>CAMXBY010000036.1:0-327779 GCA_947179485.1 Allacma fusca | reverse complement strand
CGGATTGCCGTTTCCTCTCGAGCGGGACCACTACGTGTATTCATCCTTCCTCACACATTTTTGTTAAGAAGAGCCTTAAACCTGTAGTATACATCCATCTTCAACATCTTGGGTAGGCAATAAATTCTCATTATATGATACATTTTCGGGTATTTATCAACCATACAACTTCATAACGAAATTTTTCCTCATTATTTACGCGCAAGCGTTTCACGGATTTCAGTTTCAACTTTTGAAATGTAGTCTGGATAAATGCAAAGCCCAGATAAACACTTTTCCTAACCTACAGTTTTTCTGTCAGTCAACGGAATCATCTATCGTAATGCTTTGCAATTTTAAAAATCTCTCCTACAATATTAGCTAGCATAAAAAAATTGAAATTACCAAGTAAAAAACTTGATTTGCAAATGATGACATTATTATTTGACTTTGACTCATTTTATTCACTTTCTTGAAAAAACAGGACAAAAACCAGGATTATCTTACTTCAAGATGTTTCGTATTTATATGTATGTGTTGTGAGTGAACATATAGGAATCTTGTCATATAATTCGGGCAACTAACTGTAGCAAATACTTTGTTGTCGCACTTACAGTTTATCCCAAAGAACATTTCACAGGTCAATATACCATCTCTATTACAACTTCTCTCCTCCGCTGTGCTTTTGAGAGTAGTACTTATCAATTATATCCCCGTCACGTAACTCTGACATGGTCTATGTTGGTCTTACCTGTTATCATAAAATTCCTAAGGTATTTTCCGCAAGGTTGTCAGAGGTGCAGGAGTCCTTCTGACAATGAGAGCTCCATTTAGCTTTAGAATTTATAAGTAAATACGCCGAAACATTGGTATCACTGGTTCTCAAAACCATTTAGGTCATTTGTAACCACAATCAGGTTATTGGTAATCTCAATCGCAAACCAATAGGAGTTTTCACACTGGAGAGAGAGAGAGAGCAAAGTTTGAATTAGTTATCACAAATATATGTTAACCGACAACGGATGAAGCCACAATCAGCGTCGACGGATGATCACTATCTTTCTTTAACGACACCAACGCGTCTAGTGGGTTGATCGGCTAGTTTAAAAATTATATTGCCGAAGCGATATTGTTTTTATTGTAATGATTTTATAAATAATGACCGTTGCTTCTGAAACAAAATTTTACAAGGCTATAAACTAGTACATAACTGCTTTAAGTACACATGTCGCAAGTTGTATTTGTGAACCTACAATGCAATTGTAGAAGAGTAACTGAAGGTATACAAATACCCTGTCATTGTAGTACAGTATTAACAAAACCTGCCATATGTATTTTAATTGATCCGGATATGCTTCACTCTCTAGTGGACGCCTCCGAAAATATACCTAGTGAGGGTTATTTTAGGTTGTCTGGAAGGGGGTACAATCACTGTGTTGCCCCGCCTAGGGCCATCGCAGTTACATTGACACTCATTTTGAATAGAAATGTCCTAACTTGAGCGTCCGAAACGACGGGTTATGTTTTCAATTCACCAAATACGTATTGCCCTCCAACATATTAATTTCCCTTCACTATTTCCAAACACCATTTCAGATTATAATAATACCATGTAAATGCTGGTTTCCTTTACACGCACTCAAAGCAGCTGACGTAAATCCTCAATATCGGGACCAGTTGTTAATACTAAGTATATTGTCGGTGGAGCCAAATATGCTTGGTGTTACTTACGTGGTTTCTCATTATTACTACCCATTTGCAGGGGTTGAAGTTTTGTAAATCTCGCTGTAACAAGTCAACAAATTTGAGTGTATTGTGCCTGAAATCAATAATGTTCGCAATCCAGTCTAGTAGAATGAATACCTTTATTAAGATATCTTATCAGCTTCAGAGATGAAGTTTGGCTGCCTCTTTGGCTTACATTTATGTTTCATCTGTCATATAGAACGCGTGAAATGAACATGCCATCATCCCAAATATTTAACATCACTGTCATGATTAGTTTTATACCACACATTGGGTAACCTTGCCAAGAAAAAGATCAACGAATTTTACAATCCCTGTTCGCAAAATAGAATACCTTCGCTTTGAGATTTTACCTGCAAGAAATATTTTTTCCTGGGGAGAATCTTCACCTCTTCCCACAAAAATCCGACCACTGCTAATTTCATTTTAATTAATACCAAGTATATTCCTGGTACTTCTTCCTTTTGCCCAAATCCCCGTTCAAAACCAAAGAGTCAATCTTTCTAACATGCTTTTTAACATTGTCATCATTTGGTTTAGTAAATGACTGGTATAATGGAATAATACAATCCAATGTTAAATCCGTACATTCCAGATACGACAGAACATCATCACATTAGTTTTATATATATATAATAGCAATTAAAAAGTTAACAAATTACAAAACTTGTTAACAACATACCCTTCGAAAAGACAACACGCAGTTTTATGGTAATAACTAGATATCATAAGATGAAGTAATTGGTGTTGCAGTTATAGTATGGTGTCCATATTATCTGAATCCCACGTTAGGACTTTAAACAAAATAATTTGTATATAACTAAAATAAAAAATATCGTTAACTAACAGAAGTTTGCAAGAATTCCAGGGAACGTTTTTTCTTTCTAAAGCTTCCGATCCTGAGTTGCCAAAGGTAAATATACTAATGGCCATACCCTCAAAATAAGTATACTAAAAAGTCTACCCTCTCGGAGATTTTGAACTACGAACTGCTTCAAATTTGCTGCCGATAAGCATGCACCTTCTTGAATGCTTTTCGAAAAAGTATCTTTCGGAAAAGCAACATATATTTACAACATTTGTAAAAATTTATTCGTGGTAAGTAACACCAGCGAGCGACTTTTAGGGTCAAAAGTGTTTAATATTACAGTGAAGTACATCATTTACATCGGACCCTCCAAGTATCAATTCTGTGGATTCATTTCCTGAGTTAAGGTTTCCAGTGAGAAAGTGTCTAGAACGTTTTTTAACCAGGCGGGTACTTTTGTAAGGCCTAACGCTAGTGAAGATGCAATTTTCGAACTAATCCCGAAGTTCCGTCGGAACTTTAAAGATGCTTTATGTCGTTATAAGCCGAAGTAAATGCCCCGGTTGTTTTTTCATTAGGCTGGATTTTAAAGTATTTAGAAATATCAATATTTATAATTTTATGAGTGTTGATTATTATTATTAAGAGTTTGCATTCTGTTTACCATTGTCCGTATAAACTAGCTACAAGTATTTGTAATAGGGATAAAGATTAATAGTATATTTGCCAATGATGGAAAATCAAAGAACAGATCGAACCATTCCCGTAGCTAGTTAGCAATCAGTGCATGGATCTATTATACCTCGATTTTAAATTCATAAAATTTTGCTGGGTTTGTAAGAGAAGGTTTCTAATATATGGGATTCGTGTCTGTTGTGAATGTTTGTTCTATTAAATTTTTTTTTAAATTGCTACTTTGTTGGACGTATCGGGTGCCTGTATTTAGATATACATATATATGTATATAGCCTTAGGATGTATATGTTATCATGCGAAATGCGTGGTAACTACCAACAAACAACTGCCAATCAAACCAAGGGTAGATAAATGTCAATGTCTCCCTCTGCGCTCTGTTTGCGCGAGACCAGCGAGTAATTTAAAATTGTTTTGGAACTTTTTCCAACAGTGCAATAATGTTTGGTCAAGAAGTTTTATAAGTATATATCATCAAGCAAGCGAACGAGATCGTAAAATATTTTAAAAAAAATAATATTTTGTTCTTAATTAATAGATAAAACTGATATCGAAAACATTAGGGTCAAAATGCCTATAATGCCGGCCCTCGACTGAATTCGCCCAAAATGCCCAAAGTGTCAGAATTGCCGGAAAATGAAAATGACATTGTAAAATGACGGAAATGTAAATGTTTGTTCTTTTAAAATTATTTTTTTAAAATTAAAATCAGGTCACTAGCAAAGAAACGAAAGATAATTAAAAAATGTTGTCCACCCCGCACTTTGATGGACGTTTCGGGGTGCCTGTATTTAGATATACATATACATATATAGCCTTAGGATATATATGTTATCATGCGAAATGCGTGGTAACTACCAAACAAACATTAGGGTCAAAATGCCTATAATGCCGGCCCTCGACTGAATTCGCCCAAAATGCCCAAAGTGTCAGAATTGCCGGAAAATGAAAATGACATTGTAAAATGACGGAAATGTAAATGTTTGTTCTTTTAAAATTATTTTTTTAAAATTAAAATCAGGTCACTAGCAAAGAAACGAAAGATAATTAAAAAATGTTGTCCACCCCGCACTTTGATGGACGTTTCGGGGTGCCTGTATTTAGATATACATATACATATATAGCCTTAGGATATATATGTTATCATGCGAAATGCGTGGTAACTACCAAACAAACATTAGGGTCAAAATGCCTATAATGCCGGCCCTCGACTGAATTCGCCCAAAATGCCCAAAGTGTCAGAATTGCCGGAAAATGAAAATGACATTGTAAAATGACGGAAATGTAAATGTTTGTTCTTTTAAAATTATTTTTTTAAAATTAAAATCAGGTCACTAGCAAAGAAACGAAAGATAATTAAAAAATGTTGTCCACCCCGCACTTTGATGGACGTTTCGGGGTGCCTGTATTTAGATATACATATACATATATAGCCTTAGGATATATATGTTATCATGCGAAATGCGTGGTAACTACCAAACAAACAACCACCAATCAAACCAGGTTTAGATAAATGTCAATGCCTCCCTCTGCGATCTGTTTGCACAACACCAGACAACCAGCAAGTAATTTTAAATTATTTCGGAACTTATTTAAACTTTGAAATACTGGCCATTAGCAAAAATTAATTTTTGCATTGTAAAATTTTGAACTAAATTAGTGTTATACTTGGGGTAAAAAATGTTTACTATACAAGCTTCGAGTTTTGAATTATTTACAAATATAACCACAAGTTCTTGTTTAATGAAGTTATAAAATCCAAACTTCATTATTACTGAGACTTCATATATTTATTACCATTTTTGTGTTATTTTTTACAATTATGAAAATTTGAAACATTCGCAGGCACTGGTCAAAACTTTCTTTTAAAAACTCGTAAAGTCTTGAAGAGTTTACAACTTTTAAAAACAAATGAATGTTTGCAAAATACAAATTACATAGCACAGTTTTTCCGGTATGTTACAGTTGCATAAATTCCTTATGAAACATTCCTGACGTTGCAAATCTATGTTTGTAGTAAAAATGTTTTGAAGTAGCTTGAGAAGAAACTCCGGTGAACGACAACTAGCTAAAATTTATTGAATTTGAAAGTTAAAAAAATTTCCAAACTAGATTTTGACATATGCTATTCAAGATTACAGTACCTTGGAATAAATAGGACCTACAGATACGACTGGTACAATGCACTCTTTGTACAAACTTGTTTCAAAAGTTTTATTCGTTATTATTTCAATCTAGTATGATTCAATTTGTATGTAAATCTCGTTTGTAATGAGCATTTTCTAGTCAGACATTTCTGAAATGAAACCCTGTAAGTTTGATTATCAACATGTGGCTTAATAGAAGAGATGTTCCGTTAAAACATTCAATCGGAACATTTCCGGTAGGACATAGTAGTTACAGAGCTGTCATCATAACATAATTTTAATAACAATAAATTTACACTACATTAAAACTGTAGCAATTCGCGTCTAAAATTATCATTTGTACTAGATTATGTTCTTGAATTCACCAGGGGTTCGATTTGCTCAGGAAACTGCAACTGTTGCTCACAAGGGAATTTTAAGATTTTTGTGGTTAACAAAATCAACCACGTTTTAGAATTTTTGTTCAACCAAATAAGGGACATGTTGAATATTCTGCTCAACAAAATCTAACATAGGTTTCCATTGTGAATTTTTTTACTACTTTTAACCGTGTTCCAATTATGAGTGCACGCGTGACTCTGTTTGCTTGTAAGTCTTGTTTCGCATTTCTGTATCCTGTGCCTGAAGCAGAGCTTCTGCCGGGGACGGGGACGGGACGTCGGGACACTGGACGGACCGGGACGGGACGTCCCCGGGGACAAAATAATTGTCCCCATGTCGTATTCGGGGCGGGACGGGGACAAAAAAAAATGTCCCCATTATATCAGGGACGGGACGGTGACAAAACAAATTGTCCCCACTATATTCGGGACGGGACGGGGACAAAAACAATTGTCCCCATTATATTCGGGACGGGACATGCTTTTTGGTCGTGTATATAACGGGACGGGACGAGCAAGCATAGCAGAACAAGGATAACGTTTCAGCTTTAATGCTCATGAGTAAACTATTCTGTGAACACTATTTCACCGAATGTAAGACATTCGATTTTAGGTTGTAGAAAATGAGGCTTGTTGCTCAAAAAGTTAAGGATGAATCTTTTAGCCACGATTCTATAAATGTGTTTTTCATGTTTTTGGTACAAATATTTTTTGTACGAAATTTTCTTCATGTTCCGATTTTCGGTAGGAGAATGTTGACAACTGTTTTCAGTAATTATCGGGACGGTACAGGAATTTTGTTCACATGCCACGATTTTCGGGACCGGGGACAATATTTTTTTTTAATTTTGGGGACGGGAACGGGGACAACGTTTTTTAAAAATTTTGGGGACGGGACCGAGGACAACGTTTTTTAAAAATTTTGGGGACGGGACGGGGACAAGATTTTTGTCCCCATGTCCCGACTTTCGGGACGGGACCGGGGACAACATTTTTATAATATTTTGGGGACGGGACGGGGACATGGTTTTTGTCACCGTGTCCCGATTGTCGGGACGGGACTGGGGACAAAGGTTTTGAAAAAATATCGGGACGGGACGGGGACGGGACAAGAATTTCGTCCCCAACAGAAGCTCTGGCCTGAAGTATAATGGCTAATGTTTAAAACTTTTCCTCGCTTGACGTTATCTTATATTTGGTAAAAACTAGCGTCAAATTTGAAAAATTATTGATTTTCTAAATTTTAGTGTTCATAGAAAAACGTTAACTTGGGATCCTTCAACTAATCTTTTGTAAACACATTTTCCCTTGTGGTTTTTACTATTCCCGCAAACTTAATATCGTGCTACATACAAATAATGAAATCAAAAAACATGGGAATAAATATAGCCGGCGTCAAAGCTCCACTATAAGTAAATCATTTAATTTAATTGCGTCTTTCTCAATTAACAGTCTCGTTTGAAACAAAATAAATGTGTTCTTTCTAATCAAAGCGTTAGAAAAAGTTTAAAAATAAAAGTTCTTTCTAAAAACCTTTTTGGTCAACAGGGAATTTGAAATTCAATTACCGTTTGAGCGAGAACTTTCCAATATTTGTATGCGAACATCTCCACGGGGAAATCTGCTGGCAACAGTGATATTTAAATATTTTATATTAAAATCAAAAATTTTCTTCCAGCGAGATTTACCAAATTCCGACCTCTGGTTTCACGTTTCAAAAAATCTCAATTAGTTTTGAAATTTTACAGTAAGCCTCATTTTAAATTCCAAATAATATTGAGAATCAGTTGTTTTTTGGAAATGTATAGTTTCCACGCTGCTTAAGACTTTCATTCGTATTATATTTTCCAGCAACTTAACAGTTGGTGTGCTTGGTTGATCTCATAGTGGCTAAAATAAAAACTATTAGAGAAATACTGAACACTATTTTTAAACGTATTAATACTTTACATAAACATTTGGCACATATTGGGAAATTTTCGTTTTAACGGATGACTCCTACACACATATGCATACAAAGAGGGAAATTGTTTCACTTTTCCATGCACTCATCTTTTCCAATCCAGTGTTGCCCATTTGAACATGCCAAGATATCTTGTGTATTTTACTGTACTAATTTGGTAATACTACTGAAATATTTGCATTGCATAATTCGCAGGACTCAGGACATTATGGGAACGTGCATATTTTTGATTCAGTCCTTAATTACACAGAGATGACAATTTTCAATTTTACAATTAATAATTGCTAAATCCCGTCGTTTATTGATTGGGATAAATTTGAAGTTGGAATAAGTCGGTTTTTAATTCGGATCAAAACAATGCTTCAATAGCTAATCAATTCCGATTCAAGACAAATTGAAATACGAAACTGCTAGAATCAAAAGTCTAGGACGAAAATTAGTTTAGTCTACCTGGAACGATCCAGCCTGCAAAAAAATTTTTTATTAAGGAACTGAAATTCCAAAAACAATATCTTGTGTGGTGTGAAAGCTACAACATTTTGGAAACAACAAGGCAACAAGTATAATTAACAATTTGTTATGTGATTGTTATGTGTGACAAACGAAGTTCCAGAAAATATTTTCGCTGTGCACGGAATAGTAATTTCAAAACCACTATTTTGCTCCTGTATTTGATGATGACTCCATAATCTTTCTCATTTGTCAAAAAAGTAAATTTTGAAAATCTGGAAAAGAATTGCTTGGCAGTGTGGGAGTAATATACTTTCCGTTAGCCCCTATAGGAACTATTGATGTGAAAATAATGTGATAGTCACTGATATTATTAAGGACAGGATGAGGTCACTCCATTTGAGTAACTTTCCAAGCTTGACTAATTATGAATCGTGCTAAAAATGTAATTAATTGGATGAAAGCAATTAATAAAAGTCTCAAATGTAATCCAGACAATTATTGAATGAAACAACCCGAAGGCTGATTGTTTATTCAAAATGAAACTGAAAACGAAATGATAATTACTTAAACAATAACTTCAGAAACTTAAAAATAGAACAAAAGGGGAATCTCAGAGGATTCTAAAAATCAAACAGAAAGGAATAACTCTCAGTCTAAGACTGAAGTTCGCAAATAAGATTTGCACACACTTTAACACTGTCGTGTGTGATTCATACATCATTACATCATTTCATAAGATGAGACGCGTCCAAAAGTGGAGCGTGAGAAGTCCCTCGTCAGGGATTCTTTACTCTGCTCTAGACGCAGCTAGAGCTGACCTTTAACACTAATAACAATTTTATTACATGACTAAAATCACTTCTTACAACTACGTATTTATACCTTACATCCCGGGGTCCGGGAAAAACATTTTGTCCTCAAAATGTGAACAATTTTATAACGAATAAAATATAAATGACCAAAATTATATCAAAATGATACCATAATATGTACTTGCAAAGTACAAACCTGAAAATGATAGAATAGATAGTTACAACAAGAGAAAAGAGAGACAAAGATTGATTTTGTATTTTTCATCTATACTTACACTTGATAATTTACAAGGAAGGCATTATCAAGTTTGCTTCACGACTAAAAGCCACTTAAAACTATGACAATTTGTTTAATGTCATAATTCTAAGCACTAAATACACTAACTAAAATTTTAACACCACACTTTTATATACACAAGGCACTTTATTGATGAAATTCAATAAGCACGGGGGAAGGTAACAACGGGAGCAGGATGCTGGGCGTTGTTATTTTCTTCAGGAGTTGACACGAAGACGGCCTGCTGGAGGTGTCCGTGTTGAAGCAAAGAAGCGCGGCGATAACGGTAACAACCGTAATTGATTAAAAGTAAACCAAAAAGAGTAAAGAAAACAATACCAGTTATGGAGAAAATTCTGAATTCGAAATTATAATCATCGGTGCCGAGGCCAACTTCAAGTTGAGGGGTTGGAATGACGGCAGGGATGACTGGAAGGTTAAAAGACTGCTCTTGTGCAGTCGGAGGGGCTGGAGTAGCTTGGGTGGACTTTACGACGTCCTCAAAATTGAACGTTTTAGGGTCGGCAATCAGCATGAGTTGGAGTAGCTTGAAATCTTGTATGGCTTGTTCCATGGGAGACAAGGTCACGTTAGGGCTGAAATTAACACTTTCACTCGCACTAGTAACATCTTCTTTGAGAAGTTGAGGTGGAGAAAGATTTTGATTGAAGGTATTAGAAGGTGAAGGCACAAAATCAAGCACTTTAGAAATTACGGGAGGAGCAAGCACAAACCCGGCTCCAAGAGCCATCACTTTTAATGCATTAGCACGCTTTTTCTTATTTATGTCAGTGAGAAAAGGATTTGGGGCAACTTTAGAATGAAGTGTGTTAATACTTACTGACCTTTGGGGAGGAATCACTAACTTTTGGTTGGAAAGAGCCCGTTGTTTGTTCATTTTGGAGAGACTGAATCCATGTGTGAGGGATGGTAAGCTGTTCCATCCTCCGGGCGGGGGTAGTGGGGTCGCTCCGCCGGAGCAGATGAGGAAGAAAACACAGAGCGTGGTGAACTTTGTGGAGAGGCCACAAATTCTCCTCTGTCGTTTAGCAGGAACTGTGGAGACATATGTGACCGAGTCATCGGAGGAGTCCCCGGAAGGTGGGACGATGATTCCCGGTGATGAGGCGGATTCTCCGAAGAGAGCGGAGGCCGGCTCATCGTGCTCGTCGTGGAAGAAACTGTCGTGGACGGAAGTCCCGAATGGAGCACTTCGAAGGAGGGAAGGCGATATGCAGGAGCTTCGTTCCGCACGTGAATTGGATCGCTTTGAGCGGGTCGAATTAATGACAGGTTTTTGAACTGACACTGGGGGTGAGACACTTTTGGGGTGGAAAAATCTTGACACGCCGGAGGTACCGGGTTGGGGTGAATCTCTGGCGGAACTACTAAAAACTGAGCTTGCGAGTAACTCGGAGCTGACATTTGAATAGGCGGGCGACTGTGGCAATGGTATTTCGCATTTGTTAGAGGACTCGAGGTAGGAAGCAACTTCCGTTGTTTCGGAACTGCCTTGAGGTGCTCGAGTGTTGACTGGGTAAAAACTTCTATGTGGATTTGAGGGTCCACTAAAATCACTGGAGTGGACAGAACGAATTCCGCTGGGGAATCCCTCATTTGATGTAACAATTGTTTCCCTGTTATAGCCTGGCGGTACGCTGCCGCACAATAAGCACCTCTCAATTGATCTATGAGCAAGGGCACAGCACTGGGTAACACAAGTCCCAGGGCGACGTGACGAAAAATTCTGGAGTAGATGGGAACTGAACAATCCGTTGCAGCAATGACTTGTCCAGTTGCATCCAAAAACTGAAGGGGAAATATTTTTACAATACACTCGGCCACCGGACAATAAACTGGGATATTGGATGGAGTAGGGAGTGTAACCGAAACTAACTGCGACCAAGGGTTCTCTCCTAATTTGAAAATTGGCCTGACTCCCAGCGAAGTCATAGGAGTCAGTTGGCCTTGGAGAGTCGGATATTGAGGGGGTGCTGGAAAGTTGGGGGATGAAGAATTCATGACGATGCATGTGTAAAATGACACAGTAGGGCAACTAAAGTAATTATAGCAAAAATTATACACGTTTGGCTTTATCAATCAATCGCTGAGACTTTCGCACCGGAAGTGGGAGTTTAGATGGAGACGAAACTTTGGATAAAACTGGAACACGAGTCGCACTTTCAGAAGATGATGATGGAGTGGAAATGTCAGGAGAGTCGGAGGAGTGAAATTGACTGAGCCAAGAGTTAAACTCATCTTGGTCATCACTTGTGTATACATACTCAGGGTGTATTATACCATTACCTAAATCTAAACTTATAAGCTTGAGCTGCGAAAGGTGACACCGGACATTAGGTCGCAACCTTTGAGAAGGGAATGTTAAAACTAGCTCAGCATTATTGTTCTTATCTATGCTTACAATTGTATATGGGCCTATCCACCTACATAGTAATTTATCGGAAAGACCAACTTTACGCTGTGGTAAGTAAAATCTAACGTGGGAACCAACTTTATATTCAAAGGGTCTATATTGCGCATCAAATTTTTCCTTGGCCTGAATTTGAGCTTTGCGAATTAATTGAGCAATTCGCTGATGCATAATTTTTACTTGATTCGGACTCAACTGAGTAATACTTAAAAGAGAATTAGGGATCGAGTTTAGCATGGGAGCTGGAGGCTGGCGCCCGAAAAATGCTTGGAAAGGGGAAATTTTTGTAACCGAATGCTCACTGGTATTGTAAGCAGCAATTACATATGGAACATATACGTCCCAATTATCTTGATTATCTGAAACAAACTTACTAAGCATTATTGCTAAAGTTTGGTTCACTCTTTCTACGGCTCCATGAGACCGGGGGTGAAAGGGCACACTAAAATTATGAGTAATGTTAAACTGTTGTGTTAATTTTTGCACAACTGCTGACTTAAATTCAGCGGCACCATCAGAAATTAATGTGGACATGCCTGGAAAAGTTAAAATAAATTGCTCGAGATGCATGGAAACATTCGCAGCATCTTTGACAGGAAGCAATGAAACATGAACCCATTTCGTAAACAAGTCTGTTAAAACTAACACATATTTATTACCTCTAGGAGTTTCTTTAAAGGGGCCTAATAAATCCATAGCGTAAGTACTAGCGGGGATTTTTATCGGAATGATTTTAAGACTGTCCATCCGTAGACGAGTCTGATGTTGGCGACTTTGGCACTCGGGGCATTGTGAGCAATGCTTAAAAGTGTCCGCGGTCATGGATCGCCACCAATAATAGGGACGGATCCGTGCCAAACATCTACGAAAGCTGAGATGACCTGCTAAGGGATGATTATGGGCATTATGTAATAATGTGGGAATCAAGGCCTTAGGAACTAAAAGTAAATTAGGCTGCCTAGGATTAAATTGAATAAAATACACACCATCACTGTTGGAAGTAACTTTTGAGCGCTTTTTTGTTAATAATCGCTGCAAAACAGGATCAATTGCTTGAGCATGTTTCAAGTCGTCACGATTAATTAATGGATCAAAAGGAGTAATGAGAGAGGAATTAAAACCGGGTAAAATCAAATCCTCCTCAGATTGTGTATCACTAGACAGGGCATACGGACAACGGGAGACGCCATCCACATTCCTGTGGAGAGAGCCTTTTTTATAACGTATTACATATCTATACTCCTGTAATATTATAGACAATTTTGTAAGTCTAGCAGTAGGGTCACGCTGACACTTTAAAAAGCATAATGCATGATGGTCAGTAACAATTGTAAAAGGCTTTAAAAATAAAAATTCACGTAACTTTTTCGTGGAAAATACAACAGCAAGACACTCTTTCTCAGTGACACTCCAATTTTTCTCCGTAGGAGTGAGTGCACGAGAGACATAATAAACGGGATGCTCTCCATCCTCAAACTGTTGGTGGAGAATCCCTGCAATTGCAAGGTTGCTCGCATCCGTGTACAATAAACATGGAAGATTCTCATCATAATGTCTCAATACAGGAGCTTTACACACTGCCTGTTTGAGATTTTCAAAAGACTCATCACAATCTTTGGACCAATGGTACAAAGAATGCTTTTTGAGTAAGCTCTGCAATGGAGCTGCAATCTGAGCAAAGCCTAATATAAATCTACGGTAATAACCTATAGTACCCAAAAATTTTCTAAGAGTATCTAAATTATTGGGTTTCGGCTGGCGCATTATAGCAGCCACTTTAGCCGGTTCCGTAGTTAATCCTTGTTGGGTCAAATAAAATCCGAAAATAATATGTTCTTGCATAGCAAAATTACATTTCCATGGACTGAGCCGAAAATTAACTCTGGATAATGCTTGAAAAACTAATTCAAGGGCGACTAAATGAGAAGGAAAATCACGACTGTAGGGAATTATATCATCTATATATGATACAGCATGTGTATAGCGTAAGCGTCCCAAAGTTGCTATGGCTAATTTTTGAAAATAGGCCGGACCGTTTTTGAGACCGAAACATACGCGGAGGTACATATATATACCAAATTCTGTAATAATAGCGCATAAATGTCTATCATCAGGATGAATTAGAGCCTGATAATAGCCGCTAAATAAATCCAAGGGGGAAAAATACTTTGCATGTCGGAGCTGGAAAAGTAAATCATCAATTCGAAGGAGAGGAAATAACTCATCTTTAGTGATTTTGTTTAATTTGGTAAAATCACACACTAATCTCCATTTATTTAATTTTTGTCGAACTAAAAACACTGGGGTTGAATAATTGGAAGACTCACACGGGACTATTATGTTAGCCTGTATGAGTTTGTCAAGTTCACCTTTTAATATTTCACGTTCAAGGGGACTTAGCCTATACGGTTTGGACTGAACTGGAATATCCGAGTTCAACTGTATACGCATAGGAGGGAGAATGCAAGCCTGTAAATCATTAATGCTCCATGCAAAAAGATAAGAATACCGATTTAAAAGTTGCATAATAGCATGACGCTGGTCTGGGGTAAGTTGAGAATTAATATTGATAACTGAAAGTTGTTCAGTAGTCAATGGTTTAATTTCAGAGGGAATAACTGGGACAGAAGAGAGAGCTTGAACAAACTCATACCGTTGTGAGTAACCTAAAATTGTGCCTGCAACAATAAGTTGAGGAGAGCGAGACACATTGGAAGCCAATAAAACATTTTTACTATGGTTGATGACAGGAGGAAAAATAACTTGAATTTGTTTTTCTACTGTAGGGTTGGGAATGAACGCACATGAATGAGTGGAATTCATATCTGTGGTTGGAATGTACATTTGACGTCGAGGGGGAAGGTTAATCGTAAACAAGGACTTCACTGGTAATGAACATCCACATTCCACTGAGCACACTTCATTGCATTTATGACTACGAAGATAATGGGTCACTTGTGAATTATACATAATACTACGACTAACATCTACAACCAATGTGTATTGTTTGAGGAATGCAAACCCTAAAATGAATGAGGGGGTGAGAGTGTCTAACACATGAGCTGTAGTCTTGTAATTAATATTATCTAACTTAAAACACAAAGTTACTACACTGGAAGTTTTAAGTTTGGTTTTGTCAGCTGTCATTATATGACAGGGAGGGCCTGGTAAAATTTTACTCTCAGCTGGCACTGCACTTCGTAAAATTAATGTATGTGTAGCACCAGTATCAACTAAAGCATCAATTGTCACTGAGGTAAAATAGCACATGATGTAGGGGCAATGTGTAGCACTTAAAACATTTACAGAGGGTAAGTAATCTGTGGGTATGACTGTAGAGTGGAATTTGCTTGAACTTGCTGGGGAACTGCAGCCTGTTGAGGAGGCGCAAAAGCAAGTTCCACTCTTTGAACATTCTGTCGATTGTTGGGATTGTAATTGTTGTTGCGGCGGAAATTGTTGTTTTGGTAATTCCGTTGACCATTGTTGCGGTTCTGGAATTGTTGTCGATTTTGATTGTTTTGGGGACCCTGGTTCTGATTGTTGGGTCCCATCTGCCCATTTCCCGACCGGCAGTCGCGAGCAAAATGACCAAATTTGTTGCAATTATAGCATTGGAGCCCACGAGCAGGGTTGGGATTATTATTATTACCATTATTTTGATTATTATTGTTACGAGGAGCACCATTATTATTATTTCTGCCACCGCCTCGTCCGCGACGATTATTATTACGTTGAGCAGGTGGGTTACCATTTAATGCGTTAACTTGAGCATGGGGGGCATCAGAGGTAGTTAGCTTTTTGATTTGTTCTTCCAAAGCTAATAATTTAGCAGTAGTATCGGGCATGGGAGTAGCTTCTTGTTGAAATTCACGATGTTCGCAAAATCTAACAAGGGCTGCGATACTTGTAAAACTCAAGCCGCTAGTAGCTTGGGCGTATTTTGGGAGTAGTCCCGAAATGCCCCAAGCCACTCTATCAGCGACGGGCATGTTTGCATCATATCGGGAACAAAGTGTATCCATAGCATACAAAAATTTTGCACATGACTCTTTTTCTATCTGAACTTTTGATTTAAGTTGGTGCAAATAAACTTGACGGCTTTTACCGTATCTCTCACGAAGAGCTGTATACATAGTGGGAATATCTACTACAGTGGAACCTGTAGTCTAATTTCACCCTGTAGCCAAAGAAATGGATCAGGCAATAATAGATTGGGGAGATTATTTTGTAATTCCGCCCAATCCCATTTAAGTAAACCAATAATCCGCTCCAAATCCATAATAAAATCAAAAACATCATAATTCGCCGGATCAAATTGATTAGTTTTCTTAAAATTAAGAAAAGAATTTGCTGGAGGGGTTTGAATGACGATAGTGGGGGATTCGTCGTCATCTTGTTGGTGTGATAATAAACTGTTGAAAAATAACCACTAGGTTCTTGAAATAAATCACATAAATTTATTACCGGAGGTGGGATCTTAAATTTACGAGAAGCACGTTTTGCATTTTTCTGCGAAGCACTTTCAGTAAAACTAGCACTAGGAGTAGGTTTAGTAGTTTTGGTTTTAAGGGGTGGAATTAATGGAACAGTTGTAGTAGTTGGAGGAGTCTGAGCTGTGCTACTTGAAACTGTAGTTACAGGTTGGCGCTTGCGAGCAGCCTTTAAAACCTTAGCTAATTGATCTTTATCTAAAATGTCAGGGTTAGAATTTGAACGAGTTGAACGCCCTTGAGGCGGAGGTGAAATTGATGACTGAGATGCAAAGGGTTTCTTTGGAGGCTGATTTGAGCCAGACATAAAAAACCATAATTATTTACGTACCTTTTTCCAGTAAAACATCAGTAAGACTTGATATGACCAAAATAATAAATCACTTAAACACTTGGACAGGAAAATCACTCTGTCAATACAACACACACAGGAAAATCTTCTGTGGAAAACTCGAAAGCAGGAAAAGGTCCTCTGCAAAAATCCAGTAAGGCAGGCAAATCCTCTACAAAATCTTGTACGGGATGGCAAATCCTCTGCTTATTATGACTCAATCCTCGGAACCTCCGTGGGCCAGGAGAGTAGAATCGGGGGTGGTCCAAAGCAGCAGTTTTCGCCACTTGGTCCACCTGACTTCAGTAGTTGCAATCTACAAGTCCTTAAAACAAAATTCTCGAGACGGGTATAATTTAACCGTTAGACAAACCTCGTGTTAAAATTAAATCTCAAATGAATGCCAAAATCTCAAACGTTTTCCTTAATTATTGCGCTTTTAACCCGGGGAGCCTAAACTGAGAGCTATTCGGGGACTTATTCACGGGCAAACTGGTGAAAAGTCTTTGACATGGGCCACCATATTAAGGTCAGGATGAGGTCACTCCATTTGAGTAACTTTCCAAGCTTGACTAATTATGAATCGTGCTAAAAATGTAATTAATTGGATGAAAGCAATTAATAAAAGTCTCAAATGTAATCCAGACAATTATTGAATGAAACAACCCGAAGGCTGATTGTTTATTCAAAATGAAACTGAAAACGAAATGATAATTACTTCAACAATAACTTCAGAAACTTAAAAATAGAACAAAAGGGGAATCTCAGAGGATTCTAAAAATCAAACAGAAAGGAATAACTCTCAGTCTAAGACTGAAGTTCGCAAATAAGATTTGCACACACTTTAACACTGTCGTGTGTGATTCATACATCATTACATCATTTCATAAGATGAGACGCGTCCAAAAGTGGAGCGTGAGAAGTCCCTCGTCAGGGATTCTTTACTCTGCTCTAGACGCAGCTAGAGCTGACCTTTAACACTAATAACAATTTTATTACATGACTAAAATCACTTCTTACAACTACGTATTTATACCTTACAATATTTTGCGGCAATTTAATTTTAAAATATTTATCTTAAATTTAAACAAATATTTAAGAAGCCGTTCTAGTTTGTAAAAACATACATAATTCCGCAATTAATATTGTCAATCGTTTTTGTCACTTCTATAGTTTCGTTTAAATTTAAATGTGGTAAATGTGGATTTATTTGCAAAAACGAACGGACCACTAACAATTTCTCTCAGTGTTTGGAATTTCAATGGAGTTAAACCAACGTTGTTTTCTTCAAGTTTCCATCCATTGCCACAATAAATTAGATAACGTTCGCATTTCTAACGATTTCCAAATACTACCTTTACATCAAATCAAATAATGTCGGCTGTAAAATATTTAATTTGGCCCCGAAATTTATAATTCGCAGCTATTAATTTCTTAAATTGTGTGCATCGTTTGCTTGGAAAATTCATATTATTTTCCTGGCGTTACAAAATCGTGTTAATTTTCTCCCGACATTACATTTTCCTACTCAATATATAAAATATAGTTTTTTCATTATAATGCGAATTTGAAACAAAATAAACATTTTGCTACAAAATTTTGTACTTTCACAAATATTTAGTCCTAGGGATCAAAAAGCTCTGTGAAAAATGAGACTTTTTGCTATAGTGTCCACTGTGATCTCAAAAACTGACAGATAAAACAAACTCTACCAGAAAAATATTTCCTGGAAAATTGGGGAATCAAATATTTTGTGAGATAATTACCTTATCATACATCATTAGCTTATTGCTAGTACTTGGACCAGAATCCATTCGACAGTTGGATCAACTTGTTTTCGAAAATTTACTTCGTTATTATTTCAAACATATTTATTTGGACGTATTTTTTGTAATGAATATTTGTTAGCCATTAATTTCTAATATGAAATTTTGTTAGTTTGATTACATATGGGTTAATAGAAACATTATTCCGTAAAAACATCGGAACATTTTGGGTAGGACAGAGTTGTTACAGACTTGTTGTCATCATATATTTCCGTTAGCATTAAGCACACACCATATCCAAACTTGCAACAATTCGCGTCCAAAATGATCATATGTGTGAGCATCCAGGCTTTTTCCTATATTATCCTTAACACCTAATTCCTAAATTACTGACTTAAAACTAACTTAAAACTATGGTGGATTATGCCTAGGAATAAAGCACGTCCTCTCAGTTGAACGGCTAGTAGGGTTCTTCTTTTATTCACTAAATTACTCTTCCCACTCTTACACTACACATACACTTGCGCACTCTCCTGTGCCGCATCCTCACACAAACCCATACCCTAAGCCTAAAATAATCATAAACATAAATATTCATTTACACTCCTCTCATTATCCCCACAGAATGTCGTCCGTCCTCGGACGATGATGGGTACGGTGGAGTGATAATTCTACCAGAGGTATTATTTCCCAGGAACAAGGTAACACAACTTACAAATTAAATGCCTCACACCAGGGCTTAAAACAAAAACAGAGTAGAAAAAAAAATCATACAACAAAACCTACATTCCTTCATCCTTTATAATGGCCAACCTCTATAATCTGAGGGCTTCACATACAATTAATACAAACATATTAATTCTAAATTGACATCCTTATTGCTATAAGGCAACTCTTTAAGTACATCTGAGCTCCCCTGTAAAACATTCCTGAAACATTCTGGGAAAAATTACAAAAACTAAATGAGAATATAATTTTGTGTCTTAAATAAAATAATCCTCTCGCTCTCCCGGGTAGAGAGGGAAATCCAGGGCTATATGTCCTCCCTCTTCTTTGCATTTGAAACACCCGGGATGATCCATCAGGAAGTGCCTATCTTTGCAGACCTGTCCTTGACGATTCGTGAATCCACATATGCGCCTGGGAAAATTGTAAACTACTCCCGGTAGTTCCCTGCCCACGTGGTCCCACGAGTATGCCACTTCCGTTCACGAGATGTCAAGTGGTTGGTACCACTCCGGTTTGAATGGCCTTCCATGAATGTGTCTCATTCGGTCAAAGACCCAGGCCTGAAACCTTCTAATGTCGTTGGAGTTCCCCATAATCCTCAGCTGTCGACACAGCACTCCCGATTGTTTCGGGTCCAAGATTGCACAGCACAGGTATCCTCCCGACACCCTATTAACACGTGTCTGCCTGGGAATCGGGAAAATCTGATAAATTATGACAATGAAAAAGAATGGAAGTGTAAACTTCCCTGTGCCACGCGATCGGTGGTCTCTGTATGTCAGGCACTTCTCCCCATATCTCCTCCACTGGCATGAATCTGACTTTCTTCTGAGGGGGCTCCAATCTTAATTGAGTCAGCCATCCCCTCATCTCGTTGACCTGTTGTAGTAGCTTCTTAGCATGTTCGCAGACCCAGGTCATCTCGCCAGATTTAGCTAGTTCCATAGATCCCTGGAAAATCTTCTGGACACACTCGCCCACCAGCTTGATTTGCTCAGGGTCACAGTTCAGGGTTGATGTGTGTTTTTGCACCATGTCCACTATCTCCTCCCATAGTTCATTCACAGGTGCTTCCAGATCCTTGGAGCCTTTCTCGAAATTCTCCTCCCAGATTTGTGTAATTTTGAAAGCCAGCCGGTTGACCTTTGACACCTGCACGCGATGCTTCGCCTCTGCCACAGACATTTCCTGGAGAGCTGCCATTGCTGCTGTTAGAGAAAAGAAAATACCCCATGAAATTCCCTTATAACTCCGTCAGCCTTCCCCCTGCAATATAACCAACCACCGAGTCCTTTCCCACTAACCAAACACGGGGGAAAAAATTTTAATAATAAAAAAAAATCACGGGTGGCCTTCATCTGAGACCTCGACCAATCACTCACATGTAAGTATTAAGTCTACCCAAAATAATTGCCACCGATAAAAAATATTTGTACGATACCTGCACTTAGATTCTCTGGTTTAAACGGAGTAGTTTTTATTTTCTCGGGGCTCAACACAGAAGTAAAGCTTACTTGTAATGGTCGCGGCACTTAAAGTGGCTGCTCCTTCCCAGTCAACTTCCAAACTCCCTCTCCAGAGATGTGAGCAAGGCTTTCCACACTCCCGTAATTATAGCTAGAGTCTTCTTATTACCATTCCTCCCTGGCGCATAATGCTAATTATGTACATTCCGCGTAGCCGTATACTGAGGTCTAAAGTTATCCTAATAATTATGAGAGCAAGTAACCTGCCCAGGAATGCTACCATGGATTATTACCATCAGGTAAGTATTACGATTTTATTACAATGTGATAACTGCCGATTTAGACTGAATTAAATATAACCTTTAATTTTTTAATTCTCCGCGTTGTGTAGCTTCGCATGAGCCACCAGCTCTTGTAGGGTTGGAGTCTTGATCCCACACGTAATGCACCGTGCCCAAGGGTTCCTTTTGTGGATGCTCAGTGGACTGTCCGGAGTCTCAGTGCTCGTCTTCATAGCATCAGATGGACCCTCCTTGACCAAATCCATCGCCTCTGCCTTTGGGAGTGTGGCTGGAGTAGCTCAGCTAATTTGTTGAATGGTTCCCAGTGTGTTTCTTTCCCCACAAAGAATTCCAGGGCGTCCAAGATAACCTGTCTCTCTCTGACCCTCTCTAATGTAACGGCCCTTCTCTTGTCACAGCCTGCTTCATTGTTGACACAGGTTGCGTCTGGGCCACATGAGATGCAAAACTTCAGTGGGAGCCCATCCAGCTTTAGTGTTAGCACCCTGTAGATTGCTCTAAATTGGTCCCAGTCCGACAGTGCCCTGTTACGAAGGTCGTCCAAGTCAGCAGCCAAAAGTCCAGGATTATATTCTGGGAAAATTCCGGGTTTTCGTCTTAACTCGTACAACCGGATCCGAAGTCCCTTGTGAGCGTTCATCTTAGTCAGTTCCAGGTAAGTATTGAAAAAATCTTCCCTGTACCCATCTAACACTGCTTTAGTGGGAATGATCTTGTGCCGAAAATATGTTCTCTCTCTGAGTAGTTGGGCCTGGTACGTCACAGACGGACTGCAGCAGTAAAACGTCGCTGCCCTTATGGACTCCTCCAGTAGATAATCCAGGTCAGAGTTTTTCTTTAATCTCGTCTCCATCTCCCGGATGAGGAGTTTGTTCACGGCACTGCGCTCCAGAAACTCTCCTTCGACTTCCGGGTATTTTTTTGGTTCTGGCTGAATGGCTATGGATTTCTCCCCTCTCTGGCTAATGAAGTGCTCTGCCATTGCTCCGATGTGGCTTCTTTTTTCCCAGAAACAAAATGCAGGTAAAAAATAAATATTTACTATAGTTCCTTGTGTGTGTCTGACCCTACTCCTATCCTTCTGTCCCAGAAAATCTAGTACAGATTATTATTATATATTTTTTTTCTTAGGTGGACCTTCTGACTACTTAAATATCCCTGTGTATTTTAGAGAAATTAACCGGGTGTTTTTCCCGTCGTAGTGGATCTCTGATGCACTTAATTCTTTTATGTATATGTATATATAAAAAGTAGCAGGATTTTACCTTTGCTGAGGGCGTAAAAAATCATTTCTTTTGAAGGTTCGAGTCTCGCCCCAAAAAAGTTACAGGAAAGAATCCAGTGGATCAGAACTTCCAGGGAACCGTCACAACGAAGTTTAACTTTTTATATTAAGGAAGATGCACCGAAAAATGGATCAGGCTCTCTCAACCGTATCACACCAAATGAGACAAACCCCATAGCTCAGCCATCGTATTTATAGGTATTCCCAGGTAAGTATTTACGTATTAAAAAGTTTTTACTTTAGTCTAAAAAAATGTTTTATTTTACATATTCTGCTCTCCTCTGTTTCCCTTATCGCACCTTACCCAAAACAATATTTATGTGTTTGTGCCCACAGGAGAGTATTCCCTTTTCTTTCTTTTTTAAAAAAAATAAACTAATTAACTAAATTTGTTTTTTATTTACATTTCCCAGGTCATTTTTCGTAACCCCGGCTTCTTAGATCAAGCAACCTGACTCCATTCCAATGCAAATCCTGACGCGATTTGACTGTCCCTCGCGTGACAGTTCTGAGCTCTATGTTGTGAAGACGTAGAGTGAAGAAATACTGGTAAGAAATTTTTAGTATAGTGAATAATTAGTAGAAAGGAAACACTTCCTAAATCTAATTTAAAATACCCAGGGCATTACTTAAAAATTATTTGTTGTACTCTCGGTTGCTGCCGTATTTCCTTATTAGATGTAATATACAGGTACATTAACCCCTATCCTATCCTATGCAATACTCAGGCTTAATATTTAGATACCTAATATTTCCTAGAAAACTATGCAAACCCAGGCAGGTTTTGTTTATGACCAGCCGAGGCCTACAGGACTTAGCATTTATCCCGGAGTACGAATGAGAAAAATAATTAAAAATGTTACAGTCTGGGCTTCCAATCGGTTACCATACGGCGAGTCAACCTTCAGGCTATAAGAAATAACACGGGCATCTCTTGATCCTCTAGCTATTTTCTTCTTCGCGAAAAATCCCCCGCTTGATAGAATTGAGTTTGGGTGGTCGCTCTGCCCGTTCTCCTAGGCTCAATGACACTAGCCACAGGGCTGGTTGCAAAAACGTTTTTCGCAATTAACTTAGCGGCCGGTCTGGCTGGTATCGTGTAGGTTTCCATTTCAGGGATGGACTGACGGCTGGTCTGTGAGGACTTCTTCAACCGCGATTCGCAGCTTCTCGTTGATCCTGAACCTACTGTCTCCTTACTTTCCTTATTGTATACGGGTACCTGAGACTTGATTGAGGTTCCCAAGTTTGACTGCTGGAGTGTTGGAATTAATCTGGACGAGCATTCGTCCTGGGATTTGTTTTCACGGGAGTCTGGATTCCCTGGTGGAGTTCCGTCGGAGCTCCGTATCCCTAAGGAACTGTTGGTTGTATTTTCAACCACCTCTACAAATGAGAGCCTCTTTCTGTTGCTCTCGTCCTTCCCAGATGAACCCTGTAGCGCGCTTGACCTCCAAGACCTGCGGACATCGTTTCTTTCCTCATTACTGAGACTTGATGAGTTATTAGTGGGGACTATATTCTCCCCATTACTTTCCTCATCCGCTGCTTCCTTCCGACATTTCCTCCTCAGGGTTACGGAATCCTTGGATGACTCAATCCTGTTTGGTGTCACTTCTGTAAGTCTGGAAGGTGTAATTGTGGTCCCCTCTCTGTTGGGAAAAGGGTTTATTAGGGGCAAACGGAATGGACTATAATCCATCCTTCTCTCGAACAGATCTGGGGAGCACTCCTCTTTGGTGTGAGTAAATATCCTTGAATGATCTGTAATTTCATGAAGAGACTCGAACGCTCTTCTTTCTTCCGTAGCGGTTGACGCTGCTATCGGGTCACCTTTTAATATCTCTGGATTGTTCGTCAATTCCCTGAACGGGTTCCTTGGGCTAAACGGGGATTTTTGTAGTCCCTCTGATTTGTTTAGAGATTCCCTGGAACTCCCTGAAGCCAGACTAATATTCTGTCGGGAATCTCGATATTTTTTGAAAGCCATTAACTGTTGGGTTTCCGGGGAGTAATAATGACTGTCCTCCTCCGCACGTTGTGACTGGTCCGACGTAATTTTTTTCCGGCGGCCACTTTTTCCACTTGATTCCTTGGAAGACTCCTGGTGGTGGGGTGGTGGTATTTTGCTACTCCCTGACATTTGTGAGAGACTTTGTTGAAGGCATTCTTCATCTACAGGAATAACTTGAGGCTTTTCTTTGATGATCATATCAGCCTCACCTTGTCCTTGGGGAATTAACTGAAAATCTATACTCGCCGCACCCTTTTAATATTCCGTTAATTGCGAGTGAGAGGAGTTTAATTCTTTGGGCGGGACTGCGGGAATATAAATATGTTCTACCCCTTTGCTGGGAGCATAATTAGTTTTGGTAAACGGTTTGGCGGACAGCTGAAGTCCAATTTCCGGAGATACCTCCTTGCTGTTGACCATTGATCGGTTACGCTCTCTCGGAGAACTTTCCGCGACTCTCGGTGAACTTGGAGGGATTTCGGGCGTTTTTGCCTGGAGTTCCGGGAGGGTAAACAATATTGGTGGGTCGTCTCCTAGATCTGAGACATTACTCGATGAGTTTTGAGTTTCATCGCGTAATTTAGGAGGCTCGACTTGGGAAAGTATTAGGTCCTCCTGGTCCTCACTAGAAACAGCAACGAAATTTGGCATCACATTTAAATCCTGAGGTGGGAACTTACGCTGCAGCCTCTGATCGTACTCGGGTGGGATTTCTAATAACTCCCCAATTATTGAGCCTTCCTGGGATTCGATTAAATGAGTATCTGGTTGTGCTTGGGTAATTTTCTCCTGTCTTGTGCGTGCTCTAGTCCTTATTGGTGACCTCTCTGAAATTGTAGTTGGTCTCCTTTGGGACATCACTTGGTCGCTCTGGAAGTTAGGCTGAGGATTTTCTGGCGTCTTAGCTTGGAACAATTCCTCCCGTATGATAGCAGCTAAAGGTCCCTCCTTCTGGACTGCCGGTACATGACCTCGGAGTATGTCTAACAGAGGAATAGTATTTGCTGGACCTTCTCCCAGATCAAACGACAATATGGACTCACTCAACAAATTAGTACGTTTAGGATTTGGAGTCTCCTGGACCTCCTTACGAATTTCCTGGAACGAAGTCTGATTTTTAAATTCGGTTAAGACTTTGTGTTTGAAAACTTCGGCATATTCTCTCTGCCAGGCTACTGGGGGTTTATAGTTATAATTAGTTAAAGACGCGAAGTGAATTATATATAATATATTAAATAAGGGTAGAGGTTCACTTTTTAACACAAAGCTTATATTTTATTTGCAAAACGTTGCTGCGAATAAAATATAAGCTTTGTGTTAAAAAGTGAACCTCCACCCTTATTTAATATATTACTGGGGGTTTATATGCCTTTAATTTATGTGAGTGTACCCGGATCAGCCTGTGTTTATTAAGCTGATTGCCTCTGTACTCGACAATAAAGGAAGTTTCTCCTCGGGCCTCAATTATCTGATATGGTCCTATCCAGTATAGCTGGAGTCCCCTCCTGGACGAATCAGCGACCCAAACCAGGTCACCCACTAGGAAATTGTTTGGCTTTCGGTTTTTATTAAATTGTTTTGCTCTTTTTTCTTGCTCTCGGGTGGTGTTCAGGTTGGCCCTGAACACTCGGTCTCTCCTGACCTCCTGTCGTTCCTCAGGGGTTGGTGCTTGATTTATTTGATCTTCTGGGGTTAGCAAATCCAATTTGGTCCTAGGCTGCACCGCATATACCAGGCTAAAAGGAGTGTACTTTGTGACTTTGTGTACATGCTGGTTATGGGACTTGCACGCAAGTCCTAGTTTCTCGTCCCAGTCATCTCGGTACTTAGACACGTACTTCCTTAGGTACCGTTTGATCTCGGTATTGTTGCGTTCCACATTCCCATTAGATTCTGGGTGGTTCGGGGATATAAGAATATGATTCACTCCGTGTTTCCTTAAAAATGTTTGAAATATTCTTTCCCCTTAAAATGAGAACCGTTGTCGGAGACGATCATGGGCACGACTCCGATTTGATCAAAAATTAATTTCTTCCAAATTTTACAGGAATCCCTGGCTGTATTGGTTCGGCATGGGGCTGCCCAAGCGAAGCTGCTGGTGTGGTCTATGGCCACAAAAATGTACTTGTTGCCCGTTCTAGACTCCTCCATTGGGCCAAAGTAGTCTATGGCGACCCGAGTGAAGACGTCGCCTGGGGGATGGACTATCTTTATAAGTCCTTGAGGTTTAGTTGTCCTGGGATTAGCTGTCTGACAAGTAACACAGCCTTGGACGTATTTCAATATGTCCTCGCGCATATTGTTCCAGAAATAGCGCTTCATCAGTTTTTGGTAAGTCTTAAAAACTCCAACGTGACCACCATCTAGGGACTCATTGTGGGCTAACTTTAGAATGGGACCTCTCAGGGTTGATGGTACCATTAATCGGTAGGGTTCACTCAGTTTGTGATCCACTCTGAACAAAAGTCCGTGAATTAGGGCATGTTTGGAATTAAAACGGTTAAGGGAATTTCCGGTTCTTTTTCCGTGGGCTTCTAATTCTTCTATTATTTTCTTCAGAGCTGATTCTTTTCTCTGGCGTTCCTTAAAAACGTCAACGATACCTTCGAGAATTATCTGGATAATGGGCTCCTCGCCAATGATTTGGTGAAGATTTTGATCCGAGACTGGGATCCGGATTGACCTGATGGGATATCTTGAAAGGCAGTCTACGTGGCGGATTTTTGACCCAGGCACGTAAACTATCTCCTTTTCTTGTTGGGCCATTTCTAGTTGCATCCGGGCAACTCTGGAATGGGGGTCCTTTAAATTAGTGAGGCACTGTAATGCCTTATGGTCCGTGTGAAGCTGAATTTTCCTCCCATAAATGTAGGGGCGGAACTGCTGAAAACCAAAAATACAGGCTAAGCCTTCTCGCTCTCCGGTGGTGTATTTTTGTTCCGCAGGTTTCATCAATCGTAAAGCATAGGCTATTGGACGCCAGGTCTTGCCGTCTCGGGACTGCTCACAGGCAGCACCTACTTGATAGTTACTTGCGTCAGTAACTACCCTGATTGTGGCCTCTGGATCGAAGTAGTCCAGAACTGGGGCTGAAATCATGGCCAGCTTGAGCCTCTGGAAGGCTTGATCCTCAGGTTGCCCCCAGGTAAAACTGACTTCCTTCTTCGCCAGGTGGTGTAGGGGTCGAGCGATTTCCGCAAAATTTCTTACAAAGGTTCTGTAATAATTGCAGAATCCTAAAAACGACTGGACATCTTTCAGATTCTTCGGGACTGGAATCCCTTGACGGCCTGGATCTTCTCAGTATCTGGCCCTGAACCTTCTCCGCTAATCACGTGACCTAGGAAGTGAAGCTCATTGAAAGCAAAATGGCATTTTGATAGTTTAAACGTTAGAGAGAATGCCTGTGCTCTCTCAAGGACCATCTCCAACCGAGTTAATAAGGTGTCAAAGTCTGAGGCAAAAATAAGGAGGTCATCAATGTAGACCAGGGCAATGGTGTACTTCAAATTTCCTAGGATAGTATCCATCATGCTCTGGTACTCGGCGGGACTATTCTTGTAGCCAAAGGGCAATCTGTTGTAGCAGAAGTTTCTCTTGTGTGTGCAGAATGATGTCTTTAGCTTGCTTTCCGGGGACAAAAGTAATTGCAAAAATCCTTGCAGGGTGTCCAGTGTGATGAACCAGACCGCACCCGAGAGATGGTCTAAACAGTCGTCGACCCTGGGAATTGGGTACGTGTTTTGCTCGACCTGCTTGTTTAGCTCCCTTAGGTCCACACAGACTCCGTGTTGTAAGTTTCCCTGGTCATCTCTTTTCTTAGGTACAACGATTACCGGAGAGTTGTAAGGAGAGATGCATGGTTCTATGACACCCAATTTGAGGTTCCGTTCCACATGCTCGTCCAGGACTTGCTTTTCCAAATGGGCCAGTCTGTACGAATATCTGTGAAAGGGCTTCTTGTCGCCAGTGTCAATTACTACAGGGGGAAAATTGACCACGCCCAACTCATCATCAGACCGGGCGAAATTTCCGGAGAATTTATTGATGACCTCTAGAATTCTTCTCTTCTGCTCCTCATCCAGATTTGGTCCCATCTTAATTTCCTCCAGGGTAAAAGGCTGTCCACGGTTGGAATTATCGCCCTCTGGGGACACCCAATTGTTCCTCGGATCGTCCAACTGAACTAGGTTTGAATCATCGAATGCCTCGTAATGGCCCAGGTAACGGACCGCTGGCATAGTAACATGTTGTTTCGTAGGATTTAAAATGGCTGTCTCTGCCTTACCATTCCTAAGTCTCAAGATCGTGTTCCCAAACAAAATCCCTTTCTGCTGATGTGGGTTGGCTGTGACCGTGATGTCTCCGGAAGCCGATGGGTCCCTGGAGTAAACGGTGATTTGTCGCCAAGACATCGCGGGAATTTCGTGAGGAGGTTTTGTGTACAGTGATGTTGAAATTCTCCAAATGTTCTCAGGTTCACCCAGTGTGCTCATGGGAATGCCCTTGCTGCTGACTGGATGACTATCCTGGTAATTGCTTGAGAATAATTGGGTTGAGGTACTTGAAGGCGAGGTAAAAACTTATTTTTTCCTCCTTTTCCTGTCTTGTTCGGGTAGTTCTGTACTTAAGCTTTCAATTTGAGATTCTTCTTCATCAAAAGGAGTCAAATCAGGCCCTGGGTTATGATGTTGAAATTTGTCTTTGATTTCTGTCTAATTCCAGGTAGGCGTACTTGACTCCGTGAGAGGGCCATCCAGATCTCTGAAACTCCAGTCGCTATTGGTTCCGATCCAACCTTCTTCGGAATCTTCGCCATACTGGTCATCTGATGGCAGATGTTGCTTCCCCTGGTACAAAATAATGTGTTTTACTTTGTCCATTAGGAATCCGAACCTCAGGTTGAAGTTGTATCCCAGGAGCATGAGGGTATCTATGTCTTCAATAATACAAAATCTGTAATTGTAAGGGGCGGGACATGCATCATCAACATGAAAAAATAAAATTGCCGAGCGGTTGTAGGTTCCACCGCTTCCAGGGAGGACCATAGAAAACGGTCTGGGTTCCATCTTTGGATCCAGTTCAAGACAGAGCCGGGTCAATTCTGCAACAAACATTTCAGCATCAGTACCAGGTTTATAATTTTCTAAGTCGGCCTTTCTCTTGGCCTTCCTCTTAGAATGATCAAATCTTACACATAAGGCATTAACCACAAATTCCCAAATTTGCTCATTTGATTTTGCCCCCTCACTCACAAAATTTCTGATTCTAGGAAACAAGGAAGCATACCAAATCTTCACGGACTTATCTGGAGACTCGGTAAACATCCTTCTCATGTCCTCGATCATGGAATCAAAACCAACAAAAAGTTTTACCCGTTGGGTTGCAACCTTCTTGGCGAATCCCTGAGGTTCATCCTCGGAATAGTAGCGGCCCACCTCCAAACGGAATTTCTCCAGCCTGCGGTAGTCCACTTCGGCGCTTTTGGGTTCCAGCTTTGCCAAAAATCCTGGCGTGAACACATTTCCCAATTTAGCTGGTGGGAACTGGAATCGTGAAAACCTTGTGGGTGGTTGTGTCTTGATAGGGACTGGGTTCCCAATGAGTCCAGGAGAAGATCTTGGTGGGACTGGTGGGCAATGACCACATCCTATTTTGGAAGGAGATGTATTATTAGATCCAGTGCCAATGCCGCTCTGATACAATACATCCTTTTTGGAATCATCACCTGATATCGACATCTTCTCGGATTAATGAGCCAAAAAATTTCCAGGTAGGTACGGTGCTATAAAACACACTAAATTATTAATTATTTGGTTGTAAGTACTTTTCCCACCTCTGAGAAAATTAAAGGAGTAAATTAAAACCCAAAAAGAGTATTATGGAGTATCACAGATTATTACTACTACAATTTTTTTAGCCACGCCCAAGACTAACCTTACAATTCACAAAAATTACTTACACCATTAGGTATTAGGAGTTATATTTAGAATTAGTTTTAAAAATTTGAATGGAATTGATAACCGAGGACTATAACCTCAAATTTTAACTAATGTGCTAAAAAAAGGAACCTGAAATCCTTGCTAATTATTCATCCTAGTTTTTAACATACTTTTGAAGATCAAAGGTTGACCGGAGGACATCTCCAAGGGTGATAAGGTCGGTCACCTTCCCATACCTTAAATCACTCGAAATGACCGGCCATAAAACACAATGATTTAAAATTATTATTAAAAAAATGATTTAGAATTATGTTACCAGATTGATACCGCTTTTCCTTTTTCTGTTCCAGGTTCTACAGAATTCGGGGATCTGAAAAATCCAAGGACACAGGGCAGGCACTCGTCAACCCAGGTAGAGGTACTCGCTGCTGACCGCACCCACAAAAGGGTTACCACAGGTAAGTACTTAACGGTAACTCCTAAGGCTACCGGCCTAATTCTCTAATTTTTTACTACTTTAAAAAAAACTAAAATACTAAAATAACTAAAATTTTTAAAAATTTAGGTACTCGCTGTGGCTGCTGATGACGGTAGGAAGAACACCCGCTTACCTCCACCAATGTGAGCACCCAGGCTTTTTCCTATATTATCCTTAACACCTAATTCCTAAATTACTGACTTAAAACTCTAACTTAAAACTATGGTGGATTATGCCTAGGAATAAAGCACGTCCTCTCAGTTTAACGGCTAGTAGGGTTCTTCTTTTATTCACTAAATTACTCTTCCCACTCTTACACTACACATACACTTGCGCACTCTCCTGTGCCGCATCCTCACACAAACCCATACCCTAAGCCTAAAATAATCATAAACATAAATATTCATTTACACTCCTCTCATATGTAGTAATTTGAGATCTGGAATGTACCAGGGGTAACATTTCCTCAGGAAACCACGGCTGTCTCTCACAAAGTGTTTTTAAGATTTTCTCTACCAAATCAAGGATCTTCACCTTAGGGATGCCTTAGATATTTTCTTCAGCAAAATCACGGATATTTAGAAAATTTTGCTCAAAAAAATCAACGACTTTTAGGAAATTTTATAAAAACTGCTCATAAGAACCTGGTATTGTTTTAAAAAATAGTGCTTCTGCCAGTGTGAACATTACGAATAACCAAACTGGCCATTGGAATTATATTGCAAGTACCAGTAATACGGTAACTGGGCATTATATAAACAATCGAAGTTAAATTTGAAACTAGTTTTTACGTTACTTGCAGTTTAAATTCCAACTAAAATCGAGCCCTACTTTTTTAGGATTGTAGAGTTTCCATGCCGCTTAAGACACTGTACATATTATTGTTACCTCTTGCTTGCTTAGCTATCTTTTGAATCTACGGAAATTATGTATATGTTTTCCATAAACAAAAATACAAGGTGCGCCTAATTAAAACGATGTCACAAATGATAGTTCATCATTATCAATAAATACACCTGAAGCAATGTACAGGGACAGCAGTTTGAATAATGACGATGAGGATGATTTTTCTACAAGTGTCTTAAAATTCAAAGCTTCAAGCTTGGAGCCTAGTTAATAATTACCGTAATGTGCTTCAAGGGATTTTTTAAAGATTCTTATAAAATTCACACACTTTGTGGATTTACCAAATCACGCTGGAACAATACTAAGAACACCTCGAAGTACTCTTATTTGATCTATTCCCACTGGCAAGGATGTGTATTTTGGTTTAGTAAAAAATCTAAAATATTCAAACAGAAATTGTTTTACAAATTAACATTGATGATCTGTTGATTTCAAGAAGTTCAAACCGGCAGTTCTGGAGAATCTATACAATAATTATTACAAGTCATTATTAGTAACTCTATCTGAAATAGTCCTAAGGCTGGATTTTATTTCAAGATTTTTCAGGATATTTTTAAAACCATGTGTGTAGCTTGTCAATGTCCTGGATTAGAAAACGTTTCAGACCTTGTACATATTAGCCGGGATTTTGTCTGCGTCATTACAGAGTCACAGTACTCGACACAGGAGTAGTATTTAAACATCCATGGAGTCGCCAAATGCATCTCCTTTGGTGTTTTTGGAGCAATCCTTTTCCAATTCCAGGGACCTCCAACAAAGACAATTTTGGGAAAGTTTAAGGAGAGAGTGGAATAACGTCACCCCTCCCATGTGCACTCAGGTCGTGGAACATTCAAAACAATGATTCCTTGACTTCGAAAACATAATTAAGCTGACAATAAAGAATTGTCTTTTTATTCCGTATTACAGATACATGTTGAATATCCCATTCTGTACCATGTGCTTTAATAATTTTCTCAAATTATTCTAATGGACGTTTCCTTGACATGCACTGCAAGCGAGGTCAATCCCGAACTAAGTATTTTTTTCATTTAAATTGGCTTTAGTGGAATCTGTTCTTTATTACAAATTCCATACGTTCTAACAACTCTGTTTATCTTTGGGGCATCCACAGCACTTACCTTTAGAACCACAAACCAGCACTGGGAACGATAATATTTTAAACGCCGTGAAATGTCTATATTTAAAATACACTTAATACTTAATCAATTTTTCTAGACTTTCATTCTTAGCTTTTTTAATTTTCAGTTAATTTTATAGTGAAATTTATGCTAAAATTTAATGCCGTTAATTTTACTTAATTATGCTAGGCTGTGTGACGATTGCCCTTTATTTGTTTTAAACATCAGCCTGTAATGCACAATTGGATTAAACCGATTTGGAACCGCTATTAGGGCAAAAAAATATTTAAAAATCCAGAGTTTACAAAAGTATAGTTTTTCTACTAAAAATGTTTTAACTTTCCAGAATTTACATTTTTTAAGTAAAATTTTTCTCAATTTTTTGTTTTTTATTTCGATAAAATACAATGCTTTAAAGCTATGGTTTTCAGGGCGTAATACGTAGTGTGTGATGAATTTTCAAACATTTGAAAACTACCAAAAGGAAATTTGGATGGGCAATTAGCATTTGAATAGGATTAAGTATATTCGCAAAACATTTAATTTCCTGTGTCTTTTGCTGGAACTTCCTCACTTACTACTGAATAGGTATTAAATGTAACGATTATCTTGCTATATGTCGGAATTCATTTCTGGGTATAGCAAAAAAATAGTAGCTTAAATGATAATGGTGTTTTAAAATGTGATTTTTTCTTACACATTGCAGATATTTCAAGAAATTAAAACCCCCTGAGTGTAACTAAATCACCAATTTTTGGAACCATTATCTTTAGAAGATTAGGGTTCACTTCATGAAAGAATGTCTTGGGTGGCGCCGGTACTACAATATTAAAAAAATATCTAAGGACAATTATAACGGGCAATTTATTTTATTACAATTATTATTAGATTTACTACTTCATAGACGAATTTTATTTTTTTCATCCCTCAGCCTTATTGTAGTTCATGTTGCTTATGAATCGTAGACCTTTCATGTTCGTATTTTTCCAATAGAATACTTCTACGCGCACTTATGTATGCGAGCAAAGGGTGTCAGTGCCTATGCAATGAATCAAATGGTACTTTGGGCACCCAGTTTAACAAACACTACATTTGTATCTTAAAAAATAAATTTCCGGCTCGTGATCTAGTGGTCGGACTAGTGCAATTCAACTTGTCTGTAACAATTAGATTTCAAAGCTAGATATTAAGCTAAATAATACAATCTTTTCCTGTCCTTTCTCAAATGTATATACATAGCCAAGCGGCAGGAATTTCAGTAATTTCAGGCATTTTAAGCATATCAGGAATTTCAGACGTTTTAAGCATTTCAGAAATTTCAGGCGTTTTAAGCATTTCAGAAATGTCAGGCATTTCAGAAATGTCAGGCCTTTCAGAAATGTCAGGCATTTCAGAAATTTCAAGCATTTCAGAAATTTCAAGCATTTCAGAAATTTCAGGCATTTCAGAAATTTCAAGCATTTCAGAAATTTCAAGCATTTCAGAAATTTCAAGCATTTCAGAAATTTCAGGCATTTCGGAAATTTCAGGCATTTCGGAAATTTCAGGCATTTCAGAAATTTCAGGCATTTCAGAAATTTCAGGCATTTCAGACATTTCAGAAATTTCAGGCATTTCAGAAATTTCAGGCATTTTAGGCATTTCAGGAATTTCCGTTGGATGGTAATTTTAGATCCGAACTTTAATTTACAATTAAATTAAACTGCAGAAGTTACAATGAGGACAAAATCAATGTCACTTGATAAAACTATGAAGAAACTTTAATGTTTTTCTCAAAAATTTAAAATAAATGTTTCACAATTCTCATAGTATCAGTTAAAACGATTTTTTTTGCCTTAGTAGTTCCTATAATGTACGACGTAATTAGTCCCACACTGCCAAGAAATTCTTATCCAGATTTTCAAAATTTGTTTGACAAAAGTTGTTTTGACAGATGATATACAGATAGAATGCGGTTACAATAATAAAATACCAAGATTTCCGCCATTGCTCCTGCGTTCACAGCAAAAATATTCTCTGCAACTTCGTTTGTCATGCATTACAATCGAATAATTAGTTATATTATAACTATTTCTATGTCCAATGGAACATGTCCTTTTAAAAGCCAATGCAGATTTAGAAAGCGGTAGTACAATTTGTATTAACATTTAATTGGTAACGGAACCATTCCTAAAAAACCAATGCTGCAAATATTTTGAAAAATTTGGCACCATTTTGAAAATCGAAATGCAAAATCAGCATCGTCACGGTTAAATATTTACGGGCCTCGGGCAGCCATGGGTCTAAAATATCCCACGGGGAGATGCACAACTCTGTAGATTCTAACAATTAATGATAATTTTCAAAATTATTTTAAATCCACAAAACGAGTTTGTTGTGAAAAACATTTTGACAACTATTTCCCTTGTATGTTATACAATTTTATCAGAAATTCCTTTTTTTTAGAAATTTGACAAATATCTGAGAATATCCGCGGGTAAATGAATTTTCGAAAACAAGACGACCACTCATTAATTGATATATCCTGCAATCACCGTCAGAAGATCGGTTTGTCGATTTCTCAAAGCTTTTGTCATTTATGCATTTTTCAGTTCATGGAGCTTTTGTAGCCAAGCTAGAATATAATCCGAGAATATTTCCTTCCTAATGTTTGAATTCTTACTGATCCTGTATAAGTCTTACTAAAAGCGAACTCTGGTTTAAAGTTTTTATTATTTTTGAAATTGTGAAGCTGACTGACTATTTTTACGACTACAACACTATAAATTGATTAGTGCAGTTACCCAGTCAATTTGCTCACGCAAATGTCTTTCGCGTGTCTAAAAATGTCTTGAAATAAGCATTAATTTTTATTTGCATTTAAATATTTCTTGGTTATCAAAAAGTTGTCAAAAGAATAAATACGTTTAAAATTTTTTTGAGAAACCTCTGACGTTGGCCCGCTTTAATTACTGCATCAACAAGTTTTCAACAAGAACCAGCAAAATAAAACTTTTACAACAATGTAAAAGACAATTTCCTACAATTTGAGAATATTAAAATTTCAACCACTTGTTTTGGTCCAAACGGAGGCAAAAGTGTTATCTAACTCCAAAATGACATTTGTAAACTTTTCAGATTAATTGTGACTTTCTGGAATTGTTTTCTATTCTAATCAAAGAATTCGTTATCAAAATCGATTACCAAAAGCAACCTTGCCATTTGCCCTAGAGTCAACGTTAAGATTGCGGAATATTTATTTGTCACGCTTGATTCCGAAATCTGTTTTATTTTTAATTTCAACACCCGGTGGCATAAATAACCATTAGTTCCCTGGCAAACTGAGATGACGGGAGGGTTATTAACTGTAAAGATGTTGGTATGCAACGCTGGATTTACTGATAAACAATGCTTCGCTCTAATTTCGATATCGCGAACCTACGTTAGCTTTGCATACTGTAACGAGTCTCTTATAAAGACCTAGGGTGATATATACAGTGGAGGCGAAGCAACAGTATTTTCTTTTATTTTATTCAATATAATTATCAAATTATAATAAAATAAATAATAATTTTGGTATTTTATTTTGGCAAAGTAAAGTTTGTTTCATACCTACTGATTTTCAGGACGTAATACGTAGTGTGCTATGAATGTCCAAATATTTTGAAAATATCAAGACAATTTGAGTGAGCAAATATACTGACATTGTCAAATCCGACAAACTTTGTTAGCTGGACGTTACAAGCGGACGTAGTTAACTTACAATTTAACGATGTAATAACTTTGCACAAGCTAAAATTTCTGCCCGTCCAGCGTTAGGAATTAAACTTTCAAAATTAACCTAGACATCTGGTGATAATATCTTGTGTTGCTTGAAAGCTAAAACATTTTGGAAACAAGTAGGTAACAATTATAACTATCAATTTGTTATGTGTGACAAACGAAGTTCCATACAATATTTTTGCTGTGCACAGAATAGTGCTTGCGAGCATTTCTAAAATCCTCTCCTTCGCATTGGTTATTGAGGATTGGGATAGCATTATTTCTCATTTGCCAAAACAAAAAATTTTGAAAATGTGGAAAAAATTGCATACTTGACAGTAAGGGAGTAATATACTTTACGTCAGTGTCCCTTACAGAAACTAGTAGGACCAAAAGGGTGTGCTAGTAGCTGATATTATGCGGCAATTACATTTTAAAAATATAAATTAAATTAGAAAGAACATTTCAAGCGGCGTGGTGGTTATACATGTTCGAAAAAACATAATCCTGTAAATGTAGTTATTGTCAATCGTCATGTTCACTTCTGCGGTTTAATTTAATTTAAAATTAAAGTTGGTATATAAATTTAAAGTATTAAACCTGTATTTGCCAAATATGGATGTATATAATTATGTATAATTTTATTGCGCTTACGGTTAGGTTTATACACAAACGATTAACACAAAGTAATGAGATACACTTAGACCCTTATTAGATTTTCGTGTTTCAAGTTTTTTTTAGTTTTTTGACAATTTTGCTTCGACTTCTAGACAAAAATTCTATAAACTATTTAAAATAACCGGATTTGATTCACATTGTATATTTAGGCAAGACTGCGTTGTCTATGTCCTCATTAATAATATTATATTTGGATCTTAGGTAATTACATTTAGACAGAGCTATGCAGTATTTTCAAATACAGTATTTTAAAATACGTATTTTGAGACCACAAAGTATTTTGTATTTTGTATTTCAAAGTTGGTAAGCAGTGAGCAAGTATTTTGTACTTAGTATTTTGAGAGCCAGTAAGTACAAAGGTATTTGGTATTTACTTACTCTCAATGACATGTGAAATGTATTTCAAATAAAGTATTTGGCTCAAAATACTTTCCACTAGTATTATTTCTGATTTTGACATTTTATGCAGTTTGTATGATGTGCAATATCTGTGAAATATTCATTTTAGCATTGGGATAACACATGTTGGAATGAATCCCTTTACTACGTCAAACATTTTCAGCTTCTCTATACTACATATCGTCGTTAAAGAGGCGAAATGGCCTACACGCGCATGATTTTGTACAGCACAGACCATTTTGCCTCTTCAGCAACGATATTTAAGGTACGCCGAAGACCGACTCGATTTAATTTTCAGATACTAACTCCTTTTTATAATAATAATTCCGAAAATACATTTAATTACTAATAAATAAAAATTTCAGCCCACCATGCAGAGGGACAGCAGACCACCATGGATGGAACAATTCAAAGAAATTGATTGGAAATCCAATGAGGTTCCAACATCAGACACGGATTACACCGTAGTCATAATCAGTTCATTCGGTTGTATTACCACAGTAGTGATATTTATATTCACAGTAATACTGTACCGAATTCGAACGCAGAAAAAGAAAACAATTCAACAAACAGCTAACGAGAGAGAATTAGACAATGTTGCAGACACAGCAGCATTAGTCCAAAATTCTGTAGAGCAGTTAGTCGGATGCAGAATCGTGAGGCCAAACATACAACCACAGCCCAGTCGACACACAACCAGAGCAACTGTACAACTGTAAAACCGACCCAACCGGGAAAGATCAACGCAAGAAAGTAAACAACGAAGAAAAATACGCAAAACCATGAAACTGTATGGAAAAATGTTTAAAAATATTTATTAGTTATGCGATAGTATTAGATAAACAATAGAATAAGTAGTTATAAGTAGAATAAGGCTAGGAAAGGAAAATATAGAAAAACAAGGTCATATACAACAAAAATATAAAAATTGCAAATGAAAAATAACAAAGTTCAAATAACGAACAAAAAGTTCAAGCTAGTTAAAGAGCCAGATTAACAATAGGAGTAAAAGTCGAGTTTTACTACCGTAAAACTGTTTGTCTTGTATATTCGTTAGCGGCATTGTATTTGTTAGGGGGTCGCAAGTTTTTGTGATTCAAATCAATAGATCTATCATGTTTCAATGGATTCGTCATCCATTTGTTTTCTAATTTTCTTTTCACCCAATTGATTCCAGTGATTTTATTCTTATAATCTCATCTTCATTTTATATGGAGGAAGATTTTATTTGATCCATGGAATACAAAATGTTTCAAGATAAGGTTCAGTTCTAACCAAAATATTAGGCAATATTATAATTCCTTGAGGCTTGTTTATTCAACAGCCAATGAGTGAGGATTGTAATGCCTTGAGGTTTTATTAGGTTATTCAACTCCATATGAGAAGGATAAAATTATATTCCCAACCTACTCATCGCTTTGGGAAAACCATTTGAGAGGAAGTTTCATCAGAGAAATTTGTAAAAATACAAGCAAAACCACTATATAAGCAAGTTCTCTAGGATCAGGATTAGAAAACCTTTTAGCTTCAGTTCAACAAAAATCTACCTATCTAGACGTGCTAATAAAAATACTTTAGGTACCTAGAAAGATAGTTTAAGTAAAACAGAAGCCCAAAGGAAGGATAGATTCTTCCAAAAGAATTTCTGTATGTAGTACGTTTTACTCCACTAAATTATTTACTTGCAAAATGTATCGCATTTCAAAGGAAAGTTGACATGAATGTGCCCAGATCAGTAAGATTCTATGAGCACTAGATCTCCTAGGAGACAAGACAATAAAACTACAAAAATACATACCACGAATAGGTAGGAGGAACTTTAAATAAAAATATAAAAAGTAAGAAAATTAAAGTAATGGGAAAATTTGATAGAGGTATTAAAGGCAGCAAACGAATTACATTGCACACAGAGTCGACATCTTTTTTTTACCAAGTCTCTGACAGAGTAATGTCGGATGTCAATGTGTTTAGAATTTTTCGAGAAGAATTGGAACTTCACAGAATTTTCTCGGATGCTTGTAAATAAATTCAATAGTTTCCCAAGACGAAATGTATTAAGAAAACACAATTCCGAAAGAAATTTCAAACAAAATTAGCTTACACAAAATTGACACATTCCGTCAAATAGTTTTTTTTACAGATCAAGGTATCCAGATATTTTTGATTATCCCAACAACACACTCCGATCTAAATCTTTGTTGACTCATGGCCATTACTTCATGTTTCTGAACTTTATTACAAAGCTTCAATGAACACAATGTCTTCACATTTTGTGAACTGCCAACAACTGTGCATGAGAAGGACATAATTCCTAATCTAGCCACCGAAAAACAATTCAAAATTTCACAAGTTAAATTTTTATGATGTGGCACACACACATTGTGTTTCCACAAAATATTTTTGTATTAGTGAATGACACTTTGCGTTTACATTTCCTCCGTTTCAAACCCTTAACTTTTCCTTACAACGATTTGTCTGTGACATGTTAAATTGTTTTACAAGGAAAGTCACGGGATTTTACAAGCTATAAATCCAAGAAACCTTAAATAAACATTAGGCCACTACCACAGTAGCAACAGTAACTGACAGTAGGCACAATGTTGCAACAATTAGTATTTGGTATCAGAAAATTAGAAATCAAACGAAAATAGAACCAAGGGACACATTTCATATCTGCCTTCAAGAATTCTTGACATTTTCCACAAACAAATTCTTTTCAAAATATGTGTACACTAAAAATATACCAGTAGAAATCGAAAATTCAATTCTGCTACGAAGTTTCTAATCTTACATATACTATACTGTCCATGTAAATATTGTATATGCAAATTGTAAAGGTATTTTGCTGTGCAACGATTGTAAGACCAGGCAGTTTTGCTAGGTACAACAATGCACCTATTAGTTCTTGAAAATTGTAGGTAGTATATGATAACAAGTACAATCATTAACACAAACAATAACACCACCAAAAATTGTACAGCATTACAAAAGCATATATACACATATGATGATGAACATGTACGATATTTGTATGAAATGCCTTAATAATGCCCATGATAACCATTAGGACCATGCTACAAAGACAAGATAACATACTACGACCAGGTTAGCTACAAAGTATGGTAATAAAAATAAAACTAGTATATTCATACTATGTAAATAAATACTATGAACTTGAACTTCAATAGATAACATTGTCGAGGACAACAATTGCCCAGAAGAGGAATGTTACGTATATATTATAAATAGAGTAGAATAAGCATAATTTAAGTCAGCAAATAGTTTGGAAGGTCGTAAGCAAAGGCTACGTGACGCCAAACGCTGACAAAACATAATTATAAGAAAAGGAAAGGAAATGATTCAGATTATTTAATAAACAGAAAGAATAGAATAAGATTAAGATTAGATTAAGACACGTAGATTAAGTACAAGTTCTAATCTCGACTTCAAGCAAGCAACATCAAGAGGAGCCGCACCTAGAGTCCATTCCCTCCGGGATGGATCTCCACAGGTAGCAAGCAGGGCAACATGAAATCTCCGATTTCATCCAATCCAGATTTCATGGAAGAAGAGATTCAGACTTCAAATTCTATTTTGTGTTAAATGTTAATCGTTCAGTGTAAATTGTATCAGTTCTAGGAACATTAATTTGGCCCCAATAAATTATAAAAGAACCTACACTACAGAATCAACAGTTCCATTTATTCATGCGTTTCACCACCATCGAAACCATAATTCAGGGGAATGGAACGCCCGAACCTAGGCTACATTGACTGTCACCCACCGATCCATCATACCCGGGTGATAGCAACGTAACAATATAACTGTGAATCTGTCATAAAATAATTGGTTTACAAACCTTTATTAAAAAAATCACGTCACCCCAAAGAGTATCTTAATTTTTAATTGTGGATCAGAAGATTTTCATACTATTTTAGAAAGCGAAGTGTAATGAATAAAATATTTTGAATATCGTCAAAGTTGAAATGTTTACTTGTGTTTTACTTGTTTAAAGGTATATTGTGTAGCGTTAGGGTTAAAATATTTAAAAAACTATTTGGGGACAATTATTATAACTAGCCATTTTATTTTATTCCAAATCAAACCACCAGCAATATATTTCATATCTCGTATTTTACAGGCACTTTGTCAATTACTACTGAATTGTGGTACATGTTTAAAAACGATTTGGAATTCTTAGCAAAAATTGGCTTTTGAAAGGTCCACTTCTTCAATAAAAATTCTGGCTTTGCACCACTTCTCTGAAGGAGTAATGTCAATAGGTTTTGAGTTAAATAGCGCAACGATAAAATTTAGAAATATTTGAAAGAAACTGTTGTAGCAAATGAGAAAAATTAATGTTTCTTATCATTTTACTACTGGGTTTTTTACCTGGATTTGTGGGAAGGCAGCGATTTTAGAGAACATGTTATCAGCAAGTACAAAATTTTAAAATTGAATTTCAAATTGGGGTTAAATTTGCAGCTTTGGTTTTTAGGATTGGTTCTGTTACCAATTAATTGTTAATATAAATCCCATTACCCCTTTCTGCATCAGCACTGACTTCTAAAGGGACAAGTACCTTTTGATACAGAAACAGACTTTCAAGATTTTTCCGAAAATCGTTTGTATGATTTGTTAAATTTTTATAAAGTATCAACAAAATTGCATTGCTGGGTAAATCAGATGAGGGAAGTGTAATTAACTGTAAAGACGCTGTTGTTTAATTCCTGGAAGTTGGATTTACTGATAAATCATGTTTTCCTCCGTTTTCATCATCTTTGTCGCGTTGTGCAATTTTTTATTGTAACCTTTTCGTAATTATCTTGGCAAGATCCTGCAGAATCGATACAGTGACGTCGAAGCAAAAGCATTTTCTAGTGTTTTTGTTTTATTCCATGAAAATATAATTTAGTAAAATTAATAACAGTTTTTGATTTTATTACAACAAAATAAATTTTTCTGATTTAAGTTACTGATTTTCAGGACGCCATACGTACCGTGACATGAATGTTCAAACATTTTATAATATCAAAAGAAAATTTGGACGAGTAAATGTACTGCCGTTGTCAAAGCTGGGAAATTATGTTCATCTGGACGTCACGTCGTTGTTCGGACCAGTAAGCGTTACAATTTAACACTGAAATATCGAATCACAGAATAAAATTTCTAATGGTGCAATCATCTGGAAATATAACCTTAAAAATCAACTGAGGACTTCCAGACATAATATCTTGTGTAATGTGAAAGCTAAAACGTTTTGGAAACAACTAGGCCACAATTACTATAATTATTAACATCTTGGTTTGTGTCTGTAATCTGTAATATTATGAAAAACGAAGCTCCAGTACTTATTTCTGCCGTGCACAGAATAACAATTGAGAAAATCTTAAAAATTCCTCTATTTTGCCCCGATTATTGTTACTTGTGACCGCATTCATTCTCGTTTGTCAAAACATAAATTTTTGAAAATCTGGAAAAGAATTACTTGACAGTATGGGAGAATATACTTTGCGTCGGTGACCCATATAGGGTCAAGAAACGGATGTGAGAGTGACTGATAGCAACTTAAATTTAAGAAAAAAATATTAAAAGCGCCGTGGTAGTAAAATATTTGTAAAAAAATACACTTCGTTTTTGATACTGTCAATCGGCATTGTCACTTGTGCTGTTTAATGTATTTTTAAGCAAATTTTGTTTCATAGCTACTGATTATCATGTAATACGTAGTGTTATATGTATGTATAAAATATCGCAAAAAATTTGAATAGGCAAATATATTGACGTTGTCAAAGCGGACAAATTGGGTAGATGGACGTGACACACTGAAATTGTTAGGTCCAGTGAATATTATAATTTAACGCTGTAATGATTTTACACAGGCTCAAATTGCTACTGCGGTTTCGTTTCGCCCTTTATGTTTTGAAATAAACTGTGACCTCCGGCTAAAATATTTTGTGTGGCGTGAAAGCTAAAACAATTTGGAACCAAGTAGGTAGTTGATATGTAATAATAAATTACAACTTGCTATGTGATTGTCAGAGATGTGTAAAATATCTTGTTTCAAAAATACTACATACTTTTAACTTTTTTCGTAACACAAAATACTAAATACTAAATAAGATACCAGCAACTGGTTTTCTAAAATACTTAAGTAAAATACATATCAAAGACCGCTCTTAAATACTTTAGCATCAGGAAATACATATAATAATTATTGTTTTGGAAATCGAGTACAGAACTTCAAAAATACAAGCTTTTTGAACATTTCATCCGACAACCTAGCTCTACACGCACTAAAAATTAGTCCTTCCGGTAGTCCGTCTTAATGAATTAAATTATATTTAATTAATTTAGTTTAATTTAATTTAACTAATTGAATATGATCCCAAGATAAATATTGTTTGCTTTCCGAGGGCTTTAAAAATTTTGACGTTGATGACAAAGCTCCTTTTATCATCCCACTAGTTTTATTAGCCCTCGCCATTTTGGTTCCGACTCGGAGATTCTTTTCGCAAATAATGCCCTGGCGACCACACTTCCATTTAGTGGTCGGAATAATTCAGTCCAGAATCGAAATTTTTCGATTCAATTCAATTCAATTCGATTCGCATTTTTTTCGATTCGGTTTACATATTGAACCGAACCAAACGATTCAGTTCACACTGCTGGACTGAATTGAATTGTTTACCCTGAATTGCAGACCAAACGATTAATCATTGCTCAAATTTGCCGGTTACTGAAACCTCGAATATATTTAAACTGAGACTCACGTGAAACATCGCAAACAGTGCACGCTGTCATCGTAACGCTGTGGGTATTGTTCTGGATCATTCGACACAGCTTACAATCAGCAATGTTCTATCGTCTCATAATTTCATTCAACTTCCAGTACTTTTGGATTAATATTTAAGAAACATTAGCCAGTATTTAAAAATACAGTGAAAAGGGCTACGAAGCACAATAGTACATATTTTTGTTTGTGAAAATTGAAAATACGTCTCATTAAAAAAAACTATTTAGTGGGCTACAAAGAACTGTAGACCCCTTAGCTAAGAATGGCGGATACCGATCGCGATTCAGAGTCGGAGGAAAGTGTTGTTTTTACAGATGAAGAAGCAGAAACTAATAATGAGCCCAAATTAAAGCGAAAAAGGCCCACAAAAATAAGGTCTAAATATTATAACTTCTTCGACTGGATTCCTGACGCTAGCGAATCAAGAACTGGTAAATGGAAATGCAAAGAGAAGGCGTGCAAGTAAGAATTGTTTAATTTAATTTGGTGATGTAATTGAGCTTAGCTTTGACTAATTTGTTTTTCCGGGGTATACTATCCATCGTATCCCACTTTGTGTTAAATCGTGAAAACCATTTTAATTCCAGGAGCGAACTAGTTATTCCAGTTGGTGGGGGGACATCCAGTCTAAAAAACTATGTAACAAGACGGCATAAACATTTACTGATAGATCCTACTGACGCTGTCACCGCTCGAGCTAATCAACAAGATATTCGATCGATGTTATTAAAGCATGCTGGTGTGGGACGACCTGACCCTATAACTGAAACGGGATTTGGAGAGCGATTAGTGAACTTTGTCGTTGCTTCCAATCAGCCATTCACGATTGAAGAAGAGCAGGAGTTTGGGGAATTATTGTCTTATTGTTCAAGAAATTCTGAAGAAACCAAATTGAAATGTGCAAAAACCATGAAAACGTACGTTTACGACAGCTATGACGAAGCTAAACAGGATCTCAAACAAGTCCTTCAAAAGAATGACAGTAAGATAAGTTTCATTATCGATTGTTGGACTTCGAGTAACCAAAATCCTTTCCAAGGAGTAATTGCAACTTATGTAAACTCTGATTGGGAACTCTGCTCAACTGTCCTTGATTTGACCCTATTGGAAGGAAGTCACACAGGTGAAAATATCTGTAATGCTTTTGCATCAGGTATCGATTTTGGCTTGTGGGATAAGTTCTTGGCATTAACAACAGATAATGCAAGCAACATGGACACTATGTTTCAATTACTCGATGAAATTGCAGCAGAAAAAGGTTCCACTTTTACCAGTACCAATCATAGGATTCGATGTTTCGCCCATATTTTGAATCTATGCTGCAAAGCTATTTTGAATGGAAATTCAAGAGAGGACGAAGAATTTGAAATTAGTGAGGATGTTGAAGATGACGGGGAGAATGCAATTATAGTCCCATATTCAAGGTCTTATTTGGAGGTTACAATCGGGAAAATTCGTTCTGCTGTGATTTCCATCCGAGGATCCCCACAAAGAAGACAAACATTCAAAAGATTCTGCCAGGTGAAAAATGTACCCTACAAGATGCTCATTCGAGATATAGATATTCGATGGAACTCAACTTTGATGATGTTAGAGCGTGCTTGCGAAATGAAATGTCCATTGGAGGCTACTTTTAATTCATATCCTAAACTGCGGAGCAAGATCATTTCTCAGGAAGATTGGGATAACATTGACCTTCTCATAAATATACTAACCCCGTTTTGAGAAGCTACTATAATGCTTTCAAGTCAGCAATCTCCGACGCTATCACAAACAACAGCAATCTATTCAGCCCTGTTCTGTCACTTCGAAAAATTTATGCCAGAAAATGTAACAAGGTCCTCCAAAAATTCCAACTCGGCTTCAAACTACCCACAATGGCTTCAACAGTCTGCAGTGTGTGGTTGGGAAAAACTCTCCAAGTATTATCCTTCATCCGATGGAGAGGTTTACATCGTCAGCACAGGTACGTTTCAAATGGGGTCTAATTTTCTTTTTAGCCCACTAGTGCATTTATTGCTTGTTTAACCCACTTGTTTCCCTATTCGTTTGACTAGTTTTGGATCCTCGGTGTAAACTTGATTTCTTTAAGAAGGCCAACTGGAACAAGGAATGGATTGATGACAGTAAAAAAATGATCACAGAGGTATGGAAAATTAAATACAAAGGCAAGGATAGTGCATTGGAAAAAACTTCTAATGACGATTCAACTGGTACTACTTCTTCGATTTTTGCAAACCTCTTTGGTTCGTCTTCTGCATCGAACAAATCAGCAGAGGACGAACTTTCAAGATACTTGAGTCAAAAATGTGTTAGCCCGGATATGTTGAAAAAGGAAAAGACTGGAGTAGACGGCGCATTAGGGTGGTGGAAAGTATTTTTTCAGTTCATACGGCTTGTTTAATTTTCTGGTAACATTCATTAGAATCTTAGCGTTTCTTAATAACTATTATTTTCCTTCGCAGATGCATCAAGCCGAGTTTCCCGGTTTATCAAAAATGGCTAGAGACTATTTGGGTGTATTGGGGTCTGGAGTAGCTATTGAACAATTTTTCTGCACTGGAGGCGACCTGGTTAGTCCAAGGAGGAAGAGTTTGTCAGATAAATCAATAACGGTGTGCTTGTGTTTAAAAAATTGGAAAAAGAATAAGGCATGTAAAGGTTTGAAATTATTGATTGATGGTATGAGGTTCAAGTTACTTGGGCAGGAAAACGATGTTTTGTGATACTGATTTATACTTTGTTGACTGTAGTGGGAGATGTGGTATTGTAGGTTATTTGCAGTAATTATTTTTGCACGTTCGTTTTCATTTATATATCAATCTATAATTTTTTTATACGAATTTTGTAGTGCTGAGTTTAGTGGGATACGCCGTAATGTATACCCAAGTTGCTTGGAAGTAATTATTATTATTATTGTTTCTCTGCGAAAATTTATATAATGCTTCGCGATTATACTAATCGTTCATTATTGTTATGCTATCGTTAGTGCGATACTCTGAAATGTACACTTAAGTTGATTAGACACTATTTTTGTTACATAATAATTTTTACATTCATTTATGACTTGTATTGAATGCTATACAAACTTTAGTGGGATACGCTGTAATGTATACCCCAGTTATTTAAAATTAATAATTATTGCCTTAACACATTCTTTTTAACAATGATTTGATTGTATGATTATGTTTTAGTGTTGCAAATAACAATTAGGGATAATAAAACTGATGTCAGAATATATTTCTACCGGTTGAAATCGTCCCAAACTCCCATTTCTTTAAAGCAAAGTTGTCGCATTGGCAGTGAACCAGCTACTGAACCTACTAAAATTATGCTGGATGAAGAAATGGAAATTGTTAATAATGGTTTTGAAACTGTACCAGAAGTTCTAAGTGACGGTGTGTCTGGAGGCTCAGCTTCCAAAAATATTAGTGATGTTGAACCCTTACAATCTATTTTGGAAGTCATAAAGAAATTGACCCTGCTTTTGAAATTACTCCGAATCGTACTAATGAGGCGAGTGCAGATCCTCATATGAACAGCACATATTCAGACTTCTTATAGAAGACTCCTGCTCATTGAAGGACACTTAATCGGGTGTTAGCAATTTCGCTGAGAGTCAAACCTGATAATGAGTCCTGGTCCAGCTCGTCGGAGTCCAATTACTGCAATGCAACGTCTAGCACATCGGAAATAGTCAACGATCCCTGTGCTATTTGTGACAAGGTCATCAAATACTCCTACAATCCAGTCCAAAATTTTCCAAGCCGTTCTCTTGAGAACAGTGTCCAAAGAAATTTGGGAAAATTTATAATTTGAATACTCATATGATGACTCTTCAAGGATCGGGCAGCATAAATTGCCACTAATGTGTTAAATCATTGTCTCAAAATAGTAATCTCAAACGGCACTTATTCACCCCTCAAGACTATACCTTTGACCGTAATATATGTATATATATATATTAGTTCCTTCGTAATGAGGAAAAAAGTGGATCAGCAACTGAAGTTACATGGGTTCGCCCGAGGCAAGAAAGTTTTTTGTGAATAATAATGGACCGTAAATTTTTTTCGAATGAGGTTTGCAAGAAGTATTTGAAGATAAATTATTACATTGCGTTCACTGTGACAAGCCTCAAGCTCAGCAAATCTCTTATTCTGAATTTGATAAGCATGAGTAATGCATTTTTCAAACAACATGCAAGATGAAATGATTTGTTTTGAGATAGTAGTTTGAGTAATTATAGTAATAAAACAATATTTAACATAAATTACAACAGATCTTATTTACGCAAGTTGAATATTCGTTTCCCAAAATGTATTTATTTTTCTTATTAATGTGCCTTTCGAAATTTTAGAGTGGTACTGATTCAAATTATCAGGTGAGGAAAGTGTACTCTTTGGAAACGTAAGTATTAGAGACCAAATTATTCCCATAATCTAATAACCAATAGCTCCAGACACCATCTTCTTAATTAATTATGTAACGCAACCACTGATTCACTACTGAAAATATAAATGACAGGTATCACATATAGTTTGGCGTTGTCAGCTTGAATATTCACATTTTAATTGTTTCAATAATTATTAATAAGCACAATCCGAATATTTGCATAAGTCAGTCATAGTTCCAATATTCCAAGCTAACAGGTTGCATTGATGCAAACTCCGATTTTCGTTTTTTATTTTTCTTCTTGGCTGTCTTTTCTGCTCCACAGTTGCACTTTTCAAATGCATATCCTCCTTTTTTCTTTGCGGTGGTCTCCCGAAACTCTTGGAATACGTTACAATTAAAATTTGCTTGGCCCATCTCCTGAAACTGAATCATCCTACGGTAACAAATAGCTGTTATTCTGGCATCAGTAATTGACGAGTGTACCCCGTTCTGCATATCCTCTCCAAGAAAATGCTTTGACAGGTGGCTCAGCCCAATTGGCTGGTTTCTATGATCTCTATAAAAGTCTTGAATGTCACAACTTTTTACAAAAGATGGTTTGCCCTCCAAATAGCCTAAACTGATCCAATCGTTTCTCACATCTGCCCCCCAAATGGTCTTACCAAAAAACAACTTCTCCAACAATTCCTGAACCTAAAACAAAAACTAGTTGCATTAAATTTTCTTACGATCGGAGATTTAGCCGAATTTATTTAAATACAATTAAACTAATGCTCATAAATATCTATCACTACAATGAAAGTCAATTTGTTTATACTTTTCGAATGATGGAACAATACTTTAATAAATATTAGAAAGGAGTTTGAAGAAAAATACTAATTTCTATTCGTCGATCACCGAAAAATTTCTAAAGCTTTGTTTTACTAACCATTTCGATTTGGACTCTTCTGGGCATTCAGTCCAGTCATTTGTGTGTTAAACCTACATACTTCGTCTCGTTTTATAAACGCCCAGAATACCAATCGACCTCGAATGTCAACAACAGAAATGTCTGCTGCCAAGTTTTCATGCGTTTTCGATGCAATGATCTTTTCAACATCAAGGAAAAACAAATCTTTCTTTGCTATCAGATCGCCTTGACAAATAATGGATACCTGTGAATATAATAAGTTATAAAAACATTTAAATATTTTTTGAAACAATAGAACGGCGCTAACGTGCAAGAGTGTAAATTCAAAATTAGGATTAGTTTGAGTCAATATCTCACTTCTGAAGCACTTGAAGATGGGACCACAGATTTTGAGCTCGTTGCATCTTCCAGTGATGTCCCAGTTCGGGGATTTGATGTTCCCGAAATAGCGCCAGGAGGACTGGGGTCAACATTTCTACGTTGCCCACTACATCCGTCCTGACGCTTGCCTCCACTCGAACTACTGAATTTAGGAGTTTTCTTCCACAAATCAACAATAAAGTTCTTCGCTGTTTTCTTTTCCCTTTCATCCCACTGAGCTCGTTTTGCAAGTTCGTAAAACAGAGCATCGTAATCTGGTTTTGACAAAGCTGCAGCCTGCGATAGAATTGATTCCTGAAATTAGAATTAAAAGAAAAAGTAACATTTACAACCTCAACTGAATTTGACAAATGTGGCTGACTCGTCCAAGCATCCACATAATGTAATAACGTTGGTAAAGAGGTAAAAGTATTCATATTCATTTTCGATTAAAAAACGAGTTACATACTTCATACATTAATTCCATGTACACTGGTTTCATTTAGATCAATTTGCTTTTACAAATATTGCATGCAAATAATTTTAATTTTAAACGAAAAAGCATGCTGATAATTCCTTCTTCATCAACGATATATTTTTGGAGTTACAAGACAGGGATAAAGTGGTTTTGTAATGCAGAATGTTTCTATATTTAATTATATGAAAGGATGATGTTTACCACAGATGATGATAAAGGATAATATGTCGGTCCTGGGGGTTCCGTTTTGCCACATTTCAAGTGAGAGCCCTCCATTTTTCAGGCCAATTTTTTAAATTCAATTTAAAACTGCTATCCAAAATCTGTAGCTGATAGATTACTGGATGAAGGACCAATTCACATTTACGCGTGGAACAGGATCTGTGTACTTAATTAAGCCTTCCCGCAAAAAGCAAACGATTTTCAATTCAGTTCAATTCATAGAGTAAAACTGAATTGAATTGAATCGTTTTTGTACTGGATTGAATCGTAGAACGGTTAACGATTCGGTCCACGTAAAAAATTGAATTGAATCGAAAATTCCTGAATTGAATTGAATCGTTCCGACCACTACTTCCATTGTCTAGCTCAATTACCCGAAAATAATTACCGTCCAGAATTGAGGGTAAAGGTTGCACCGATGATGACATTTTGAAATGCCTTATGAAAAATCATTTAATGCGGCTTGGTAGTTATGCATTTTAAAAAAATATTTAATCCCGTTATTGCTATTCTGAATCGTCATCTTCACTTCTGCAGTTTAATTTAATTTTAAAGTAATGTAAAAATGTAAAGTGTTAATCCGGGATTTGCCAAATATTCGTATATTTTAATTGAATTTGCGAGTAGGCTCATACACAAAGGGTTAACAAATAGTTAGGAGATACACTTAGACCCTTGTAAGATTTTCGTAGTTTGCCGTATTGCTAAAATGTTTTCACAAATCTGTATCCATTTCTAGGCACCAGTTGTACAAACTGTTTAAAATAACGAATTTGATTCACATAGTATATTTAGGTATGATTGCGTGTTGCCTGTGTCCTCATTAATTTTATTATATTTGGTTGTTAGGTTATTTAATTTTCAGCCTTCTACACATAAGTAATTGTTGTTAATAATAGAATTGAGTTTGAATTTTAAATGTTTGGAAAATCCTGACATGTGATTTTCTAAACACAACTAGTATAGAAAAGCTCAGAATGTTCGGAGCATTTATTTTTCCAGATTGAAGCATATAACGAACAACTAAATGCACTTTTAAAATCAAACTACCACGCTTTTAATAATTATTAATAAAAATTATTTATCGCTGCCATTTCGTAATGAAAATTTTGGGACATTCGGAAACAGTATGAGCTAGGGTCACATATTAGCAATTGGTTATACTAAAAGGATTTCCGTGTATTTTACATATAATGGATGTTGGGGCATTTTAACCCTAGGATAATTCAGGGAACTTTCAAAAAAAACGTGCAGCCCTGTAGGAAATTTTTGGAACGATTTGTGCATCCTGAACAATTTAGTTTTTCTAATATACAAGTTCTCCATTGAATTTGAACTGAGTAAGTGGGAACTTATTTCATATGTAATGGGTTGAGTTCACAGTTGACAATGGGAAAGAAAGGGGTTTCAGGAAAGCTGTAGTACAATCCCTTTACGCTTAAGAAATTAGGTTTACCTTTTTCGGAGAAATTAATATTTTGAAAAACATCAACTTTGCTTGACACTTGACAACTCTGTGAGCTCAAATATTGACCCAGGTGGATGGAGTGAATTCTAGAAAATTTGGAGGGAAGCAAATATTTTATGAGACATAAACATTTGCGAATTTGAGGTGGACACAGTTATTCTTGTCTTGTATGTATTGTAAAGCCATATTTGGAGTTTAAGAAAATATTACATTGTATGTAAAGAGTAGCAATGAAGCCTCTTACTGTTAACTGTAACACGTAAGGAATATTACTTACATTTGTAAAGAAAAGAGAATCTTATTGTCTATTGTATCGTGCTCAACTATTGGTTAAAAAAGGATGATTCATCTAAGAAGCTTGGACTCTGTAGTCTGATTGGTATTAGCTCTGAACAAGAGTAACAATGTAAATGTAACGGAAACAAAACCAGTTTGAACTGGATAATTCCTGTTTTACAGCCAACCCTACAGTATATAAACCCAGCTCCTTCACACAATCGGAGAGTCTGGCTCGGATCTTCTCCATTGTAACCCACTGTTACTCTGCCGGACTCCACTCCACTCTCCTTCTCTAGCTCTCACTCTTCCTCTCATTCTTTTTGTACACTGAATAAATATTACTATAATTGGCAATACTCTCTTAATATTCTCCCACTTTATTAATTAACTCTTAGAGCTACACTCCTTTAAGGTATAAGTTCAATTATATCTTAACAGTATGTACGTTCTATTTCATTTTTCCATGCACTGTCGCCCCTTTCAATTTAAATGAATGTAGTTATAAAGTGTAGGATCAAATTGCAAAAAATGCTGTATTAGACGAATTATGGTAACATGGGAACATTTTTGACAAATTGCAATGGAAAAATGTAATTCCTTGGATTTTTTTGGATATAATAAATTTACGTTCAAATATACAAAAATTTAAGAAAAAGGTTTCGCGAACTTAAAAATGCTTCCTTGACCTCTGTGAATTTCGACAGTCACAGGTAAGGCTCTTATTAACTTCAAATAGTACATAGTTGAAACTTACAATTTCAATTGCAACTTTAATTTATTAAAAAACTAAATTGTAAATTGAAGTCAGCTTCAATTTTAAACAAAATAATATTTGAACATTCAAGTTCAGCTTCAATTCAATCAACAAAATAAAGCTTTTCATTTGAGAAGCATAGTCAATTCAACTTCAAGTTGCGAAAGTACAAAGCGGAAGAAAAAATTGACAATTGATATTGATTAATTGACAATTTTTGAACGAATTAAGCATGCGCGTTTGAAAAGCTTTGTAGTAAATTGCGGGAATCCACTGGTAATTTTAATGAACAAAAAATACTGCGCCTGGCTGCTGGCAACGCAAAGCTCCTAAAATCTAGTTCATACACAGTCTATATTACGTTAAAATAATTCATAAGTTTAATCAACGTCATTAGTCATGAGTGAGGATAGGGAGAAAATCTTGATTTAGTTGTTAGTGGAGACTCATGAGATGGTTCAAGCAGTCACCTAAAAACAAAAAAGACATCCTCTGACAAACAAGCATGTATTCAGCGACGGAGTTTAATTGTTATTTACGGTACATATTTTCGACTGAAATTTGAAAATCATTTATTGGAGTTCTTGAAGCAAAAATAATTTGGGGCCTCTAAAATTTCTCGGGGAAATTTAGTTTTACCCATTAAACGTTTTTATTTTGATTCAGTAGAAGTATTTAATAGCACGTTAAATTGCTCAACTCGATTTAATTCAACTTCAAGTCAATTTCAATTCGGCTTCAATTTTTACAAATATTGCAACTTGAAATTGCTAACTTCAAATCATGAATCTATAAGTTGGTTTCCGGTAATTGGCTGTCAATTAAAAAATTAAATTGCAATTGGTCAAATCCAGTTATGAGATTATTTTAGGAGGATCTTTACTTTGAGAATGAAGGCCACGAGCCTCAATCATAATAAACAAGCATGAGACAAATATTTAGTCCCAGGGATGAAAATGAACCTCTGTGAAAAAGCTGTGTTTTCACTATAGATACCACGGTGACCTCGAAAACTGGCAAATAAAATAAACTACTAGAAAAGATTTAGTGGTGCAGGGATAAGATCTGAAATTATTTCCAGGGATGTTTATTTTATGCTTGATGTCAAAGAATTTTGTACCCTGGCAAAATATCACGGTTGGCGACACAATTTTAATTCATGTATAATATTTTGCCAATTAAATTGGTTCCAATTTCATTTGCTCGAAATCCAGTTGGAGGTAAATCCAAAATTTAATATTAATTCCAATTTTTTCAATGACCCCTTTTATAAGGCTAGGAGAAAAACAGGGCTCACAAGTAAACCTTTTTTGGTGTCCCCTCAAGATTTTCGAAATTCCACCGAAACTAGTATGCTCATGCGCTGAGTACTGCAGTGAATTTCTCATAAAGGCATTCCCTCTTTACTGGCATAAAAAACCCCCTAGAGGTTGGCAATGTTAAAGGTATACAATATAATGACACCAGCTATAATGATATTCCGTCTATATCACTATTAAGTGTTACGGTGGCTCGGACAATACAAAATTATAATGGCAGTTGGCATAAAATTAGCTAGATAATGGCAACTTAAGCATAACATGACGTTATAAAACGTGCGGGAGGTAAATAATTATACATTACATGTTTATATCAATTGGTTAAGTTTTAATTTCCGGTGTTAATACATACCATGCAATTATTATTTTTGTATACTGAAGCTCTAGTATGATTAACTGAATTTCTGTAACAGGATCAGTGAAACAATTTAAAACGATCAGTTATACAACAAAAGCTCACTTTTAATAAATTGAATTATTACAAACAGTTAAACAAAAACCTCAAAGTGAAAAAAGCCGCAGAGTATTCAGTGGAAGTAATTTATATTTTCATAATCTGAAGACCAAAATTCGGTTTCTGGAAGGATAATTTGGTATTATTCTGATGTTTTGGAAAGTATGCATGCCATAGAAAGGATTTGGATTTCGCGAGTAGCTCCGACCAATCAGTTTGGAATGGTGTCCTTGCTGTTTAAAAGTTTGCTACTACTAACATTACTAATAGTGTGAAGCAGTCTAAAGTTGCTGACTATTTTAAACTCAATGAAGCGAAGCATACCTCATAATTGTACGTATTATGTACAAAATAAATGATTTTATAAATATATTTAGTTATTATTTATACAAATTAATAGTATATAGTTAGCCATTAATAACATACAGTGGCATCTCTATATAGTGGCAGGAATTTGAAAATCCCTTGGAAATTCACTGTACAGAGCACATTTATTACATAATTCATCGAAAATCATAGCTACGCGATAATTCGAGGCTTCGCGTAGGGTGGGGTCAGTTACCGCCGACGAAAGTACGAGTAAGTTTTAGTTTTATCGTTAAGAAAACTATCGGGCCGATTTCAACCAGATAACCAATAACCATTACGATTTACATAAGCAATATTCCCAAAAAATTTCATTGAAATCGATTCAGTAGTTCTAGAGATAACTTAAATTTGACTTGAAATCCAAAAATTCAAGATTTATTTTCAAAAAACCCATCGGGCCAATTTTAACCACATGAAGCATAACCATTACAATTTACACAAGCAATATTCACAAACATTCATTGAAATAGATTCATTAGTTTTGGAGATAACTCGTTTAACTTGAAGTCCAAAATGTCAAGAATTGTTTTCTCAAATACTAATCTACCGATTTCAACCAAATACGAAATTGGGCTTACGTTTGACACAAGCAATGATGTCTTTAAAAACAGTTTTTAGATGTTGTGCGGAAGGACACACAGACGTACGGACAAAGCTATTTTTTGACGCCCCCCCTACAAATTTGCTCCAAATAAAGGAATAGAAAATGGTCTTTGAATTAGTTTTGGCAATAATTAGGCACAACGCGTGTCACCTTCTGTCCGAGAAGTTTATCGGAAGGACTTTCTGTAGTTTCTATGCATTCCTATATATGCATGTCATAAGGAGAGCAAGTGTTAAAAGAATTAGTTCAAATGAAACGAAATTGAAGAGTTTTACATGTCTCATTTGAGATCAGCGTGAAACTGTATAGGGGCTTACAAGACGGCAATGCATGGGATTTGTAAAAACCGAAAATAACGTTTAAACGGTTATGGTTTACGCTTTTGGTTTCGCAAATCCAACCTTTGGGTTAGTTTTAGTTTAGCGTTATTACATATTTTCCGTTTTGTTTTCATTACTGTAGACCGCTTTCTCTTTTTTCCGATAATAAATGAATAGAGTATGTTTTTTTGAGAAAGGCCATTCCAATAGTGAATAGTGTAAGTTTTGGAAAATTTGAACTAGTTTCCATCTCATAAAACAAATTTAAAGAGTTTGATGCCAACCAAACCCATAATATTTATTTTAATATTTGGGACTAGTTCCGGTGAGGGACTTGCCTCATGAGGGCGGAATCATACGGTTCTGTGTTTACCTGTTTGGCGCTGCTAGTACGTGTCGTTCCAGCTCCCTCGTCTACACATCAAGCAAGCATGCAGTCGTATGCACACGCATACGCCGCATGCTCCGAAGTGTGAAACGTCACACATGAACGAAGCCTTATGTACATATGCACATTAAACTCCCGCTTCGGATTTACCCCGATTTAACTACCGGCAATAAATAAATGCTTTTTTTAAATTTTAAAATGAAAATTTTACTAGTCCTTATGCCTTCCAGCAAAAAAACGCGTTTACTTGGGACTTCCGGCAGTCAAAAAGCTGGCAAAATTGAAAAATTTCACTTGTTATTTTTTTTACATCCGAAGTTTTAATTTTAGGGTTTGGGAAAAAACATGAGTGTAGTAGAGGCTTAGACAAATCTGAGATACCACGATTTTCAAAATTGCAAATAGTAACCCCGGAAAAATTATTTAAGATTTCCGGTTTTTCGGATTATTAACCTTGCTATTCGGTTTTTTGGGGAAATATTGTCTGGGAAATTACGCATCTAATGGAGTATAACATAGTGTTTTCTAGAATATTGACCATCAAGGGTGGCCGTTCTCAAAAAACAGACTCAATAACGTTATCCATCCCTGGCGTAAACTATTCGGCCAGGGTTTCGTAGATGGCTGTGAATAATTCCTGCTAATAAAAACAGTATAGTCTATATAGATTGCAGATTTGATTTTTATACATCAGGCTTAAAAATCGAATGTATTATAGTTATTGTAGCCTTTGGTAATACGGATAATCAAAATCAAAATATTTATTTGAATGTACGTGGCGGGATACCAATTCAGTAAGCGAAAACAAATTATTTTAATAACGCTCAAATTAATCATGGGGTAAACTAAAAATCATTACACACACTAATGTTATGTTGTTTTCTTTATCTTTGCCTACCTCGTAGTCAAGGTGATATTAATTGTACTCTCGAATACGATTTTGAAAAGGGTGAGCTGTAGAAATTTATCATAGTAAAACAAATTGCCCATATAAATCTTTAAACTTGGTGTTGCTCGAATAGTCCTTTTCAACCAAGCTCTATCCTCCCAATTGGCGTTTATTAACTGGTATTTCCATTGTTTCAACAAATTCACAGATCGAATGTTGCACTCTGCCACTAAATGTGTTCCAATGAAAACCACCCAAAGTATGTCCAAACCTACTAAACACAATACAACTGACAGTATTCCATGGACAAGCAACATCCCTGAAAAAGAAGAGGTAAGGAGAAGAACTGTGAGTACTTGTACTGTCATCAAAAATGTTGATAAGCATTGGTTGTAAAGGGATATAATACGATTTAGCTGTCTGTAGATTTTGATCATCAGTTCAGGTGTTCGAAGTTCGTCTGTTGTCAGCTTACAATCCCTGGAACTGTTATAATTAATAACAACACGACTTAATGCTTATAATTAGTTGCAGAATATTAATTGGAACTGGGCCAGACAACGTACATGATACACTAATCTTTTAAAGATTATTTATACCTTAGTTCCGGAATGATTTCTAAAATTGGTAACAGTAACCCAAAAACGAAGTTCATAATGAAATCTGAAGAATGACCCAACAAGCAGATAAAGTAGAATTGAAGAAATGTAAAAAATATTTTCCATCCCATATGCATGGACTCCGGTTCGGAAATCAATGATGTTAAAAACTCTGGAGACTCCGGTCGAAAGTAGGTACATAAAGTTATTCCAGCTATATTTACAAAGATTAATGCCCATATTGATGCTGAGATGTACGGAGCCACTTGAACAAGTTTTGGGATAGTTGATGTTTGCAGCACGTACATATCTATATGAATGTAAACATATCGATGAATAAAAAAGTAACAAAAATATTTTCCTGTACACATATATACAATGTATGACATTCCATTGAAACATTTCCGCCATTTGGGCAGCGTTTTGCACTTGGGCCCCTTTCTATTGCTACTAATAATCTTCAACGACGCGTAGACGATTCCTTTTTAGAAACGAGGTGAAGCGAAGATACTTATGACTATCAACCTGATTTCTGGATGAATGATGAAAAGTTGTGCAAACTGCCAGAATGAAAAGTCGCATACAATCGTTTTTAGCGAACAATTTGATGATATCAAATATCTAATTTTTGATGTCGTCGTGTAACTATATACGTTCCAGTTTATAGTTTCCCAGAATTACATCCTCATATAAACCGTGTAGTAAGTATTCAATAACGAGTAGAACGTATAATGAAAAATATGTGGGATTAGCCATTTTCATACTAAAAACTTTACAATGATATTCAACATTGAAGCATAAGTCTTATCACCGAAACGTTCCATCTTTTGGCAATATGATTAATTACTGGTAGCATTACTGTAACGCTGAAAGCGGTTACCTTTAATTAACATACGCAAATTAAACCCTACAATATTTGTATATGCAAACTAAAACGTTTAACATAAAAGTGATTCGAAACGCCCTCAGCGATTCTATTTTTGTTACCTTCAAATCGTTTTAGAAATTTAGTGACATCATTCCTGAAGGTGCAGAATTCTGCAGCTTTTGAAACCAATGCAAACTGCGTCACAGGGAGAATTAGGTAAAACGAAGTAACAAATAGCATATACAGTTGAGTGGCAACAGACGCCCCGGTGAAAATGCTAATTTGTGCAAATCTAACAACCACAAAGGAAACGTACGCTAGACCATATAGAGTGTTGAAGCAAAACCAAACGTATCGCCAGCCGAATGTGACCTCTTCAACGAGACCAGTCTCATTGTTCCAGGTATACGGGTGGCCTTGTAAAAATTTTGCGAACTTTATTCCTCTGTTTATTGAAGATATGACAGCATTTGTTGCTAGCTTCCTCTCCTTGAAATGATTTTTATATGTATGATTTGCTTGGTTTGATTTAAAGCTATTGCCATCGCAGCGCGATCTGCTTCTTTCGAACATACTTTCTTTTGTATTAGTATATGTTGTATCAAGTTGAAGTAATAATTGGTTTTAGTTGACAATTTTTAGCAATCAATACAGTTCTTATGATTTTGTTTCCACACAGAGGTCTTCTTCAAGGCTTTAAAATCTTTTCAAGTTTTCTTTTCTTCTATTGGGCTTTCTTAAAACGCTTGACTGAAGGTGACTGTTTGACTGCGTCGCTGAGTATGTAAAGGAAACGTAATAACGAGAATGACTTGAAGTTTTACAAATCGTGTTTGTTAATAATGTCACTTGGGACGTAGATCAACTAGCTGAAACGCTATTGTACTGAGTATAGAAGTTTTAAATTTCATCTTCCGCAGATAATAAACCTATGAAGCAAGCTCCCCAGAGCTCTAAATCACTCACTAAGAACAGTGACTCAGAGCAAATATAATAATGTACTCAATACTGAGCAAGAAATTATAACACAGGCAAGTTAAACAATTCTAGTAAGAGTTGCCCGTTACAGTAGCTCAGCGATCGCTTAACTTGTTTTGTTAAACCAGAGGTTATTTGATGTGGAAATCAACTGTAATTCGTATATGAATTCGTGGAATTGCAACAGTAAAAATAGCTTAAAAACTTTGGAATTGGTATTGCTTAGTTCTAAAATAAGGTTATTTCATAAGACGACAAAGTCACATACAGTAGTCTACAAATTATCGTTTACTATTGCCCAGCTTTCTTGAAATTGGTTCAATTTTTCCTAATTTCCTTACTTAAAAATTGAGTAATAAATTTTGCTTATCTACTGGGTTAAATGGTACTAATTTTACCTAATTTCCTTTTTTATAAAAACGCATATAGTTATGACAGCCTACTAGCCTAAACAGGAAAACATTTTGCCTACGTTTAAAGCCTACATAAATAGGTACATATTGGCCTGGTTTTTCCTAACTAAGAGTTTTTTTTATTGTATTGAACAATATATTTGAAGCATACATATATGTATATCAGACAATATTTGGATTTCAGTCCCATTGATTATTTTTGATAATTTTATGTCAATAGCGGATACGGATGTGTTTGGCTTTTAACATGGGGCTACTAATGAGTCTAATTAATTATAACGAGCGATTTATTTTATTACTATTAAAACCTCCTACAGTACATTTCATTTCTCGTGCATTCCAGGCACTTGTCTTTTATTACTTAATTGGAGAGAATTTGGGTCGATTAGCATACTGTATATTTTTTCGAATATTTATCAACACATTGCCCAGAAATTTAAGCAAGGAAATTTACAAGCCAAAGTTTTACAGAACAGACGTTCTTAAGGGTTTTATAATATGTACATCATGTCAGTTAAATTAACTTTACTTCATCTTCTTTCGAATTTTAATTAAATTCTAATTTAAAAATGTACACTTGAATGATCCATTACACTTTGAATTAGTGCCCCTTATGAGCGCAGGGAGTACCTGAGTATATGGGCACAAGTCCATGTACAAAAATCATGGTCACGCGATAATTTGAGACTTCGCGTAAGGTAGCATCAGCTACTGCCGTCAAAGTAGTATGAATTTGATTTTTTTTTAAAATTACAGAATTTAAAAAAAAACCATCCGGCCGATTTCAACCACATAAGCAATAACCATTACGATTTACATAAGTAATACGTACAAAACATTTCATTAAAATCGATTTAGTAGTTTTGGAGATAACTTTCATTTGACTTGAAGTCCAAAATTTCCAAAAACAATTCTCGAAAACTATCCGGCCGATTTCAAAAAAGTCTATTGTTTCTCAAAATTATGGAAGCATTTTAAATGTTTAAAAAAAAATTAAATAAATGTTTTACAACTTAATTGCCACATGTCAGTTTTTTAATCAAAGTTTAATCAAAAAACGAATGATTTCAACACCATTTGTATTTACTAATATAATAATTTTAAACAAAAGTTACAAAGTTCGTTTTAGTATTTTTATCTGCGAGGTAGTCCACCTTAATCCTCGATAGAATGTAGCTCAAAAACGTATCTATTTATTTTGAGGGAAATTCTATTAATTTTTATAAACTTTATTTAATTGATCTCGGAGATGTTTTGAACATGTACTGAATATGTACACATGAACTTGAAATGTAAAGCAAAGGGACGAATTTTTCTGATTTTCATCTCTACAATAGTTATTATAAATAAAAGTAATTACCGTTGTCATTTCGTACGGCTGATCTTAAAGATATTCAAATGTTGGGAATGTCGGAACAAATAAGAGCTGGCGTTACATATTATTAGCGGGATTTTGTTTCTTGTGTCATGGTATGAGCTTCCACTTGACTAAGAAACCAAATGTTTTCAGGAACACTGTAGTAGCTACAATTCCTTTAGGCTTAAAAAATTATACTAATCTTTTCCGGAAAAAAGGAACCAAAAAATCTGCAGAACTTCAGTATATGATGCAGTCTAAGCAATGTTCGCAAACATTCTGAACGAAATCGGTAGAGTAGCTTCGGAGTGAAACCGTGGGACAAACGGACGACACTATTTTATAAGGGGGCTGGCTCCGCACTAAAAGTTATATTAACGTTTAGCTTTACAATCTGTAATAATTAAGCTTGGCAAGATCCTGCAGAATCGATACACTGAGGTCGAAGCAAAATTATTTTCTATCGTTTATATTCTATTCTATCAAAATATAACTTAATAAAATAAATAATATTTTTTGTATTTTGTTTCGGCAAAATAATTGTTTCTTCAAAGTTACTGATTTTTAGGACGCCATGCGTAATTTTTTAAAAAAACTCTATTTTGCTTTAGTTATTGATTATTCTTTCTCATTTGTCACAACAAATATTGTGAAAATCTGAAAAAGAATTACTAACCAGTGTGGGGGTAATACACTTTAAGTCGGTGACTCTATAAGAAACTAATGGACCAAAAATAATATGACAGCAACTGATATTATTATTATTGATTATAAAATGGGTATTAATTTCAAAATATTTCTCGTAAATATGAAAAAATATTTAAAGTGTCATTTGTAAAAGATACATAATTCCGTAATTTATATTGTCCATCGGTATTGTCACTTCTGCTGTTTAAATTAATTTGAAATAAAAGTTGATATGTAAATTTAAAGTGTTAAACTGGTATTTACAAACGTGAATTCGTCTGCAAAAATTTTGTTGAACGAATCCTTAACAACTGATCTGTGTTTGGAATTTTTCAGTGGAGTAATACTAACATTGTGTTTTCATCAAGTTTTCAAGTCCGATATCTTGGGAAGTTGTTCAAACTATTTTACTGGAAATATTTTTAATGGCTTCGAAATCCAAATATTTACAGTCAAATATTTTTAGGGGTAAGTCACGTAATTTGAACCTAAGCATAAAGTCAGTGTCATAAAACTTCACTTGTTTTTAAAATATTTTTAAAAAAATAGTGCAAAATAAAATAACAGTGGGATAAGAGTCAAACGTTGCCTTGGACGATGCTCAGCAAAAAATAATTTAAAAACGAATCAATTTAAACTCAGTTCCCCGAACTTAACAACTCGAATTCTTGCGCAAATGTTTTGCAGTTGTTCTTTTTGGTGGAAACTTCCTCTTGTACTTCTAAATTGCAATGAAGAGCATACGATACATCTCTGGAATTATTCTATTTTGGGCATTTGAACAAAAATGAAGTCTTAAAATTAGAAGGTTTGTAATTATTACAAATAGTATCATTTTATGTTTATCCACTCAGTACACATCTTTTGTTCGTTTGTTAAACACGGCTATTGTCCAAGATTGTCAAATTATCCTAAAATTTAAAACATGGGAAAATCATTTCAGGTGGCGTGAAAACCTCCCGCTGGGACATCAAATTCAGCAGGGAAAACAATCATTTTCCAGGGAGATTTACCAAAATCAGGCTCCTGGTTTCAGACTAAAAAAATTCTGATATAGTTTTTAAATTTTCCTCAGTTTAAATTCCAACTAAATTCAAGCAAACCTTGATTTTCAGCGATGTGTATATAGTTTCCACGTCGCTTAAGACAATGTTCATCTTGTTCCACCTGAAGGACTCTCTGAAAGTTTGACTTTGTCTTTACGTGTTAACTTATTTTGCATAAACAAAAACAAGGTGCGTCGGTTGATTCGCAGTCTAATTCATACGATGTCGCAAATGATAGTTCATCATTATCAATAAACACACATGAAGCAATCGACAGCGACAGCAGTTTGAATAATGACCATGAGGATTTTCGATGAATTTCTGCTAGTGTCCGAAAATTTAGAGCTTCAAACTGGGAGCCTGGGACATGATTATAGAAATTTGCTTTAAGGAATATTTGAAAAATTCTGAAAAAAACAACACGTTTTGTGGATTTATCAAATGACGCTAGAACAATATACTAAAAACACTTCGAAGTACTTCAATTATATTTTTCACAACCAAGGATGTCCATTTTGATTAAAAATATGTAGACTGTCGGACTGTAGAATATAGGCAGAGTTCCTGCCTATAGCCGCTTTGTAAAAATAATTTTAAATTATTCCCCTTTCCAGTAAAATATGCTTTTGATTTTTCAAAATGAATTTCCACTCGATGACATAAAAAATCTTGAAATAGTATTCAAGGAAGTGCGTCTCATATTTTCAAATGAATGAAACATTGACGCCGTAAAAGAAATTTAATCCGAAATTGATTGTTTATAGTTCCAAGGTCTCTGCTATTCGTACAACTGTATTAGAGATATCATGTAAAAACCACAAACTGAAGTGACATATTTAATCCACTTGTTTACGTCTGCTTATTTTAAGCTCAAATATTGAATTATAATTTATTGTAAAGTTTATCACGAAATCTTGATTTGACTTGCAAAGAATAACAAAAACTTCCTACTCTTCCTTACATGCTCTGATATAATTTCTGTTTCTTTCTATTTGTACATAATGCTTATTAAAATGCTAAATATATTAAATATTTAACGTATTAAAATTTACAAAATCATCGAAGACAATTTGCTGGAAATTCATTTTTTATTCCCAAGGTATCAACTATAAGAACTGTGAGAGAACCAAGTTTCAAGGAACATTCTCATAATATCTGCACATTTTTCAAAAAAAAAATCAGCATGGTTTTAATTTTGTTTAATAAAAAAATACGCAAGTCAACAAGGAATGCGAAAGAATATTGGGTAGAGAATCTGAGGGAAATCATTCTTTTTACGAAGGTACACCTGTAATTAGAACTATATTAGTGTAAGATAAAGGCATTCTATATATATATGTTCATAATACTGTACATTGTCAGTACCAATGCAACTTTTACAATTAGTAAAAAATATTGGGAGGATAAATGATCGGGGCAACACGATTAGGTCTTGTTTTGTAATCACTGAAATTTCCAGGGCTAAGGTTTTCTGCAATACTTTTTAACGACATATTATCTAAATTTTACGTGTTACTAAAATGCTAATTAGTGTTTATGTAAAACTGCCTCAATTAAAATTCTCAAACCTTTCCGATTTAGACTAGCTGTCCAGCCCACGTTTGTGTATCCAAATGACCTATCAAGTCAAGGACTACTCTAGGTTTGATAATTTGTATGAAAGGTTCAGCGTTCAAATTGTTTTGTAAAAGCTGTGTTTGTAGTAAATTTCATGGGATTCTTGTGTTTTTAATGTTAATTCTCCAGGTCACAAATAACTGTCTCAGAAAATTAAAACGCGAGGGAAGGTTTTATTATATCCGTATTTATTTTAAAACTTTAAAAATAATCCCGAATATAATTTCTGATATGTTTCTGCATCTTCCTCATTATTTCCTGACTTGTAACATTATTACAATTTATTTTTGTTACTCAATTAATTGGGTTGATTCATTCAGCCGTGGGTACTTTCGGATTTCGTGTCATTGGGTGTTTTGCGCTAATAAAAAAAATATAATACTAAACTTCTAAAGCAAGAAAAATTTGATGTCTGTTGACTTTGTAAAGATACCAGAATTATAATCATTTATTTAAAAAAAATAAGTGTCCTATTTAGGACTGTGTTCTAGCAGTAACTCTTTCAGAGTGGTAATTAATAGTGGAGGTATTTATGTGAAATGTGGGAACAGCTCTCCATCTTGCATTGCTACTCCCACTTTCCTGTCCAAGATGACTTAAATTATCCTTCAGGTTTCCTCCAGGTGACTCAAAAAATCCTGAAATATTATTCAAAGAAGTGGGGGCTTGGTTTGAATTTTATCGAACAAATCATTACTTCAATATTACTAGTAAAAGCCCTGTGCTTCACAGGGACAATTACTTGAAGAGGTGGTAGTGTGATTGTAGAAATTACAAGCCAAACGGCTTACGAATTAAGCCCTGTCGTAGAGACTGTTGCATGCCTAAATCGTGCGCGCTTATATTAATAGTAGCGCTTTAAATAAACTGACATCTAGCGTTCGTTTATAATAAGGAGTGCTTGGCATGCCACCTTTGTGGCTTTGTGTGAAGCCATATTTTTGATGTGAATGTAAAATGTGAGCTCAAACTATGGTTGTTACTGTATAGAGAGAAGAAATGTTTTCACTTATTCTATAAGACTTTCTGAAAATAATGCTTGCAGAAAAATAGTCGCGTCTCATGTTTTCAAATCAATGCAGCATTGACGCCGTACAAGAAATTTTACCCGAAATTTAAGATGAACTGTAGGAAGTTTAATGGAATTCATTATCATTACTATTGCATAACATGTATGTGTAGAAAGCACCAACTGAAGTTCTTGCTTGACCAAGCTGTTTACCATTGCATATATTTTAAGCTAAAATAAGGTATTGCAATAATAAAATTATTAAACTTATCCAAAAATCTTGATTAGGTTAAACTTGAAAGAATTATAATATTAAAAACTCCCTTAAAAAGTAATTTACACTTCCTTGCTTCCTCTGAAATAATTTCTGATTCTTTTCTATTTTTGAACCCACTACGTATTAAAATACTCGTAAATATCTAGAAAAGATTTTTTTTAAAGAATATTTTGAATTAAATATCGATAAACTGCAATACTAACTGTGAGCAAATTTTAAATCATCCAAACATAAGTTGACCGAAAAATGGGGGGACTAAATTAGTTTTGCTGGACTAGGGGTCGGATTTTTGTGAGAAAACGGGAAGATTCTCCCATGGGAAAAATATTTCTGGCAGGGGAAATCACAAAGAAGAGGGATTATTTTTTGCGAACAGGAATTTTTAAAATCGTTGAAATTTTTTTCAGCAGGGATTTTTGAAATTTGTAAGGACCTCCATGCAGCAACATAATATGCATAAGGAAAATTCAGAAATGATCCTCCAGGGAGATTTACAAAAATCCGAACCCTTATCTGGAGAAAAAGGTTAATAGTACTACTGTAAAATTTGGGAAACATATAATGTCATTGTAATTTCGATGTTGAGTGAGAAAATTAAAAACGTAACTTATGTATATGAAAGCAAATTGTCCCATGAAGCCTCTAAAATATCCAGCCTACGTTTGCGAATCAAGTCTTGAAAACATCTTTTTCTACCAAATTGTTTTAAAGTTTCAAAATTATTACACCAAAAACAAAGAACAATAACTACTTTAATCACTTCAGCCCAACATGCAAATAATTTGAATCATCCTGAAAGCTGGAAATTCGACAGGAAAGTGAAATTAAATGATTTTCTGTACCACATTTTATTTGTGGATTTCTTTCTTTCATTTTAAATCAATTTTAAAATATACTTTAGTTTTAATAACTTTAAAAATAAACAAATATTTTTGAATTATTAGAGTTGAGAAATTTGAGGGATTTATTTTTTAAGGCCCCTTCAATTTCTTAGACGGAAGGGAAAGGCTTTTCGGAAGCATGTGGAAATATTTTGTCATTGATACTCCGTAAACCAGAATCGCATTTTAAATGGTATGGTTCAAGGGGATTGTCTTTAAAATGAGATACGTACTGTTAAAACTTAAAAACCCTCCTGACTAGATTTTCAAAACAAATTTGTAGTTTTTTGACCATTTACTTTTATATTCTGCAAAATAGGCAGCTTAATCTCGAAAATAAATCTTGCTTAAGCTAATTTATGCTAAATATACAGATACGTATTCAAATAATCTAAATAGTAACATGCATCATAAAAATTCCTCGAAAAAGAAAGATAATAAACTAGACATCAAAAATGTTAACTGACAGGTAATCTGCACCTAAACAACGAACGGCTGTAGCAGCAGGCTGAAATTACATACTTGATTTTAGTTTATTTTAATACAATTGGCAGAATTCAAAAATTTCCAGAGTCATCATCCTGTTATTTATTAGTGCACTGATTTCAGAGGCCAAACTAAAAATTTTACCTGCCTATTAAACCTCTGTTTGTAAGTGTAATGTAAAATAACCTTTTCCTTTATTTATTATCAAAAATTCAATCTCATCGATCAATTTTAAAATCATCTCCATCGAAAATAAATCTCATTAACTGCTAAAATGCAATGATTTTAATAGAATTTGTGCTCTGAATTCCTTTTCACTTATTCTCTATTGCAGGTTGGATCCAAATGAAGGTAAAAAAATTACGTGAAAGTTGCGAGATTTTTTATTCCATTTAAGCATTAACTCAAGTGGGTGATTTATCATATATCAACGTAACTCATATTATACCATATCATATTGCTCCAAAAGAGATAATTTTCCCAACAGCGTGGAATTTTTCTTGGCATGTCCATCATTATGAATTTAGATTACCTTCTGTAAAAAAACAAAGTCTTCTACCTGTCCCTGCCTATAGCGACCTTGGCAAAAATAAATTCAATGATTTCCCTTTCTAGTGAAATATAAGGGTCTGGAAATATTATTCAACGGAGTGGGTTTTTGTTTTACATTGTTTCGAACAAATCCAATGTATCCAACGTTTTACCAAACTTTCAGGATTATAATCGTATTTTTATTTAATCCTAAAATGTGAGATCAAACTATAGTTATCGTACCCTGTAGAAACACGAAGTTTATAATGTTTTGACACATTCTGGAAATATAGCTAGCAAAAAATACACATGTCCCATAGTTTCAAATTATTGCAGCATTAACGCCGCACAAAGAACTTACTCTTAGAATTAGGAACCTGTACATTACGTGTTGTAAACTGTTCAGTTTCACATCGCCGGCAATATATAGGAAGCATAATCTCCAGTGTCACGTTTGACACAATTGTTTGTTTGACACTGGAATTTACAACTGCATATATTAAGCACAAAAAAAGAATTACAAATGTCAAATTTATCCCGAAATATTGATTTATTTAAAATATAATTGTTTTGGTACTTTTATTCACTGTACAATTAAACATGAAATTAGATAAATTATTTTTTTCCAAGTCCAAAAGTAATGTCAAGGAATATTTGATAGAAAATTTAGGCGGAATGAATCTTTTTACTACGGTACCCATAAAGTTAGGACTATAGTTTAAGACAAAGATGTACTAACAATTTCCAATTTTAAAGCTATTTTCGAGAATTTTGGGTTCTTACATAATAGAGAAAGTATTTGTGAACAATAGAAAGTAGCAACTACACTTTTGTATCCTATGGCAGGAATATATGTTTTGATCACAACATTTTCGAACAAGTTTCTATAACAGCCTGACATACACAGGAAGAGGTGTTTTAATTTTTTAATTTTATAATCTTTAATTTTCAAACATTCCTTTGATATAAATCCAATTAACAATAGCCCAGGATAAGTTACAGGAATAAAATATTGATGCATCTGTTGATTTTTAAATACATGTCAGTATAGTTGGCGACCAAGTTATTAAGAAAAGCTATCTCAACTTCACTCCTCCAGATTAAAAACTGTTCCTCAACGTTAATTGGAATTTAAAATGAAATTTTGAGCCATAGATTTGAATTGTAAACTGATAGTATTCCAGCAAAAACTTGAGACTACCCCCGCTCATTTTGTCTAATTCAAATGTACTGTGTTACCAATGTTTTTGATTTCAATTTTTAGCTCCTTGTTGTAATTCACATTCTGAGTGGAGGATGGCTTATAGCCCTGTGTGCTACACCTATGTACATATATGATACAGTTCAGTGCTGCGCTCAAGTCAAGTAAATTCCAGACTTGACCATGAACTTGACTTGACCATGAAAGTCAAGTATTTTTTTGATACGATCTTGAACCATGGCAACTCATGTTCCGGTAATTACTTGAAATTTCATGGTCAAGTAGTCAAGTACTTTTTACGGCACTTGAACATGACCATGTACAACCAAAATTGAGCTTGACTTGACCATGACTTGACCATGCCTTGATCATGGCTTGATCATGGCTTGACCCGAACAATACATATACAATATACACATATGCTCATGTGCAGTGAATTTCCTACATAGTGGTTTCCAAGGGAAGACAAAATACCTGCCCATGTATCGTGATTCCATGGTATTTTACTAATACATAATGAAAATGTAATACAAGGGAATATTTAACCATGTTAATCTAAAGGATATGCTATCCGAGAGGAAACCACTATAGAGGTAATTCACTGTACATACATATCTACATGTATATGGTTAAACTAATTCAATATCTTATTTTCACATGGTCTCAAAATTGTAAATAGTGTGTAAGATAATTATTAACAAAATGCTTTTAACGCCAGATGTTAAAACAGGTAACAAATTTAATTCCAGTCAAATTTGCCTGCCGAGCATGAGTTGAAACTTGTTGAAAAATAAAACAACAATTTGCGAAATGTTATTTTGAAAGTTTATGCGCCGTGTCTTTGCCATGCGCAACTTTATTTTACTTCAATCCGTACACGAAATACTCATGACTCGACACTCAAGTAATATTCTCCAACCTGACCATGACGCTTACTTGACTTCAAGTATCATGGTCAAGTTTATAAATTTCCTGACCATGACTTGAATGCTCAAGTTATAATTATTTTTTAACTTGACCATGACCCGAACTTGACCATGACTTGAAATACTCATGGTCTACTTGAACTTGTGCGCAGCACTGATAATTTGTATGGAAGGTTCAGTGTTCAAATTTTTTAAAAAAGCTGTGTTTGTAGTAAATTTCATGGGATGCTTGTGTTTTTAATGTTAATTCTCCAGGTCACAAATAACTGTCTCAGAAAATCAAAACGCGAGGGAAGGTTTTATAATATCCGTATTTATTTTAAAACATTTAAAATAATCCCCGATATTTTTCACATTTAAATTGGTTTCAGTGGAATCCATTTTTATTATAAATAGCAAGCTTTCGAACAACAACTGTGTTCATCTTCGGGCTATCTACAACTAAATGCTAAACATCTAAACTAGCTTCATTTTCAATTGTACTAATTTTTTTAAAAATTGAAATATTAAATTATATTACTGTTTTTACAAAAATTATTTTTAAATTGTATAATAATAGCTAAAGAATTATATTCAATTTTGGAATAATTGGTTTCCAAGCATCACTTAATATGTAACCCTTATTGACGTTCATCAATATAATCCTAATAATAATAATCCCCGATATAATTTCTGATATTTTTCTACATCTTCCTCATTATTTCCTGACTTATAGCATTATTATAATTTATTTTTGTTACTCAATTAATTAGGTTGATTCATTCAGCCGTGCTTTCTTTCGGATTTCGTGTCATTGGGTGTTTTGTGCTAATAAAAAAATATAATACTAAACTTCTTAAGCAAGAAAAAATTAATGTCTGTTGACTTTGCAAAGATACCAGAATTATAATCATTTATTTAAAAGAAAATAAGTGTCCTATTTAGGACTGTTTTCTAGCAGTAACTCTTTCAGAGTGGTAATTAATAGTGGAGGTAATTATATGAAGTGTGGGAACAGCTCTCCATCTTGCATTGCTACTACCAAAACTAAATGATCTCTCAGCTCTTTATCAATAAAGAAGAAAAAATCTCAAATTCCACTTTGTGTAAGTTATTAGCATTAAGGCATTCGAAACTCAGGTCAAATAATAAAGGTACTTAACTTTCATAATTTCATTCCATCATTATACATTAATAAGTCCTTTAGAGTTAGCCTGGTTACAGGTTCATCAAATAATTGCCGTCGGTCATATAGAAAATAGCCTCGAGCAAGTCAGTCTGAATATTGAAAACACTGAGGCTAGAAACAGAAGGTTGCGTAAATTGTAAGTTTAGAAAAGTTTTTAAATCTTGATTTTTTATACAATTCTATTCAAGTAAGTTAGCTCAATAATTGATTTACTAATTTTAGTGATACAAATTTTGACTGTTAATTCGTTTCAGCTTTTTCAAACACAAGCGGTTCCAAATAATTATGCCACTTGCAAGAATATACATTCGTAGTTTCGTCTCTAACACCGTTAACATAATTGGGCGTTGATTTTGTTTTTTATTAGATCCTCTTACAATGTAGTTTTCATGACTGTCATGGAATTTAAAAACAAAAAATTGCACATTTCGTTCCTGCTCGAAACTTTCCACGATTGGAGGATTTATTATTATTTTTTATCCCGGCTACAGTATTATATGTACTTATCCATATTACCCGGCTATTACGCTGGTTCAGCTAAAAATTTAATTTGCACCGACAAAGTCTAAACATAATATCAAGGGAAATTGTAACCAACGCTGTCAAACAAGTGTTTAAAATATAAATTATTTATGCGCAGAAGTTTTTGTGGATTGACATGTATGTTAATACATTCAATGTTTAAGTAGGATGTATTCTTCGGTATGTTTATATAAATCCTGTGACTGCATTTACATTATAAAGCAGTAAGGTAAAGTGACATCTCCATATGTTGGCAGGTATTTGCCATCCCTTGGGAACCATTATATAGGAAATTCCTTCTACGAGCCAACAGGTACCCTGTTATATCACTACCTTAAAATTTGACAAGCGTTGTTAAATGTCATTGTAATTTCGATGTTGTGTGAGAAAATTAAAAACGCAACTTATATGAAAGCAAATCGTCCCATGTAAACTCAATGTTTCCATGTTTCGAAAATGTAAACCACAAAAAAATTTAAACATCTCGAGCGTCAACAACCTCGAAAGTTATTTGAATCGGCGTCGAAGCTCAAAATGTTAAAGAAAGGCACAATTCGATTATTTTGTTTTCCACATGCACATATTATTCGTGCAACCAAATTGATTTTTTAAGTTCTATTCTATGGGATGGACTGGGGATTAGAATTTTACAAAACCATGTAATATCTGTGGTGTAAAATTCTGGTTTCATGAAATTTTGAATCATGTATGCACATAATTGAATTACGCTTATACACTAGGAATAAACTGATTGTTAAAATTAAACGCAGGGGTAACATGTTTTAGTAAAAGGATTGCTATCTTTCAGGCAGTAACCCATCGTGGAAGTGGTTTTAATATCTTGTCAACATGTGTACATTTTTTTAAAAAACTGTATCTTTGATATGGTTCAATTTTGGCGGGCATATAGGGCATCAACGCATATAGGGCATCAACTCAACTGCGTAAACTGTTTTCAAAATACTTTACTTAGCTCTAGACGGAACCATCTAAGGGGGCGTCAGATACATTGAATTTCTTATATAGTAGTTCCCAAGGGATGTCAAAATTCCTGCAAATATATGGGGATGTCACTATATCTAACAACATTGTAATGCAAATGTTATCGTAGGGAAATTTTAAACGTGCCCATACAAAGGTAATGCTTTCTAAGAGGAAACCACTATATAGGAAATTCACTCCAATTGGATTTTGATTAACTGCAATTTAAATTAGAAATTTACGAAACCTATATTTTCTAAAGTTTCAAGAGAAACTACTTTTTTTATGAAAAAGGTTACTCCCGAAATTTCGAGAACAGCAGGTGACACTCGGTTTTTGAACTTTTCGAAATGGGAGATGAAGGGAGTCTGACAAAATTTATTTTTGTCGGTGGCAAAGGGAGTGACCCGTCAATTAAAATTGGCCGCTGCCCCTTCGACATGCAGCTGGAAAGGGTCACTTTTATACCGTGCAGCTGCATCCTGTTTATGGAATATTTTTCGTTACTTTGGTCCTTGACCAGGATTTTTAGTTCAGTCGAACGATTTTTCAAGAAAAATATTCCAGAATAGTTCGATTTTAGTACCGTGTCTGCTCGTCGTTATTTGCATCGTTCGGGATTATGCGTCATAGGTAACTTTCGTTACAAAAATTAAAGTAAATAGTAGTCAAGCTCATGTATAGTTTTTTTCAGATTGTTATGACTCGATCGGCTTGTCACCACCGAGTCGTACATAGTGGTCTGAACTTACAGGACAATATCTACTAGAATATTTCCTAAGAGGAGTCTTCAGGGTATCTTCTGGAGTATTCCTAAAATTACGTTGCCATTTGTTGTGATTGTATATATATAGTGCCATCTCCCCTAGTACCATCGCATGATCACAGAACGTGCACAAAAACTTGTTCTATTTGCTTCCGAATAAGTAAATATCCATAATATATCCTACATATACATTTACAGAGATACGTAAGCGTACAAATTTATTAACACGTGTGAGACCGGTAAAGTATAAGTCCGTTACAATTAGAAAGAAATAAACGCAAAATCCATTACTAAATGGACGGACTAAAAGAGTCAATAATAATTTTTCTACTGAAACTTGTCTTTAATTTATTGGCAATAGAATTCCAGGTGTGGGAGTGCAGAAAGGTCATACTAAAAAGTTATATTCCCCGCAGCAGGCATTCAGAATCATTTCCTTTTTCTAATACCAACTCTCTGTAGAACTTGGAATCATTATCATTGCTATAAACAAAATTGTATGACTATACACTGTTGAAGAAATATTCTGGAAAATAATTATAAGAATAATCAGCCAATGTGGAAGCTACATATAATTATTCGCAGGAGTGCAGAGACCTTTACACTCCGCTTTGAAAGATTAACATCATTATCTCTATTAGGAATTATACACGACTGTTAGTACTTATATATCCGCCTTACAATGTTTACTACTTCCGGGCACATACCTTGCAAATCCAATTCCCTGGTAAATTACCTACTCGTCGTGAAATATTGACGTTTCGGTCACGTAAAAACCGCAGACACTTTATTCTCCTTTCGACTGTTTGGAGCAAGTAACGAAAAAGAAAATGGTTTTAAGCTATGGTAATTATATCTACGTTTTCTTGTCTACAGAAATTCACGCATGACGTGAATTATATGGGGTATATCAAATGCTGCGATAATAATAGGATTTATGAGATTGAAACTCCCATAAATAAGTAATGTTTGTACGATTTTAAATATCTACACCTGCATAAGTTCATAAAAGCACCTTTGTATGAACTATGTTTACAAACTATCCTAGTACAATACAGCAGTGTAAGGCAATATGTTTTACCATCATAATACAATAATTATCTTCTTGAAATATGGCCGGCTATGAGGAGCACACAATTGTGCAAGTGCGAAATGAACTATGTAGGAGCATAGCTTGCTAACAATAAGCATCAAGTCAAAGGTAACATCTAACAAGTTTTGAATATTTAAATACGCTGTAATGATGGAGAGGCTAAAAGGATATAGATAATAGACATAGAGTAATGTCTAAAATAGTATGTAAATGCTGGTTTAGTACAAAAGAATAGGAAATTTTCAATATTTTGAGTCAACATTTAATGCTGAATCAAACATCTCATCGTTACAAATGACGGGCATCGATATGCCATATTCGGATCCTAATGAAGCCATCCGTTCTAAGATTACAATCAGGTATTTATTTTCGTATTAAATCCCGAACAAACGTTTGCAGTTTTTATTCACAGTTTTAATTCACAAACACAAATTTCACAATAAGCCCAATTTTCCCAACCACTAGCAATACGAACTGTTTTTCTTCAAAAATATACGTAGCTACTGATGCTGTTTAATTTTGTTGAAATAAGTGGTTGAAAATAATTTCCGTGAAAAACTATTCAACGAACATAATTTAAAAGTTGAACTATTCGTCTTGAAAAATCGTTCGACTGAACTAAAAACCCTACAATGATTCTAGTCAAGGACCAAAGTAACGAAAAATATTCCATAAACAGGATGCAGGTTGGTATGGTATAACACAATAACAACTTAGTTGGAGTTTAAATCTGATTTTTGAATAACTTAATCATTTATATATTTATGTGTATCCGGGTAAGTTGAGAAAATACATGTATTTATTGCTGTATGTACCAAGTGCAAAAGGTGGAGACCGTTTGCATTCATGTCATAGCATTTCGCAAGCGAATATTATGAAACGTTAACTGCAATGCCGGTGTGAAAAGTTACTACTTTGCATTTTGCATTCTATAAATGCAAAAGTAAAATCGTGGAACAACAATGTTTTAAACACGATTAAAAAGTGAAAATTGAGAGTGAGCAGAGCTTGGGGAAATAGACCCCAGCTTTGCATTTAAGAACAAGAAGTTAAAATACTTAGTAAGAGTTATTATCTCATATTTTGAAATAGTCGATGGGACCGTTTTTCGAACGTGAATTACTTGTCAACTGTGTCTTAGTCAACTAAATCATCTTGAGTATGAGTGGTGTTCCGTTTTATAATGTAATTGTTATATTTCTTTTAATTTTAATTGATAATAATTTATGTTAGTGGTACGATTTACTACAAAAATGGTATTAGAAATCAACTGAAATCACGTTCATAGTGAGAAGCACGTGAAAACTAATTGCAAGTAGTACATTAGAGCGATAAGAATGTACTAAATTATTCGTTCAGTAGTCCCGAAGGTCTCAATGTATTAAATTTTAAGCGTTACAATAAAAAACTAAGTTCAAAACCAATTTCAAATTCACATTTTCCAGCAAGTAAATATGAATTAGCAATTGATTTTGTTTTCAAATAATATAATGGAACATGGCTTGACTCTCATCAGTATTTCAAAACCGATTTAAAACTACAAACACTGAATAGGATTCGATAAACCAATTTAATATAAAATGCCTATTTGTAGTTGGTTTAATTTGCATTTGAAATTAAATTTTCAAGTATAAATTGCGTTGGCCCAAGCAAATATTTGGATTTCAAGGCAAGTGCGTCACTGATGGGGCGGTTGATCAGCAGCTCGTGCGATCCTAGAATCCTGTTAAACACAAGTCTTGCCCGGACAGATGAACTCTCAAAATCGGGTGTCTTCCTCTCTTCAGTGATACGCTCTCAAGGGATCCTTGTCAAAGAAAGCAATCAAGTCGTCAAAGCTCCGGCCTTGTATGAGCTGCACTGTCAATTGGTCCAGTAGTTCTCCAAGAAACTGCAAAAAATGTTTTCCCTCGTTCTGCGAAAATTTGACTAGTTACGCCTCCTATTCAGTTGCGACGTCCCAGGTGCACAAAAGTGCAACGATGCCGATCGTTAAAGGCTGAACGCACCAACGTCTCGCTGTCAATTAGTTAGGAGTCTTTCGAAAAAGTTCCAAGGAAACGGCGACTCGTCGTTGTAGAAAGTAGAAGCAGCCGAAGATGATACTGATGATGATAGAATATAGTGGAATGGCTTCAACTTTGGTCTAGTTCTCTTTTCACTTGGCTTCCCTCTATTCGCACTTTCGTTAAAACGACGTTCCAGATAAAACTTACTCATTTTCACAAGATGTAAAATTTTCAGATGTACGGCCAGGATAATGTCAGATGAAGAAATGACAGACTGGCGATGATGTTGAGAGGGAAAAGCATTAATTGACTTAAAGCATCCATGACTATTGGGGGATTATCCGACACTTGGCCGGACACTAGAACGTTCTATGCATAGAACGAAGTGACCCCCTTTTGAAATTATTTATACTATTCCTATTCTGATATAATTTATCAGTTGCTTCAGTTATATTGCACTGACTTTGGGAAAATATTTTGCCTCATCGGCTGTAGTCACCAAGTTTAAATCTTTTCTTTTGGCCAGTCTAAATCCTCGAAAGCCTTACACTCTGGCTCAAGTTGTCTTTTCTTAAGTTTACAACAGCAAACGTGAATAGGTGTGTGCTTCGTTACGTCTGTTGGTGTACTTACCTCATCTCACGCAGATTCAGGTTTTTCTATTTTCTATATCTTCTCCTTCTCCTCATTATGCTTTGTTTCTTCGCCACCTTGACTGGTCTCAGCGGGGTCTTGAGCAGCAGGTTTCGTTAGTTTATCGTATAAGGAGGGCTCGATCACTCGCATCACCTTTGCCATTGCTACATATGATGCTCAAACCTCACCTATTAATACATGCAGCACGATTTCGGCCAGTGCAGCCCTGACGAACCTAGCATTTCTAATTAAGTCCTGTTTTAGCACGGTAGAATGCCGTACACCGAGAGAAAATATGTCGCTGGAAGAAAAAGGTTTAAGTTAGCGAGACACTCTACTAGTGTCTTTAGATCCTCCTAGTCGCAGCTATTAATAATTTCTTTAAATGCCTTTGTGCTGGACAGGGTGAGCGTATGAATAAATTTTATCCGTTTTTTAAACCTGCCGGAGTTATTATGCATTCTAACTCATTTGGGTGCGAAAACAAGGCAGTTCACCACTGGGACCTTACCCAGTACTTTTACTGTCGATGCTTTGGGTGAAGATCCAAAATAATATAGCCATAGTCTCTAGCTGTAACAGCCTTCATGTACGCCTCTTGTAAATATACGACTTGTCCAGGAAAATGTGCTTTGCGAGCTTAGCTCCGGAAGGTTTCTCTGGAGAACTATGCGAATTTCCGAATTACTTGGGAGGTAGCGATTTTGGTTGAAAATGTTGCCAAGTAATGTGAATGGTTGCAAACTTTTAGTCTTGTTAAAGCGTAATGCAAAACCGGCATCTGCCTTAGTATAAGCAACCGGTTGGCTATTGGGATAATAAAACTCATTTAACAACCTCCCTTTCTTCTCCGACGGACTTGAAGCAAGTAAACTTTGGAGGTAGGCTACTTGTGCATAGTGGTTTCCAGAGTCCAAGACCAGCTGTTTGTTCAGGTAGATTTCCAAATTGGAAAAAATTTTTGTAAGAAGAGGTTCGAGGGGGCGACAACGTCATTGTCATCACAAAGTGTTCCATCTTGCTTAACTATTCTACAGGTCAACGACAGGAATGAGTCTGCAGGGTCAAAATATCCTGACGAGTCCAGCTGGATGAGAAACTTGAAGATGATCGCACGACTCCTTAATGCTTACAAGAGGAAAAGCTTGTATGTAGTCACTGCTAAGTTGGGTCGTAAGATCCGTAGGTGGAAGCTCGAATAATTGCAGCTCTGCGCGGGCACTTTGTTGCGACCCCGCGTAAACTGTTGGCTTCTCCTGAAACACGGCGTTAAGGTCAATTTTTAACCAGATTTTCGCCGTACGCACCGTCTCTTTCACGTCTTTCGCCCAAAGCCAATTTGCACCCTTCGCCTACCTACTCTCTTTGTACGTCTTCGTCCGCGTCTCCGTCCTGCACCGACTTGATTGACGACCATCTGCCGCACTTTTCTTCTTTCGCCTCCTTCGGTCTGAGATTTTCGAACTCTACGGGGCTTAGTGACATTACTGCTACCTGCACTTCTTAGTGGGATTAGGTAAGAAGATACTTCTTGGTTAAGTCCTCCGCTAGCCATGTAGGAAATTGTGTTGTCTGCTCCACCGCCTTTCTGCGTATGTGAGCCTAGCTCAAGCACGCAAGTCTTTTCATCGCATAACACCTGCCGCATTATTACAAAGATTTAGGCTTAAAACGTAGAGTAACTGCTGTTTCGCCTCCTTCGCCAAAGTCTATTGGGTTTAATTTCTCATGGACAAATGAAATCCGAATATCCACAACCTCCTTTCCCTGTAAGGGTAGATATGTAACTGGGTAGAAGTTGTACTCTTGTTCCTTATTATACTCCTCGCTTAACTTGAGCACTTTAAAAATGGGTGCTTTTACCCGTTCGTATGACTGAATCTCAATTAGGTTAGTAAGAACAAGCAAGCGTTTCTTAGAGCCCAGACTTGGAGGCTCACCTTTCTCCTCATGGTGCCTTTTTTCTTCTCCTGCTCCACCACTTCCTTTCGTACAGGATAACTGTTCTGCGATTTAAAAACATTACCTAGGGGTAGTCCATAATAATTTAGAACTACATTAGGCAACGTAATTTCAATATCAGCGGGAATTTCATTAACAAATAATTCTCCGTCTGAATACGAAAATTGTATTGGCACTTGCTTATAGAATTATTCTGCGAATGTTCTATTAATTTTCGAAATTACGTCCGGAACACTCAGGGTCTTGGGTTCCTTCATATTTATAAACTGCGTATCAAAATAGCAAAAAGGTATAAACAAATTTGCATTCACGGGTATAGCTTTAAATTTTGATTTGTTGAACGCCTTGTTTGCTCTGTATTGCTTTGAGAACATAAATGTATCGTCCTCAAAGCCTAGGCACTCGAGAAATGCTGCGGATAGAATCATATAATCTCTTTCATTTGGGAGTGGAGCACCCATAGCTATAGTACATACCTCATCCTTGTCAAAGGAAAATGAGGTTCTAAAACCAGCTTCTTCCAAGAGGTTTATTAGGCGCGTAAAAAAGCTTTTATAAACTTCCTTGTCGCGAGGCTTAATAACAAACAAAGAACTAAATTGTTGATTTATCATAATAGTATTTGCCCAGTAGTTGTTAAAGTCGTAAACCTGTATGGAACACTCACTGTCCCTGTCATATTTTTCTAGCATAGACTGTGTAATAAACCACTGGGAATTGCGCATACCCTCATTGAAAACACGTCGGTTGAATCACAATGCCGTTGTAAAAGTATTTAAAAATATTAGCCAAGATCCTTGTTTTAGGTAACTTACAGCCAGAGACAGTATGCAGTCTGACGAACCGTCCCCTACATATGTTTGAGCAATCGTCGTGTTTATGTCTTTACCAACGGTCCTATTAAAATTTGATGCAAAAACCTATATCTCTTGACCTTTTGGCTTAGTCACACTGTATAATTTTACTATTGGTGGAACATAGTCTGGAAAGAGCGGGCCGACGGGAACTGCTGCCAAGTGTAGCATTGTGAACCGCTTGATAGTTCGTCTAAATCTTTTCTGGCTAAGACGTTTTGAAACATTCGGCCCAGTTGGTTGAGAGTGTGAATCTTAAATCGGTTAGACCTACTTTGTAGTGACCCCTCGGAAATGACAGGTCGGCGGGAAATTGTTGTATATTATTGCTCTGATTTTTTAATTCGCCAAGATTAGCAGAATTTTTCAAATACATGTAATGCTCCCTGTCCTCGAATGGGACGAACGCGTTATATTGGAAATGAATCATTTCCCCAGTGCCTTCATCTTCTACCGAACACGAATAAATGGCCAAAAATATCTTAATGGTTTCGTATAAATGCAGTGTGGAGGAGCTGCGATTTACCTGTCTAGTTTCTCGAGAGTGATTGTTGTACTACATACATATTCTTATCCTGCATTCAAGATAGTGAACAAGCATTGATATTAAACATATTATTAACTCGTGTAAGAATACTGAAATCGTGTATACATTTATTTACATATACACGTTAATAAACATTTGAGCATATTTACACCCGCATTTTATAATTGTGTCCATGCCTGGCCATGCTTCTTACAACCTTGGAACCTTCTAATGAATATATTTTTATTATAGAAAATACATATATAAACAGACTGTCACATGTATGCCTAAAGTTTGGGAATTACGCCTCGAATCAAGGGGTTTTCATGTTGTGGTAAGGACTCTAGCTTGTTCCACACAAAGTCCATTCGGAGATCGTGGTCCGCGTCGTTTTCCCCCTCCGATGAAATGGCGTCAAATTTTTCGCTGGTAGCAGGAGACTTTGCTATAGAAGAATAATCGAATTCAACACTTCCACTGAACAAATTGAGCATAGCATCTTCCAAGAATAATGTATTTTCAATACCTTGGAGTTCGATGAATTGGAGATCTTCAGGAATCTCCATTCCTTTCGTAGGAAATTCACCGGGATTTTCAGACAAGTTAAAAAAAGGCACTACGTTGAAAAAAGCTAATTAACGGCTTTGCACTCACAATCAGCAAACAATTGCACTTTTTAATTTGCACACCTCTCCTTGAACTGAAGCAAACGGGACAAAGTCGGTGAGCGGAATGCAACTTAAGACTGTAAATAGCAACACTTTCCCCAGCTACTGGGGCTCTCTGATCAAATATATGAGCAAGTTCGTTACACCCGTTGTGACTTATGCAGGCTTTGGAGAGAATTTAAACTTCAATTAACGCCCAGCAATTGTCAGCATTGTACTCCAGAGTAGTACATTTTGCTGCCCGAAACCAAGTTTGGGTTACTGCTTGGTCCTGCATGATTGTCATTGTAAATGAAACAGGCACGCTGGGATTCGGAGCAGCTACATAATCTATTGCATTTAGGGGAATTATTTTCCCGGTCAGCGGGTTGGGATACACTGAAATGACTGTGAATCTAACAAGAGTGTGTGACTCAACATGGCTTCTCAATGCGAGAGGTTAAATTCTGAAAGGTCATTAAGGGAAAAATCCGGAATGTAAAAACATAAGGTCAGTGTGCACACAACCAGACGAAAAAAAGTTGCAAGCTTCAGCACCATTTTATGAGCATACTTTGTATTGTTCCATCACACAACAAAATGAATGAAATAGTACATTAATTTTTATTATTAAAGCAGGTATTTGAGATTAAAACAAGCAGAGCTGCTTGTGATTCAAAGGACTGAATAATTGTTTTCCGTCTTGCTTATCAAAGTTTACGTTATCAGTGTTCGTGCTGTTCACGAACTTATGTGCTTGTAAACATAATAACTAATATTGTTATTATTGTCTTGAAGCTTTTTACTTTGCTGGAGTGCAAACGATTCCAATTCGTTTGCATTTAGTATTGATCCCCTTCAAAATAAAGTTATCGTGAAAAGCTGATTCAATATGAGAATCAGTATGTAAATTTATTGATAAAATGACCATAAGCAATCTTCGAAATAAGAGATGATCTTAACAATAGAACTCTGTCATTCATTATACTGGTATTGCTTGAAAATTTTCAAATTAAATGCCTGCATGATGGCAGGCAAGCGAAATACCCCTTTCTGTTTCAGTGCCAACTCTGTTTTGCTTATTTTTAAAGCAAGGACAGGAATCGGTATCGGAAGTATATTCGAAAATTTGAGGATTTTAATTCATATTCGAATTCCAGGTAATTCCCAGGAAGTAATTTAATTCAAAATCACATTAAAAAATGTCTAGGAACCGGAAATTGTATTCAAGTATTTTTTATTGAATTAAATAAATTATTGTTTTCAATGGCTTATTTCTTCAAGTGTACATATTTAAATATAAATTTAAAATCGTCTCATTTTGTTACTTATAACGTAAAGTTAATCAAAGAGCATAAGCGAACGTTTTCTTTGTCCGAAATGAACTCGCTTACACATACGAAAAATAGTGTCGAATTATTGGCACTTGTCAGGGGTTTTTAATGGTTGTGCTCAAGTTAATTACTCAAGTGCTTTAAATCGTTGATATTAACATTTTTAAAGGTAACTAAAATGGGTCAAAAGAAATTTGGTAATTTTGGAGTTCAAATATCAGTTGAATATGTTTTTTCAGGTCTTCAATTTATACATAAAGACCTGCGGGGGGGAACTGGCTTCCCAAAACATTGATGATATCATGTCTCTAAGGTTGAGCTTTTTCCGTAATTATATTCTTTGTAATTTCAGCATACTACAAGTACTCAATTAAATATTCAAATCGGAATTCGTAATGAACAAATACTCGAGGATATTTAAATCCGTTTTAGAATTCATATTTTTCACTATTGCTATCGGTATTTTAAATCGGAATTCTTCGACTTGAATATTTTAATTCAAAGAGCATTGTAAATAACTTGCAGGTTTCAATTTGAACATGCATAATTTCATTTTAGTTTGCATGAATGATTCAATTCCGTCAAAGATTTATGTCGGCTGTAGGTACGGACAAGTTCCGGAAGTGATGTACGTAGGTTGTAGGTATGACTAAATCCCGGATATATATATTTAAATTATTGGAGGTATTCTTATAGAAATGCAGGAATTAGAATCAACTCATAAGAATGGTATTATAACCGGGATGGGACAGTTTCTGGACAATCTTTTGTCCCCATGTAATTTGAGGACTGAATAGGGACGATTGTTTTTGCGGAGGATTTCGGGACAGGAAATAATTGTCGGCAGGGAAAAAGGGGGGCGCAGTAGAAAGACTAAAAATGTCTAATGGAAATGGGTGTCACACTTTATTGTTTTGATACTTACTCCTATGCTCGTAACGGCGGGAACATTCAAATAAAAAACCCTATTATGACTGACGACCAGAGCTATGCAAAATACATTTTCTCCAATGACAAAATACAAAATAAAATACTTGAAATAAAATATGGAAAACAAAAAATAGACCTCTTTATTAAAAACCTCTTTATAGTCACATCGCACGGGACCGCGTATAAAAGGTGACTATAGAGAACGTTGACTACTGAGTAGTCAATTAGTTAACATTACAGTATATTGGAGAATCTCTGGGGCCAAATTATTATGCGACTATAGAGAGAAGTTGCTTATATCGGTAGTGACTAAAAAGAGGTTTGACTGTATTATTATATGCTAAGACAGCCCTAATTCCTGTTACTAGTGCTAATAATTACATTGAAATTATTCCCGACAAACCTATATACCCGAGCGTAATAAAAGAGTTAGCTGACTGCATGAAGGTTCTGTTGAGAATTCACATTTTCGGATTAATTGCTTCAATATAGTGTTGACTCTTATATTCACCCTTGAATTTACGGAAACAATTTTTGAAAATGCATGTATAAGAAATATGCGAGGATTTTTTGCAATTATCAAAGCTATCGGCACATGTCTAGATATGTTTAAAACTTTATGTCACAAAGGTTTGCTGTCATTAAAAAGAACCCCAGCCTTAGGTAACAAAACGGGTAAAAAACAAGCCCAACACTGATTTAATTATGATACTCTCATCTCCAGCAATCAGACTGATGTCAGTTAATTCAAGACTGAAGCAGAAAATAGTATAAATAAAAAGCTACTTCTGCGACATACGTTTGGTACACCAATCAATGGTGAACCAAAAGCTATCCATTACAAATGAGTAGCTTTTGAGCGACATCATTTCCAATGATGCATCTCATTCAATTAAAAGCTTGACCATAGCAAAGCATAATGAGACAAAAAAATATGTTCTTTACCAAAATCAAAAATGTGTCCATATTGTTCCTTGTGTTAAGCCAAACTTAAAAATGAACCAGATACACAGCACCCAATCATGCTCTAAAATCGCACAACTTATTGCACCTTAACAAAATGTTAATAATTTGCAACCTATTGCACCTTAACAAAACTTTTCTAATTCACGACTTATTGTACCTTTGCAGAATGTTACTAATTTAAACCTTGGCACAATATTTAAAACATTTAAACAATATTAAACTGGTTACGGGATAAACAAATATTTTTTACAATCCGAAAGGAATACTTCACAAGCATCAACATCCAAAGTCAAACTAAATCATCAAAACTGGAAATACTCTCATGGACAATATATGTAAAAATAGGAGCATTTGAAGTAAACAGGACAGCTGCAACCCATAAAAATTTCACGGCTGAAGCTGCACCTCATAAAAGTCTCCAGTGGTGACAAAGGGACAACGGTCAGATTTTATTGGAGGGACCGCTCCCTTTATCACCAACAGAAATAACTTCAGCTCTCCCTTCACTTTTCCTCCGCTTTTCCTTCTATACCTCCAACATTATATGTTGAAGGTATAGGGGAAAAACCGAAAATTCGAGTGTAACTCGCTCGGAAATTTTGGGAGTAACCCACTGCTCCCGAAATTTCGGGAGTATCCTTTTGCAATAAAAAAAGTAGTGAATATTATACTACTGTTATGTCGTCATGTTTTAAAAATAAACATTGGCAATATGTACGTATTAACAAAACTTTTTAAAAATTATTGGGGATGAGCCATATAAAGTGATGTTATTTTCTTTTGCGGAAGGAAAAGAACAACAAGTGGATCTGTCTGGTTTTTCTTTAACATTTGCAAAGAAAAAATAAATTGATGTTGCTTATTTTTAAGATGCCAAGTTCCTTTGGTAGTGGATAAGAAATTTCTCTGAATTTCTTTCTAAGAATCTGAAACGTAATATTTTAGTCAAATGTTTTAATAAACTTTAAAAGGTCTGACGATATTTAAATTCAATCCAAACCGGAGCAATTCTGAAACTTTTGTTTGATTAAAACAATCACTTTATTAAAATGATACAAAAAAACGCCGATATTAGGAAATATACATGACGTTAAACAGAGAAGTCACAAATGTCCATACTTGTCGTATTATTTTTAATCCTTACTCTGAAATCACCAAAATTCGATCTTCTTGCAGTGACACATTCAATGAAAGCTTGGAACTAGAATTTGGGAATTACGAATCGGTATTCAATCTTCCGTAGTAAATGCGAAAATTTTGGTGAGACACAAAGTAATAAACAACAAATTGAGGTCTAGTACTGTTGTTGCTTTCATACACAAAATGCAGTTTCGTTCTGAAACTAAGATACTTACTAAACTACTTACTAAACTACTAACTAAACTAGATCGGAGATTGAGGGAAATATTTGCGCCCAGCTTTCCAACTTGGATTGATTGATTGGAAAAACATTGAAAGATTCATCTGCAGGTCCATAGTATTCCCAAGGAACGGCGAAGCATGGAACGTCTCCCTCTTTCTTATCAAGGGATTTGTAAAATTCTGATTCTTCTACATCTGTGATTTTTGGAATCTCTGCTGGGCCTAGTTGTTCAACTAAAACTTCAACGTATTCGATACGATTTTTAGGTCCTAAAGTGTAACTTATTCTTTCGGAGGCATCCCAGAACCACCGAGAAACTGTAGTCAATTCCCAAACTAGAGATTTGAACTTTGTCGGGGAGGTAGGAATGTGAATTCTGATCCTTAATAATATATTCTCCAATTTTATACTTGAAGGTTGCGTTGATGAATTCGTCTTCAAGACAAGGTCCCACTGATTTGACCTGAGTCAAGAGTGCATCTTCGGTGTAAATTGTCACCACTTTCATAAATCGCCAATGACAATCCGCTGCACATTGATCCTCCGAACAATCTTATGCAACAACCGAACGTTTCTGCGGATTTCACAGGTTAATATACTTGATAACAGCCTCTGTAATCTGTACCCAGAAATGATTGTTTAAATTCATTCACTCCGGAGTGATATTCATCAGAAGTACCTGGAATTGCGAATTAAATTTTCTTAGATTTTCTTTAGATGTTTGTCAGGAGAGATCGTGCATAGTGTACTGTAGCATTTCGCTACTTTGAGTATCTTAGATTAGCATGGCCTGTGCTCCCGTAAAGCAGCAGGACCATGCTAATTCATTTGGTGTATCCCGTTTACGCGTTTATTTGTTATTTACCTTATTTTAAATAATGGTGATATCTGTTTGTAGGATTAATGCTATTATGTATTACCATGCATCTTACGAGTTATGAGAGCCTTGTCACTCTAATATAAATATGATGCCTTAATTTTAAGTTTTCCGTCCCTATGCATTTATGTATGTTTATATGCAGTTTAAGGTACGGGAGCTAATATTTGCAATATTAGCTACCTAGAAATCTGGGTCAAGTCCAGAGTATATAAATCTCTGGACAAGGCCTGGAAAACTCACTCACTTTCTGGGAGTCATTACCTCAAGACCCTTTTTTTGTTTTCACTCTGCTACTTGTATCAGTCAGGGTGTCCCATTCCTTGACTAATAACTTTTGTCACGGTTGTACATATTTATTTCTTAAAAATAAAATTATTAGTTTGTTTTATTATAAATTTCAGATTGTTGTCACTCTGCATTATTACGCATTGGTGTACTACACCACTCCTGAGTAGTTTTAAGTTAGTCAGGTGTAGTTCACTTGAATTTTAAAATAATTATTTATTTTTATTTTTACTTTATTTTTGTAGCCAGAGTTGGCTAGTTTTGGACTTTATAGGTCCCTTACTAATTGTGAGTATGGTCTCACAATGTACCGGTAATTGAGTTTGTGTTATTTTTATTTCACATGTATGTACATATATCATTCCGACATGTTCACCGAAGCACAAATATAGAGTATAATTTCCTCTCAATAATCCTTTTATATTGCACAACAAATTTTGTGAATTCTGGTATTTCATAATATATGATTTATAGCACCACACATTATGTAAACATGAATTTTGAAAAAGCTTCCGTAGTTCATGTTTTTTGGGTGGCGTCAGCCCTCTAGTAAAAAAGCTTTGTCCGTACGTTCGTACGTCCGCGTGTCCTTCCGCACGATTACTCAAAACCTACTTGACCGATTTCAATGACATTTTTTATGGGTATTACTTGTGTCATCGGTCCAAAAGTTTTAAAAAAACAGAAATTTCGAACTAAAGGTCAAATGACGGTTATCTCTAAAACTACGGAATCGATTTCAATGAAATTTGGTGTGAAAATTGTTTATGTAAATCGTAATAGCTACTGTCTTTGTGGTTAAAATCGGCCCAATTGTTTTTTCGAAAACAATTCTGAAATTTCGAAAAAAAAACTCAAAATTCATCTTACTTTCACAGTGGTAGCTGACGCAACGCTACGCAAAGTCTCAAATTATCGCGTAGCGATGGTTTTTGAATTTAGTGGTTTCTGCCGTTTTCCTGGTTTTGGGTATTTGTTTTAGTTGGGCTTTGTTTTAGCTCTTTTTGGCTGAAAGTTAAACTCTCTAGCAACCAATTGATGAACATCGCAAGAAATAGTTGTTTTGCATTCACTTACCAGTCAATGTTTGTTCTCTAAAAAGTCGAACTTTTGGGTTCCTCACCATTCCTGAAATAATGACATGCACACGATTAGAAATTGATTTTTAAAAGTTCAAGGATTCAATTCTTTTAAAATACATGGTTCAGTCAAATCATTCGTTTGTTAAAACGAGATTCTCCAAATTTTGTTTTACTTACTTTAACGTATCAATGCTAATAAAAATCTGACCTTGTAAGAATATAATATTTAACTTTTTCACACTAAAAATCATCGATACAGAAAATTTTTGTTGCGCGCAGAGTGGCGTCAGCTACTGTTTTACAGTAAGTTGTGTGCTACCAGTGGTCGGAACAATTTACTTCAATTCAATCCAGTTCGAATACTGAACTGGATTAAAATTCGTGTTTCAATTCGGTTCAGTAAAAAACAATTCGATTCAATTCAGTTCACTCTATGAACTGAACTGAGTGAATTGTAAACCATTTGGTTCGCCGGGCATATGTAAATACTGCAAATGTGGATAGGGTGGCGCGTCAGCTAAGGCCACCTCTCCTTACCCTTTTTATAGTATTATGTTGAGCTCATTTAAAAAATGCAAAATTTTGAAAAAATAAATTTTGATAACTTTTGAAAAAATTAAGCTAGTAGTACTGACTGGTAATTGTAAAAAAATTCCATTGAAATCGGTGGAACAGTTTGTCGTTTTTTATTTTTTTTACGTAAGAACACGCATTACGATTTCGACCAATAAAGAACTCCTCCAAGAGAGTGGCCTAAAGAATGTTCACAAAAAGTTTGAACAAAATTGGTGTGGAGGAAAACGTCGGGATAAACGGTTCCAAGCATCCACGGACAACACTATCTTATAAGGGGGCTGACGCCACCCTAAAAATATTAACATATTTTAATGCTGGTTATATTGACGCAAAGATTGTGCTAATCGTATCCTTACAATATCTGTTTTGATTCAGCCTGAAATTGTTTTGAATTGGAATTCAAAGAAAACAATTCAATTCGATTCAACACGCGAATTGAATTATTCGGTTCAGTAAACGATCGAATTGAATTGAAAAATCGATGAATTGAACTGAACTGAATTGAATTGAATTGTAAAATTGCAATTAAAACTAAATTGGTCCGAGCACTATGTGCTACTACTATATGTGTAATTACCTACTGGTTTTGAAAAAGACATCCCCAAGCTACGTATTGACGTATCAAATGTCCACATACAATTAATCTAAAAACTTAGAAATGTGGATTTTCCTGGATGGGACTTCCAAGCTTGTACTTATATTTACAATAATACGTTCATTCCAGTCTTTTATAACGTCGTAAGAATAAAACGTCAATGCAATTATAGTGAAATCTAAGAGTTATAAAACTTTAAAATGGCATCACATGTATGTTATTTAGCTAGGTTTGCCGCTTTGTAACGACAACATGACGTTATATATATAAGGGTACGTTTTTCTTACGACTATGAAAAACGACATTATAAAGGAACTGACGTTATTACGAGTGACGCTATAAAGGTAGAAATTATCATATAATTTAGCTGGGGAGGAACCCAGGATAAATGTTAGTAAAGTCAAGTTCATCAGTCCCACTCAAAGCTGGGCGCCGCCCCTACATGTAGGGCCTACAAATAGGCAAAATGTAGGCAGGGAAACAATTTTCGTTGTAAATAAGGGTATTATAGGATATGCCAATATTTAACACGGTAAAACACCTACAAAGTTTGCTGGACATAATAGCCTGCATGTATAAATGTAGGCTGAATGTCGGCGGACTTTTTGGATGTATTTATATGTGGGATGTATGTACGAATACGGGCAACGGCCGGCAAAAATTTACATAAGTATGTTTGTTGACTTACACTCATTCATACACAATCAATCGTATATAATTACAAAAAGTGGACACTGCCCGCCAAAACTTCCTAGTGGATTTCCTAAGAAACTACATAGCGCAAATGCGCAATGGTTTCTAACGTGCGTGAGTTGGTGAGGGAAACGAAATGTGCCATTTAATCAAATACTTACGAAAAATACCACGAGGAAGTTCAAACCGAAAACAAGTAGTTGCATTCGATTCCAAATGAACTTCCAAATCAGTAATTTAAAATATTTTGTCTCGGTGATACATCAGCTCGTATGCATTCCAGCATAAGCACTTCCAGTGTATTACCTAGTCTTCTACGTTCTAGGCTACAGCGTAAATTAGAAACTATATAGGCGTAAATGTAGGCGGCGAATTTTTGAAAAATTAAATAGGCGTGTAGGCAGGCTTGCGAATAATCACTTCCTATATGTCGTTATAATTTTTTTAGGGATAACAATGTAGGCATGTTGTTGGCACGATATGGATTTGAAAAACTTTGTAGGATATAGGCGAGGCAAAACCATTTGCCCACCTTTGGTCCCACTCCCGATCAGTCCCAGAAGCGCTGTGAATCTGTGATACACTCACTCCACTCACTCCTATGGTATCTACAGTGTGAGTCCTCACAATCAGTCTTAGTCCAATGAAACTCTTTGGTCAAACTCCCACTCAGTCCCCAAGGATACAATACGGCGCTAATTTTCATCATTGGGCTATAATATATGGCGCGAAAATTTAAAAATTGCCTAATATTTTACGCGCATTAGTCCCGCTCAGTCCATGCACTTGAATCAGTTTAATCCGTCATTCCCACTCAGTCTCAGTTCCAACCGTTTTCATACATATCAGTCCCACTCTCACTCCATTCCCACTCCACTCCCTATGTTTTCGCTCAGTTCAAAAGAGCAGAGTCCCGTTTAACTAACATTACCCAGGATGACTTTACAGGGAGAGTGACTCTATAGGGAGAGACGCTATAAGGAGAGTCGACTATACTTGCAATATAATTGCAAGTAGTTTGGTTATTCCCAATCTTCACACTGGCAGAAGCAAAATTTTTAAAAGCAATATCAGGTTTTTTGAGTAGTTTTTATAAAATTTCCAAAAAGTCATTGAGTTTTTTGAGCAAAATCTTCATATATCCGTGAGTTTGTTGAAGAAAAAATCTAAACATCCCTGAAGTGAAGATCCTTGATTTGGTAGAGAAAACAATACTTTGTGAGAGTCGTGGTTTCCTGTGTAAATGTAACCCCTGGTACATTCCAGATCTCAAATTACTATATATGATAATTTTAGACGCGAATTGTTGCAAATTTGAATATGGTGTGTACTTAATGCTAACAGAAATATATGATGATAACAAGACTGTAACAACTCTGTCCTACCCGAAGTGTTCAGATGTATTTACGGAAGACTTTTTCTATTAACCCAAATGTTATCAAACTAACAAAATTTCATATTATAAATTAGTGGCTATCAAATGTTCATTACAAAAAATACGTGCAAATAAAGAAGTTTGAAATAATAACGAAGTAAATTTTTGAAACAAGTTGATCCAACTGTCGAATCGATTCTGGTCCAAGTACTAGCAATAAGAGGTATGATCAGGGTTGACCAATTGAAAATGTCATGGCATTTTGGGCATTTTGCCTGCCGAAAATGCCCGGGCATTTTGGGCATTTTCAATTCATGGCATTTTCGGCATCTATGGCATTTTCGGCATTTTTGGCATAATCCGCGTAGGGCAGGCATTTTGGGCATATTCAATCATTTCTTGGGATACTTCTTTCTGGACGCTATCTATTATTTTTTAGCAAGGTAAATTTCGATACATGTTTTGTTTGAACCAATGCAAATATCTTTATAATTGCATACCTGAAATTTCATTTATTGTAGCATGTCTTGTTTCACTATACTAAAATTATTATTATCATTATTTTAAATCTCATTCCATTTTTTGATTTTAACTTGAGATTTAATCACGATACCTCGAATCAATGACAATATTCAGCTTCATTGGTCAGACATTGGTAAAAATAAAATGTTGTGTAATTACTTTCATAACAAGCATTTGGATTATACCATAAACTGGCGTGCTCGCACGAAAGTTTAAAAGCCCCAGTGGAGGTAAAACGGGAATTATCCAAATGTAGTACCAAAACGTGTATTGCTCTCGACAACGATGTGACCAAAGAAATCGCTTTAAGTTCACAAGAATCAGCGTTGGTCAATTCATTCTCAACAAAGCCAGAATCGAGTTCATCAAAACAAATTAGACATGATTATCATGTGTATAAAACAGTGCTCGGACTGGGTACAGAAACCGTGTACCCGTACCCATACCCGTACCCGAATATCGGGTACTACAAAATGCTGTTCCTATACCCGTACCCATACCCGAGTACCCGGGTAAATTATTTCAGTACCCGTACCCGTACCTGAAAATACATTGTAGTACCTGTACCCACAATTTACCCGTACCCGTAATGTACCCAAAACCTGTACCCGTACCCGAGTATCTATTGTGTGTACCAGGGTATTACTCGGGTACTGGAAGTTTGGCCGATTTAAAATCCCCGACGACATTAGCCTGCCCAGCTGAAAAATTTTAATTTGTAAATTTTTTGACCTTCATTAAAAGTGTCTGGGATTTTGGGGATTTTTCCTAGGCGTTAAAGACATCCTATTCGAATTTTTTGAAAAAATTATTTACGGCATTTTGTGATTTTTTTAATAAACACTGACGAAATTCAAATCCTACTACCCCAAAATAATAACTTGCTGAATGAAATGAAATGTGTTCTCGTTAATTGGAATTGGGACGGATTCTTTTATGCTAAACTCTCCATAACTTTGCTTTTCAACTTGGAGAACAAGAAACAATTTTTTTCCGGCTAATCGAACTCTGTGATAGAAAATGATATACGGAAAAATTGAGTTGATCATAATTTTTCCAAGTCAAATATTGCGGTTTCAGGAAATAAATGTGGGAGGCAATATTGAATATTCATTTTATATTACAGCTTTATAAAACAAACATTCGTAAACTGTCTCTCACATTTATGAAGGCCGAGACGGAGATTTTCGAAAAATGCAGGCAAAATAGGACTAAAATGCAACCCCATGGAAGTTTTGAACGCCAAGTTCAGATGTCTGTCAAGTTCTTTTAACATCAAAATTATCAAGATTAATCAAAGGGACTGAAATATAAATATTGCGTGCAAGGAATGATATTTTTCATTCTAAAATGTTATAAATATTCACCTCAATAAATCCTCAAAGGATCATAAATACTCAGAATTGACAATGCTCAAATTGCCTGTATAAAATGCCTTGGCGTTTTCAAATGGACAACCCTGGGTACTTGTAACGTTAAGAAATGGATCTGCTAATAAATGTATATTTATTCAGATCTTATCTCGTAATACGTCTTCAAATAATTGTAATGTTACGCTCCCAATGAAGATAATTAAATTGAATCCCAAGAACTTCCCTCTTGAAATTCTTCGTTGATGAGCTTCACTATTTAAGTCGATAAACAGATGATTTCACTGACTCTACGCTCTATTTCTTTATTAGATTCCTTGGATGAATTATTAGAAGCGTTAGATTGCAACTACCACGTAATCATAAATGAGACGAAGCCACTTGGCTCTGTCACTAACGCAAGTATCTGTATACTATGAAATAAGCAACTCCACGGTTGGTAGGTTTTATTGTTAGCCATAGTAATCCATCCCATCAGGAACCCTTGAAGTACCCAAAAGTACTCGGACCAGTTCAGTTCAAAACCGAAAAATTCCGATTCGGTTCAGTTCAGTTCAGTTTGATTCATTATAAACACAGTTCAGTTCAGCTGTTGAACTGAACTGAACAGTTCGATTCAGTATTTGAATCGAACTGAACCGTATAAAGCAAACTGCAGTTCAAACAGTTTGCAAACGGGCTCCTTGCTGGAAATGTCGCCACCAACGTACATTCTTATCTGTCATTCCCATGTATAGTTAATTAACGAATAATCAAGTTTTTTAATTACTTTATTATTTCAAAAATGTTCTTTTAATAATTATATGGGACATTGCTGTTGCCGGACCAAACATGGGGCTAAAGAAGTTGCATTTCGCACTATTTTCTTTAAAACTTCAACAAGTAATTAAAATTCTGGTTTGATTACGGAGCTAAAAAAATAACATTTAAACGAATCCTAAGGAAAATGTAGATGCTGAATTCTCCCAAAGATGTAATGCTAAAAGGAAGCAATCTATTACGGATTACTAAACGTTGATTCTGAAACAGGGCCATTCCAGTGTACATTACCATCATCAAGAGCATATCATTTGTGCATTCTCCAGTGCACTGTTTGCTTTGATTAATGCGATTAGGAACAGGTTAAGAAGGAAAAAATCGGTTTTTCTGGGATTGACTCGGATGACTAAATTCGGATCTTAATGTGTGTACACCCGCAATTAAGGCTTCCATCCGACCGGATAAATCGAATATCCGAATCCGATCAGAACCGACATTTTCGGATAAATTTTCTTATTATCCGATCCGATCGTTTCGGATTGGATAAAAATTTTATTCATCCGTATCCGATCCGAACTTTTCGGATCGGATAAGTGCATTATCCGATCCGACCCGCGGATATCCGAAATTATCCGAATTAATACCATTGGATGATGAAAAAAGTATTAGGAATTTTCACTGCAAAAATGCATTAGCTTTTTACTACATCACAATATTAATCAGTTTTGCATACATTACGTACAAACTGAAGAAAAACTTTACAAGCACCGCTGTAAATTTGAAGCTCAGAATTAATAAGAAAACACGTAAAATGCGGCACAGTTACTCTTTGGACAAATTGCTGTTGCACACTTCGTTCTTACTGGTCGCTTGAACGCGCTAAAAATTTGATTTTCGGTTATCCGTCGGATTATCCGATATTTATTATTTGTGATCCGAACCGATCGGATAAAGTCGTTTCCAAATCCGATCCGATCCGAATCCGATGACCGGATAAGGGGTACGTATCCGATCCGATCGGATTGTGTTCGGATCGGATAAGTAGTGTATCCGATCCGAAATTTCGGATATCCGATCTTCGGATATCCGCGGATCATCCGGATGGAAGCCTTACCCGCAATTATTATTGTTTACCAAACACTGCGACTGAACTGTTTGATTCACCGATTCAGTTCAGTTCATCGGGTGAAACTGAACTGAACTGAACTGTTTTTGCTTGAACTGAACCGAAACCGAATTTTCGTTTCAGTTCACTGCTCAAACTGAACTGAACTGCAAATTTTGAATCGAACTGAACTGTTCCGAGTACTAGAAACGATGTAGGAATACTAGCAGTTTACAAATTGCTATGCTTTAGATTAATTCATCCTGTAAAATGTAAATTTTTAAATGAAATTTGACAATTAAAAAAATCTTTAAACAAGAGCGGTAAATAATGATTATTTACGAAATAATCGAAAATGCCCAAAATGCCCAAAATGCCGGGCATTTTGAAAGTTGGGCATTTTCGGCATTTTCAGGGCATTTTTGGCATTTTCAGGGCATTTTCAACAGGGCAGGCATAAACCGAGGGCATTTTCATTTGGCCAACCCTGGGTATGATAAGGTAATAATCTCACAACATATTCGATTCTCAGTTTTCCAGGAAATATTTTTCTAGTAGAGTTTGTTTTATTCGTCAGATATTTAGGTCACAGTGGTCTCTATAGCAAAAAAAAGTCAGATTTTTCACAGAGATTCATTTTGATCCCTATGACTAAATATTTGTGAAAGGTCAAACGTTGTAAAAAAATTTGTAGATCAAAAGTTAGTTTGCGTTAAATTCACAATATAATGAAAAAACTCAATTTTATATATTAAGTAGAAAAATTTAATGTCGGGAGAAAATTAACACGACTGTGTAATATCAGGAAATGAATACTAACTTTCAAATCAAAAGATGCACACAATTTAAGAAATGAATACCTGTGAATTATAAATTTCGAGGTCAAATTAAATATTTTACAATTAAACCGAACTACATACACTACTATACAACCGAAATTATTTTATTTGTATGTAAAGGTAGTATTTGGAAACCGTTAGAAATGCGAACGCTACCTAATTTACTGTGGCAATGGATGGAAACTTCAAGAAAACACAACGTTAGTTTAACTTCATTGAAAAATTCCAAACACTGAGACCAATTGTTAGTGGCCCGTTCATCAAAAGTTTTGCAAATAAATCCACATTTGCCACATTTAAAATTAAATTAAACTGTAGAAAAGACAAAACGATTGACAATATTAATTGCGGAATTATGATTTTTTTTACAAACAACTACTTTCTACAGATTAAATTTTCCTCTCTTAGTTGTCCTCTATAACTACGGGTGTTGTTCATCGGAAAACAATGCCTGTCACTGACATGAATTAACAATAAAGGATTAAACTAAACTAAAAAAAACTAGCACGGCTCTTTAAATATTTGTTTAAATTATTAAATTTAGATAAATATTAAATTCAGATAAATATTTTAAAATTAAATTGCCAGATCCAGAGTGCAACATCGCCGCCAACACTCTTCCACACAGACAGCTATAGTAAGAGACAGAAAATACCCAGGAAGTTATGCGGGGTGAGCTGGAGTCGAAGCCGACTCCTCTGCAACCGAGCAGACACGCTACACCACCGAGGCGCCGGGACACCCCTCAAATGCTGACTTTGGGCACCCGGTTTAACAAAAACTACGTTGTATCCCAAGAAATAAATTTCGGACTCGTGATCAACCCTTTTAAATCTTTTTAAGATTTTTATTATTCAGTTCATCCATTTGTAGGAATAGCTCTTCCAGATTCAACAAATTTCGTTTCACTATTGGAGCTCAGAATTTCTAGACATAGCGTTCAAGGAAGTTGACCAGAGTCAGGTTTCTTTAGGGAAAACTGAAATTCGAAATGTTTTCAAATTCACAAATTTGACAACAAATGTAATTTGCGACTCTAATTTGCAGGAAGTTTAAAGGACTGTTTTAAGGAAACTCAAGGGCAATCCGTATACTTTGTATTTCATGACCGTTTGGACATTTTAACCACCGGATAATTTGAAGAACTTTCAAAAAAACGGGCAGCCCTGCAAGGAATTTTCGGAACAATTTGTGGGTCTTGAAAAATGTAGTCTTTCTAATGTACAAGGTCTCCATTGAATTTGAACTGAGTAAGTTGGAACATATTTCTTTTGCAATGTGTTGAGTACACACTTGACTTTGGGAAACATAGGTTTTCAGAAACGCTGTAGTAGGTACAATCTCTTTAGATTTAAAAAATTTTGATTACCTTTTACGGAGAAAATAAAGTCAAAACATCTGTAAAACACATTTACAAGTTGAGAAAATATTTTGTACAGATCATAGATTCAGCAATTTTGTATTATGTTTAGATTTTTTTATCCGATTCGTTAAGTATTTAAAAAAATTCTTGAATAAAAATCGTATTGATTTGGCAAATGTGATTGTGAATCAGTCATAAATAATTGGGCGACAAAATTATGTTCGACGCTTCACTTCATCCCAATAAGGGGTAACTCATTTCAATTGTGGTTCAGGAGATTTTCAGACTATTTTGAAAAGCTAAGTGCTGCTGTTAAAAATTTTTAAATAGTGTCAAAATCCAGATGATTACTTCTCTGTAACAATTAGACTTCAAAAGCGATGACATTAAGCTAAACACTACAAGCTTGTTGTTTTTATTTGCTCAAATCTAAACAGGTAAAGCCAAGCTGCACACTTGTAACAATAATTTTGCATACTTGCAGCATTGGGTTTTTACGAGTGGTTTCAATAACAATTAAATGTTAATTAATATTTCATTACCGCAAGCTAAATCAGCTTTGGCTTTTAAAGAAACATGTACCTTTTGATACAGAAGCAGATTTTCAAGATTTTTCCAAAAAGTGCATATATGTGATTTGTTAATTTTGTTTACAAAGTATCAAAAAAGTGGTGTCCCTCGCAAACTGCGAAGATTGCAGTGACTATTAACTGCAAAGCTACTGACATGTAATCCCTGTTCGCGGGATTTATGCTAATCCATATTTGCCGCATTCTATGACGTCGCCTCACAGTCACGGTAAGCTTTTTAAACACCTAATATCAACCTCAGCAAGATCCTGGGTAATCAACACAGTGGCGTCGAAGAAAAAGTATTTTGAATTGTTTTTGTTTTATTCCATCAAAATATAATTTAATAAAATGATTGTATTTTATTTCGAAACTATTTTTTTTTTCAAAGGTACTGTTTTTCATGTCGCAATAACTAATTTTTAAAATATCAACTGATAATTTTGATGAGCAAATATATTTCCTTTGTTAAAGCGATTAAATTTTAATCGGCTGAACGTCATATCTGGAAGTTGTTTTGACCAATTAACGTTCGAACTTAGCGTTGTAATAACGATCCGCATGACAAAATTTCAACTACTGATAATTACACTATTTTTCAAAAATTATAAAACTGTTTTTTTAAATGTTTTATTTTTATTTTGTAAATTTGTTTTAGAAATGAGCTCAAAATAATACAAGAATAGGAGTAAGGAGAAATGGCCTAGCTGACAGACAACCTACGCGACAGGCTGAAATAGTCGTGCGCGATGATTTTTATTCTATTGCAAAAAAATTATTTGATTTCAAAAGTACTGATTTAAAATTTTGAAAATCATCCCTAGACGTTAGCTAGCTGTTATGCCATACTTTCCTCTGTTTCCGCAATCGTGTTTATCTGCCGCACAGAAACTTGGCATAAAACGTTGTGGAAGCTCATGGAAAATAGATACAGTGATGTCGAAGCAAAAGTATTTCCCAATTTTTTTTATTTCATTTTTCCAAATACATTTTTCTACAAATCTATTGATACTCAGGACGGAAACGGATTGTTCGGAAAAATGTCAAGACGCAAATTGAATGAGCACAATAATATTTCAATGGGATTCATTTAACGAGCAAATTCTTTATCTCCTATACCTTTTGCAGGAATTTATTTCGGGGTTTTTGTAAAGAAATTACGAAATTTAAGTCTCGAAATTGTTCAGTGGAATTATAATACGATATTCATAAAATGTGCAGAAATTACGTTTGTAAATATTATAGAACGTCAGCGTCTCCAAAATATGTCCATGACCTGTCAGCTACATATTTTAAATTCGTCTCAAACAATACCGTAGATAAATTGGGCACTATATGAAAATCGTAAATATTTACAACCCTATTTGTGTCCTTAAAGTATTTCATTTTTCCAGACGTCACATGTCACTTTTAAAACTGTGCGGCTTTGTATATTTGCATAATTTTTTATAGCGCAGGGGGGCCGGTCCCAGTTTAAACATGCTAAATCCCACAGAAATTTCAATTTCCGAATATTAAGATATGAACTTGACATATGTTAAAATGTTCTTGAATGGCTTCTGTTACGACATGTTGTTATTGCGACACTGACATGAAGTCACTCTTTGTAATGTGCATGATAATCAAATATTATTTGGTATGATACATCTGATATTGTGTAATCATGTAAGTAAGAATAAGCTGACTCGACATTGTTGGAATGATATATAAACGAGAGTGAACTCGTATGTGGACACATTAGACTTTAAGACAATAAACATTACTTTAGGTTTAGGTTACATTAGGTTAGTGGGAAAGGATTGAACCTCAGTTCAATCCTCAGTCTTGTATAAGTCCTTATTTGGCTCACAATTAGTAAACTCTCTTAACTAAATTATACTCATCCCTCTTATTTATTGATCACGTCCGTCTCACTCCAAGCTGGCTCCCCACAGGCCCCCTGCCCCTTCCCCCCTTATATATACATACATACATAGTCACACACACACACACATCATCCCTCATCCCCATCCCCTTCGTAACACTTCATAGATCTGTAATTGGGTAAAAAATGTTACAAAAAGATTACAAAAATTGTTTTACGTTTGGGCTTTGGGAAACCGAATTACTTCATTAACGTTTTCGTTATGAAAAACCCAATAATCATTTTCGCCGTTGAAACCGTTTTTCAAAATCGTTTCTCATCTTCAATTACAATACAGAAATAAGGCGTCAAGCGTAATAGGTTCATTGGTTTTTTCTAAAATATAATTTCGTTCTTGACATATTGTAAATAAATTGTCATGTAAAATATTCAATTAGATTATTTTGATCTATTAAATTTAATTTGGCAAATGAGTAAATTTTCATTTAAAAAAACCTTGTATTTTTTTTGTCTAGCTATCTATGACAATTATTTTCTTACGGTTTAATTAATATTTTTGTTTTGGTGGTTGATGTAATTATGTGTGTAAAAAAATTGGATATAAATTGTTGATTTTGTTGACCTATGGGTCTTTTTTATGTGTTACCTCTGTAAATTTAATTTTGTTGACCTTAGGGTCTTTCTTTGGTCAGCAGCCTTTATTGGTTTGATCCATTGACCCCTGTGCAAGTATTTTTGCTTTCTACAAATTTTTTTTTGACCACTCAAGAAAACCATCTACAACGATAGGAATTTATTCACCACTAGAAAATATAGAGAGTGGCGTCAAACCGTATGGTTTTTAATTTTTGTTAATTTTAAAACGCATAATTGACAACACTCACAGGATTCTTCTACAGTGAAAAATAGGTTTTTATTTCAGGTTTTGTCAACGAATCCGAACGTTATCGTTGGAATCTTACAATAGGAAATCTCTATTTGGATTTTTATCCTCCTGCCCACAAACAACAGCTCTAAATCGAATAACAAGTGTGTTCATCTAATTATTGAACGTTAATATTTCATTTACGTTGATATATTAATTTTTTTTAAATGTCATTTTGTAAATGACTTCACGGCTTTTGAAAAGAAAGTTTTGATAAGTGCCTGTGAATGGTTCAAATTTTGATAATTGTAAAAAATACAACACAAATATTTCTATAAAAATAAAGTTTACTTATACATAAGTAACCTACGCCCCATGCCCACTCGGGATCGAAATGAAATTTTGTGGTAGCCTAAGTACTTGGCCCATTGTCCCAGGCAGACCAAACGTTTGGCCCATCTCGCCCTGGTTTGCGCGGGAAATCGCGTAGAAGTTTTAAATTCTAGTTCGTGAGAAAACGGCCCTGTCCAACTTAAAGTTTCCAATGTTAAATCCCATAAGGAAGCTTATTCATTTTCAGATCTAACAAAAAAAATTGCTTACCATGCAATATAGCTCCTCACGGGTCAAGTAGTTATCCATACCGTACTCGTACTTGGAACCGTACTCGAATTGTCGGAGCAAGTTCCTCCTTGACCCGGACTTGTGTCTTCAAGTACGAGTAAAAAATCCTGTACTCGGAGTACGGTATTATATTTCTTAAATTTTTACCGAACTTGGACCGTACTTACGAGTATAAAACGTTTATACCGACCGACCCGTACTTGAACTCGTACTCGAACCGTACTCGAGTATCAAGTACACCGAAAACAAAATTTTTTAGACGTTATTTTTTGTTAAAGAGAGATTGACATAGAAAACAAATAGTAGGTTCAACTAACAAGAATTTGTAACTGCAACTTACGAACAGTGTTTGCAATGAAAATTTTCTCCAACGAGATTAAAATGCCGATAAACAATAGATCAAGATTTTTTTCTGATAGTCATATCGACTGGATTCTCTTCAGTCAGGTCAATCTCATTCTAACCTCCGTTAATTCAGCCCTATTCTGCTGTTCCATTATATTTTACGGCGATAGGTAAATACTTACAATTAGTAACTACAGTAGTACTCAATTCGGAGCTGTGACAATAACTTACGCTGTAGGTGTAACGTTTCATGCTATTCTTAGAAATTTTGAAAACCGCTTTTCCTTTTTTGCTTCGGAATAACAACAACTTTTTTGTAATCAAGGAAATAAGGATGTGGACTTTGTGCTGGAGGAAATTACTCGAGTATCAAATGTAAATCCAAGTACGGGTTCAAGTACTTTTGAATTTATGCCCCGAACTCGTACTCGTGCTTTGGTTTAAGTACTTTGAACGTACTCGTACTCGCTCTGATACTCGTTAGAAATATGCTCAAGTTCGAGTACGAAAACGGATACTCGACCGACGAGTACAAGTTCCAATTTAAGTTGATACCGTACTCGACCCGTACTCGTACTCGAACTCGAAACTCGAGTATCTACCCGAACTCGTGAGGAGCTATACCATGCAAAAACAGCTCATTAATATTCCATATAACACGAAGTAGCAAGTTTTCAAACTTGGTTTGGGACATCTCAATCTCGTTTCAGGTGGAAGCCGGATTAGAAGTTAAAAAAAAGATGAGGGTAAAATTCTTGTATTTCCCTGTATGATTTAAAAATTGTATCCCATAAAAAACTTTTTCACTTTCTCATTTTCAAATTTCGTGAAAAAAATTAAAATGCTAAAAGTGTGAAAAAGCTCAATAATACAACAAATGACGTAATGAGTTTCTAACAAGTTTTAGATTTCCAACCAACCTTGAGCAAGGTAGAGAGAACTTTTGGAATTGTAGATTCAGTCGCTAGAAACCTTCACTCATAGAAAATGTCATCCCCATCCAGAGTTAACATTAATTTAAGTAAGTTTGAATTAACCAAAAAGTTTAGAAAAGCACATTTTTGAAATCGAAATTTGTTTTGAACTCATATAGTGTTTCAGTTACGGTTCAGTTTTTTTACTGGTATTTAAAAAGAAATTATTTAACTTTCCTTTTAAATCCTGACGTGTAATTGTTTCAAGGAAACTTTTAGTACAACTATTCTTGTATACAAATTTTCATCATCGCTCTACCCTCTTTTCAGTCTCCAACAGATCTCTTGTTTCAGCTTCGTCTTTAAAGGGCTAAATTTATTTCAAAACAGCAGTTCTGGAAAATCCTCACAAAAACGTCTACAAATATTTGGAACTCTTTCAGCAAAGACCTAAAGATGATTTTATTTGAAAATATCAGGATATTTTGAAGACCATGCGTGCAATTCGGGTAACTTATTTTTGTCCAGGATTTTAAACGTTTTTCGGATCGGATCGGGGGTCGGATTTTCAAAATTTCCCTGAATGAGTCACAGTATCTGCCACAGGGGTGGCAAACATCCTAAAAATAAAGTCAAATGTATTTCCTTTGGTGTTTTCTAAGCAATGTGCGTTACCGTTGTACCCGGGTATTACTCGGGTACTGGAAGTTTGGCCAATTTAAAATCCCAGACGACATTTGCCTCCCAAGCTGAACATTTTTAATTTATCAATTTTTTGACCTCCATTAAAAATGCCGGGATTTTGGGAATTTTTCATAGGCGTTAAGGGTATCCTATTTCAATTTTAAAATAGTCATTTAAGGCCTTTTGCGAATAATTTTTAATGGTCACTGACGAAATTTAAATGCTACTACGCCAAAATAACAACTTGCTGAATGAAATGAAATGTGTTCTCGCGAATCGGTTTTTGAAAAATTCTTGTATGGTGTAAGAATAAACAACAATTGGGACGAATTCTTTAATACTAAACTCTCCATAACTTGCTTTTCAACTTCCAGAACATGAAACAATTTTGTTTGACAAATCATTTTCTCAAAAATCTTTTAACACAAGTCCGACGTTAAGAACTGTGGACATTACCTTACAAATAGGACGCAAGGTTGGTAAAGTATAATAGCAAAGTCGAATTTCCTGATCATGCCAGTTTTCCAGTTTTTTGAATAACGTATTCACAAAACAATATATTTGAACACTGTATAGAAAATGTTATACGGAAAAATTTCTGAAGCTTTATTTGAATAGCCCTAGAAATTAATTTAATAGTATTTATTCCTTTCTTATTAAGTAAAATATCTCCCAAATACGAGTTGATCATAATTTTTCCAAGTCAAATATTGCGGTTTCAGGAAATAAATGTGGGAGGCAAGATTAAAAATTCATTGCATATTACAGTTTTATAAAACAAACATTCGTAAATAAACTGTCTCTCACATTTATGGACCCCGGGACACAAATTTTCGAAAAATGCAGGCAAAATAGAACTCAAATGCAACCCATGAAAGTTTTGAAAGCCAAGATCAGATGCCTCCTCTTTTAACATCAAAATTATCAACAATAGTCAAAGGGACTGAAATATAAACATTGAGCGCAAGGAATGATACTTTCCACTCTAAAATTGTATAAATATTCACTAATTAATACTCAAAGTGTCATAAATGCCCAGGATTGAAAATGCTCAAATTGCCTGTACAAAATGCCTTGGCGTTTTCAAATGGGCAACCCTGGACTTGTAGCATTAAGAAACGGATCTGGGTCCAAGCAAATAAATGTAATTATATTTATTCCGAACTTATCTCGTAATACGTCTGTAAATAATTGCAATGTTACGCTCCCAATGAAGCTCATTAATCTCAAGAACCTGCCTCTTGAAATTCTTCTTTGATGAGCTTCACTGTTTAAGACGATAATCAGGCGATTTTACTGACTCCACGCTTTTTTCTTTATTAGATTCCTGGGAAGAATTATTAGAAGCGTTATATTGCAACTACCACGTAATCACAAATGAGACGAAGCCACTTGGCTCTGTCACTAACGCAAGTATCTGTATACAAAGAAATAAGCAACTCCGCGGTTGGCAGATCTTATTGTTAGGCATAGTAATCCATCCCAGCAGGAAGCCTTGAAGTACCCAAAAATACTCGGGTACAGCACCCACGGGTACACGTATTTTACATATAGTGATACCCGTATCTACTGGGTACTACCCGATTGTCGCTGAGTGAGTACCAATACCCGTACCCGTACATGTACCCACTTTATTGTCTAAAACCCAGAGTACCCAGGTAGTTCCCGCTTACTTGCGAGTACGCAACTTCTGTACCCTGGTAGTACCCATACCTGTACCCGTACCCATTTACCCGAGTATTACCCGTACCCAGTCCGAGCACTGGTCCATAGGCCTCAAACTGAGGAAGATCTAGAAAAAATGATCAAAAAATTAGATTTTTGGAATTGTTTATTCCCAAGCATCACTTACAAGTTACCCTCGCCTTATGCCCACTTGGGATCGGAATGAAATAGCTTACGTACCTGGCCTAATGTCCCAGCAAAACCAAAAGTTTGGACCATCTTGCCCTGGTTTTCGCGGGAAATCGCGCAGAAGTTTTAAATTCTATTTCATGAACACAGGGTAACAACCCCTGTCCAGCCTAAATGTTTCAATGTTAAATCCCATAAGAAATTTTCATTTTCGAAATTCAATGCTATTTGAGATGAGTGAGACATTGATGACATCATACGTGGTTCCAGCTACCTTCTCGACCTTAGATTGGTCAATATTGGTCACAATTAGGTGTTTGTCCTCGTATTGATTAAACGCCGTACTAAAATGTACACATTTTTTAGATGATTTTGTAAATTTCTTGCTTTCAGAGAAAATTGTAATCCATCAAGTGAATGTCTGGTATTGTTGAGGCTACAATGTAGCACTGCTTAGGACCTTGAAAATCTATTACAATTCTGGCTGTCGAGATATAACAAATAGTTATGAGGCGTGAAAGCGAAGCCTTAAATACATCAAGTCATTTTTAATTTTCTAAATCGACATCATAGATATGCATCTCATGAAAAGGTGTGTGGCTCGGTGTGTTTCTTTCTAGCTACCGTAATCCACTTTATTTTCGAGTAAATCAATTTAAAGTTTCCATAAATATCTCTTCGTGGTTTTTTTAAGTCAAATGAATTATTAATTGTAATTGCATTAATTCCCATTGCTTTCTAGGAGTACAGCGTATCTCCAATCCGAAACTAATGTTAGAGGAAATTATAAAAAACCTGTATTGTGGTGCGGAGTCCAAGTTACCAACATTTTATTTTAATTTTCCTCTTTTACTATTCAACTGTAAATACTTTAGTAGAAATTGTGTCCGGGATTTATTAGGGAATAATATTTCCGATAAAACTAAAGATAAACTTAAATCAGAAAATTGGAAACCCAAATAATGTGTAGTAAGTTTTTTGTAAAAATTGAAATGATTTAAAAGTGTTAAAAAGCTTCAGTTTCAAAACAAATCAATTTCGACAATCTCCCAAAGAATTTGAGATCAAAGGGAAATTTAATTTTTTTTTGAATTTGTTTAATTGTGTTTAAGACAATTTCCCATTTGCTGGTCTAATGGGAGACGAAACGATACGGGACTCTGGACTGGCAATTACAAACTTCAAAATAGGTGATTATTTTCAGAATGATTTTGAATTTACAATACAAGTTTGTTGTCAAAAAGATTTTGGCAACTATTTAGAATAGGATTTTGAGATTTTTTCTGAAATGATTTTAGTCTTTAAAATTATTATTTATTAACGATTTAAATCAAGTTTTGTAATTCTTAAACAAATTATTTAATATTATTTTCCCAGTATCTGCTACAATTGCATAAATTCCTTGTGAGGTATTCCTGAAGCTACAAATTAATGTTTGTAGCGAATGTGTTTTGGGGAAACTTAGGAAGAAAGTTGGATTTTGCAAAATCTTAGCAGTGTCAACATGCAGGCAGAAATTCCAAGAAGCTATTCCGGACAGAAATTATGCTATTTATGAGTTATTACATTTAAGGAAGTAAATGAGAAAATTCCAGTCACATGTGGACAGTTTTGTAGCTATTGATGCGGCACAGAATACTTATGTATGCATGATCTGCATGTTTGCATGTATTTACATTGCTTTAAAATATTTGTTCACAAAAAACAATGACTTGTCCATTCGTTTACTGCGGACAGAAGTTAAAGCTTTAAATGTGACATTCAATTAGATCAGCTGGGTTCGAAAATTTGATTCCTTATTGTTTCAAACTTATTTATTTGTATGTACATTTTGTTTTTGTTATTACCATTTGCTAGTTATTAAACTCTAATATGAAGCCATCGTAAGTAAAAGTAAAATTAATTTTAAACAGTAATTATATATGAATGTACTGATGTACAGCATCTATTTATACTAAATTTACTCATTTAATTCAAGATTCGAGGATGGAATTCATCCATTTCTGGAGTGATTGAGAAAAAAGACAAAAATAAATAGAAGCCGTTAAAAGTATCGTAATATTTTGAGAAATTTATAATTGCAACTTGCCTTGGCGGTTGTCTGGAAATCTAGGTTACAATTTCGAATTTTTTACTTTTTTTAACCATGTTCCAACCCTGATTGTTAGATCCAGTTGAAAATTTCGAAACTAAAACTAAAATCTAGCACCACTTGTTTTTTAGGAGATTTGCAGTTTCCACGCCGATGAAGACCACTGTTCAAGGTTTTTTGCTCGGCATGCACAAGGTGGAGTATTTATATTATATTAGAGCAAAAACAAAAGCAACTATGAGAGAATGTTTGAACAGTATGCATAGAAGTAATATTTTTCACATAAATATTCGGCACAATAAAAACATATGGACTGCCAATGAATCCCTAGTGCGTAATTCTTCGTTGTGCTTTCCTATTTTACGTTTTGTATCTCGACAATTGCAGCAGTTGTACCCCGATAGCACAAAAGGTTGGTAGAATATCCATAATATTCATATTTGTGTTTATTTTTTATATAAACGTATTTTTGTCTTACGAATTCTTGTACTTCAAACTAGGACACCAACATTCATAAGTTCAAACTGGCGAATATGTGTATGTTGGTTCAGAGAAAAACCTAAAACATGAACTCAAATATTTAAGTTCAACAGAAAGTGTTTTACAGTTTTCAAGCGAAAGTTAAATATTTTTAAAAAATATAGAATTTTGTTTATCGTTCAACGTCTAAATCTGCAATTGTGAAGAAATAAATCTTGGCATGCAAATTTTTTAATGAGTACGTCCGGTATTCGAACCTAAGTCTAAAGACGATTACATAAAACTACACCTGTTTTTAAAGTATTTTGAATTTAGCTGTGCAAAATAAAATAATAGCGTAGGCTAGGAGCAAAACGCTGCCTTGTCTGATGCTCAACAAAAAATAATTGGAACACGAATCAACGTAAACTCAGTTCTCCAAAAGTGTGTGACAAATTCTTGTTCATAAATATTACTTCTATGTTTTTACGAGCAAGTGTTCTGTTTTCTTTGTCACACGCAAAATTGAGGTTTTTTCTTTAAATTGTGAATTTATCACAAAATAAATAATGTGCTGCAAAACTATGTAAAATTGTATGACCCCACACTTTAAGGGGAAAATATTTTCAATGGATTTAATACCCGAATTTGTACAGTCACAAAAATATTGTTGTTGCTTTTAAAAGCATTACAATCTAGGCTTTGCTTTGGTTTTCCAAGGAATTTCCGGAAACTTTCTTCGGTACTTTTGATTTACAATTAAGAGCTGAAGAGCATACGATGTATCTCTATAATTCAGATTTGGGCATTTGTACGAAATGCCTAAAATTAAAAACGTTTGTAATTATAATATTCTGGCATCTTTTTATTTTGTTTAATACAATATATGTAGGTGTTTGTTTGTGTTCTTTTCACCAAGCCCTTTTTAACTGCCACAACTATAGCTCCTCACGGGTCGAGTAGTTATCCATACCGTACTCGTACTTGGAACCGTACTCGAATTGTCGGGTCAAATTCCCCCTTGACCCGGACTTGTGTCTTCAAGTACGAGTAAAAAATCCTGTACTCGGAGTACGGTATTATATTTCTTAAATTTTTACCGAACTTGGACCGTACTTACGAGTATAAAACGTTTATACCGACCGACCCGTACTTGAACTCGTACTCGAACCGTACTCGAGTATCAAGTACACCGAAAAAAACGTTTTTAGACACTATGTTTTGTTAAAGAGAGATTGACATAGAAAACAAATAGTAGATTTAACTAACAAGAATTTTTAACTGCAACTTACGAACAGTGTTTGCAATGAAAAATTTCTCCACCGAGATTAAAATGCCGACGAAAAATAGATCAAGATTTGATTCTGCCAGTCATATCGACTGGATTCTCTTCAGTCAGGTCAATCTCATTCTAATCTCCATTAATTTCGCCCTATTCTCCTGTTCCATTATATTTTATGGCGATAGGTAAATACTTACAATTAGTAACTACAGTAGTAATCAATTCGGAGCTGGAACAATAACTTACGCTGTAGGTGTAACGTTTCATGCTATTCGTAGTAATTTTGAATTTAACCGCTTTTCCTTTTTTGCTTCGGAAAAACAACTTTTTTGCAATATAGGAAAAATGGATGTGGACTTTGTGCTGGAGGAAATTACCCGAGTATCAAATGTAAATCCAAGTACGGGTTCAAGTACTTTTGAATTTATGTCCCGAACTCGTACTCGTGCTTTGGTTCAAGTCATTTGAACGTACTCGTACTCGCTCTGATACTCGTTAGAAATATACTCAAGTTCGAGTACGAAAACGGATACTCGCCCGACGAGTACAAGTACCAATTTAAGTTGATACCGTACTCGACCCGTACTCGAACTCGAAACTCGAGTATCTACTCGTACTCGTGAGGAGCTATAGCCACAACGAAACTTTACCAATAACGAATTCACGGAAGGTAAAATTATTTGAGGTGGCGTGAAAGCAAAAATTCCTTCAGAATCAATTGAGTTAAGATTGATGTTAAGAAAAACTTCTGCTTGAATATCAATTCAAAAACGTCCTTATATTTGTATAAGTTTTAAAATCGAATTTGTTCACGTGGGTAGATGCAGCTAGACAAAAGTGCATCTACATTAAATTGTCTAGTAAAGTATTTAGTTCCACGGGTCAAACTGAGCAAGGTGAAAATTCTGACTTTATTTCATTAGTGATCGCCGGGACTTTACAAATTAGCAAATAAAATAACCCCCCACGTAAAACAAACATACATCTGTCTCTCTATCTCTCTTCTAAATTGGGGGAAGTTATGACACATCAAATATTTATTTCTGCCAGGTTGTTGCATATTAATTAATCAATTACAAGTTACGCTAAATTTTAGAACACTTCTGGAAAAAAAACACGGTTCTGTTAATCTTAATAATTTAGGTTCAAACCCCGACATGCTTTCATGTAATAATGTTTTTACCCGAGAAATATTTTCAAATAGAATTTTATAGGAAATCCGAACGTACAATTTTTCCTTACCATTTACTCCAGCAAAGTACATCATATTGTTATAGCAAACCTTGAGCATACGGTTTCCAAACAAATGCTCAAGTTTAATTGTTTTCATTAGCATTGCGAATGTTCTCCTCAAAGTTTGTCAACCCGTGTAAAAGCCGCTCAGTGGCGTGAAAGCATAAATTATTTTTAATCGGTATTCCACTGTTAAGCAACTTATTAAAATGAAGTATTTAGTGAATAGAAAACATATTTTGAATCATTGAAAAATATCCTAGTTGGTATTATTATAATTTATAATAATTTACCATTCGATTTGTTTCAATTTTGTTTGCTCAAAATATTGTTTGAAGTCACTCCTTCAAAGATACTTTACTCAAATTTTTTAATGACCCCGTTTATACACGTAGGGGCAAACCCGGGTTTTTGAACGCTGTACTAAAATCTACATATTTTTTGAGTGCATTTTTCCGAGTGTTTTGTAAATTTCTTGCGCTCATACAGAGTTGTAAGTCAATATTAAGGGAGAGTCTAATGTTATTTAGACTCTGGTAGAATCAGAAATTAATAAGCTGAAATCTGTACCATAACCAGTGGCCGAGGAGCAAGAAATATTTATCTGGCGTCAAAGCGAAGGGTATTGTATAACAAATCATTTTCGACTTCTAAATCAACATCGTCTCTCTGGTAGGAAGGCTCTGTGACCCGGCGTGTTTCTAACTGTCTGCATAATATGCGGAATTTATTGTAATTATTGTAATTAACTTCAAAGATCAATATAATAAACTTTTGATACGCTTACGTTTTTAGTGAATCCGATTAATATCCAGATAATTATCACTTGCTACTATTTAAGTTGTGTAAATTATCATTAATTTTAATAACCGTAATTTAAGTTACGTTCTAAGAAATTTGTTTTTTAACACGGTTTCCCTTTTTCTGGTCTAGCGGGAAACAATAAAATAAAATCGTGATTCAAATTGTTACGTTACATTGACGCTTTGTTACAATTTCCAGCATAGATATTGTACAACATATTTATGCCTAAATTCGATCTAATCTAGTAATTAATTTCTAATATGAAACCCTGTAAGTTTGTATACATGTGACCTAACAACTGAATAATTTTCATCTTAGGTACATGGGCAAAATGAACACCAAAATTTATTCGGAGCCTGATCCAGCAGCCACTGTTATTTAAATCACATTTGCCCTAGCGGTTTTTAAAATTTACTAAATTTAATGTCATGTTTACTGAAGAGCCGTAAAGCGAAAACATGCGAAAAAATTTATGCGATGTAACTAATTTAACTAGCAACTCCAACCTTTTAGCAATGTTTAGCTAATTTAATATCATGTTTTCCTTTGAGGTTTAGTTTAAAAATTCATCATGAAGACAAATTTTTTGACAAGCGTCACATTTAAAAAAATTATTTTAACTTTTTAGCAAAAAATTGGCTTTTGAAAGTTTGCCTTCTTCAACAAAATTCCTGGCTTCGCTCCACTCCCATCAAGATATAATGTCAATAAGTTTTGAATTTTTGAATAAGAATAATTTGTTACGTACATATGTGATTGAAATGTGTGATGAACGAAGTTGCAGAAAATATTTTCGATTTGAACGGAGTAGTTAAAATGTAGCAAATCGTTAAAAATAATTTTTTAAAATAATACCGCAGGCTAGGAGTAAAAAGTTCTTGTATGGTGCTCTCAAGAAAACATCCTAAAATTAGAAAGTTCGTAATTATTACAATTTATTCTTTTAATTTTGATTCACATGGTACGTGAGTTTGGTATATTTGTTTCAAAAACCCAGTTGATTGCATCAATCCATCCAGCATGGGGCAAACTAGGAGGTACGCAAAATAATTTAAGGTGGCGTGGAAGCTATAAATCCATGAAAATTCAGGTAAGATTGATATGAAAAGAAACTGTTTCGAGTAAACTGTGAAGAGAAACGCCAAGTCAAAACCTCTCCTTTATATTTATGAATTTTAAAGTCCCTTAGTTAGGTGGTGCTGGACTCAAACGAATCCCCATTAATTTTTACACAAGCTTAGCTTCCCCAATAAAATCTAACTGACTGTCCATTAGAAATATTGAAGATCAGAAATTCCGTCATTCTGCATTTTTCTCGCTTTTGATCTTGAAACTCAATTTCTTTGCAGTTTTTGGTCATGTTCATAATTCTTACCTTGGAGTCATAATTTTTAGAAATAACTGAATCCGTAATGTTTTTCAAATTAGGTTCAAAATTATGTCTAAAATAATTTTCAAATTATTATTTTTAAAAACACCAACTCAGCATAAAACTTCTCAACTACATGAGCTCAAATGTATTCTAAATGAATTTGGATATGAAATGTTTGTTCAAATTTAAGAAAACAACAATAAAAAAGGTTTGCCACACTTAAAAATGTTTCCTTGACCTCCGGGAATTTCAAGGGAGTGTCGCAGGAGTCACGTTTTTTAATAATATGTTCTAAAACTCCTTGAAGAAAATTCGGAGGGCTTTCCAGGGAACTATTTGGAGGATTTTTACCCTGAGAATTGAGGTTCCGAGCCTTAATCATAATAAACAATTATGATACAAATATTTAATCCCAGGGGTGAAATCGAACATCTCTGAAAAATCTGACATTGTTTTCTTACAGTGACTCCTGGGACCTTAAAAACTGACAAATTAAACAAACTCATGTACAAAAAGAAAAGAATTCCCTGTATTGCGAATCAAATATTTTTTTAGTTACAACCGTATGTTGTCTAATTTGGGGTAATTAGAGAAGCACAGAAGCAGTCTTTACAGAGATTTATAAATAATCTACATTGTGTCATGGATTTTCAAAAAGCAACGGAACAATCCTAGTTGGAATTTTTATTTAAGCTAAAAGAATCAACATACTGTTTTTAATTTCCCTCTTTTACTCCTCACATGTAACGACTTTGATAGAAATTGTGTCTGGGATTTATTGCAGAGTTATGTTTTCGACCAAACAAACGAGAAACTTAAATTATAAAACTTGGAAACTCAAATAGTGGGTTTTATTCTAGAAATTCAAATGATTTAAACTTGTTCGAAATCTTCAGTATTTGGTATTAAAGGCGGAATTTAATTTGTTTTCACATGGCTCCCCCTTTCCTGTTCTAATGAGAGACAAAATGTTAATAATTCTATACTGGCAATTACAAACTTTTCAAAAAGGTTTAGAATTTACAAATCGAGTTTGTTGTGAAAACGATTCTGACAACAATTTCCAATGTAAGTGCTAAAATTTCATCAAAAATTTCTTCCCCTAACATATCGTCGCTGAAGAGGGAAAACGTGGCGCAAGTCGACTATTTTACCTCTGTAGATAGCATAGAGTCAAACTTCTGTAAATACAAGATTTTCATCTACAAAGAACAGTCACCTGCCGTCAGAGCTGCGCACAAGTACAAGTAGACCACGAGTATTTCAAGTCAAGTTCGCGTTCGGGTCGTGGTCAAGTAAATAAATTTAAAACCATGAACGGTTCGGGTCGTGTTCAGGTATTTCATGGACTTGACCATGATTTTGTACCTCAAGTCAAGTTCGTGGTCAAGTATAATTATTTTACTTGAACCATAGTACTTGGTCATGTTCAAGTAAATATTAAGAAGTACTTGACCACGAACTTGAGTTTTTCGTGTACAAGTTCAAGTAATTTTGTTTGTGCAATTCTTCATGACTGATTGTGAGGGAGTTTTCAATTCACTTACGCTTCACTGTACTGAATGAAACTTAAAACGGCATTTAATACATCACTTTAAGCGGCATTTGTTAATTTGTTCCGTGTACGCAAATACAAAAGAAAGCTCAACATTCATATGGCTCCGTGGAAATTGATTTAAAAATGTTAGCACCCATGTTTATAATAGTATGTGGCAACAAAACCCAAGAGGAGTTCTGTGTCCCCGAAAATATCAACTGAGTCACCAGACCCACCCGCTACACGAAATCAGAGTATATATGCTGTGTACCATCGTTCTTCATTCATTGAAAGGAACCAAAAATACAATAATTATTATTTTTAGAGGCGGTTGCTCGCAAAATGCTGGGTGAAACCTAGTGTGTTAGAAACCCAGGTTTGCTTTCATTATAAATATAAATTCAATAAAATTTAAGTATTTTGATGTCCAATGGATTACATGAAAGTACTTGAAAGTTCAAGTTCATGGTCAATTTCGGGTCATGGTCAAGTCAAGTTGAAGTTGGACCCGAAACGCGCGTATAAAATCATGGTCAAGTAATCTGAGAATCACTTGAAAACCCGAACTTGTTTCATTCACGTTTTACTTGAACTGAAAATGTCAAGTTCGGGTAATCTTGAAATACGTACTTGAGAAGTCGGGGTCAAGTCAAGTTCGTGGTCGGATCTTTGTAAATACTTGACCCGAGCGCAGCACTACCTGCCGTGGAAGCCATAGAATTAAAAATAAGTCATGTCTTATTGTTATCTCTCAATCAATATCGTCTTTTGTATCAAACGTTCAAAATAACTTTACCCATATTTCAAACGTTCGAAATATGTTTCTTTATTGGAATTTCCACACGACACAATTAAATTTGTTTTAATGTATTTAGAAGATTCATCTAGGATTATTTTATCTTGAGTGTGAAGGAAGATTATTTGTTCTTGGCAAAAAAAGAATATTTAAATTTTAGTCGAAAAATTATTGAACCGCCCAAATTTCGATTAAGATTTTGAAATTTCATTCGAACTGATTTAATGCTTTAAAATAATTATTTATTAACAATTTAAACCAAGTTTTGCAATTATTATACAAATTATTTAGTACTATTTTCCCAGTATCGGTTACAATTGCGTAAATACCTTCTCAAGTATTCCTTCACTTACAAATTATTGTTTGTTGCGAATGTGTTTTGAAGAAATCTGTGAAGAAATTGGACACTTTGCAAAATATTTGTAGTTTTAATGCCCGATATGCCAAGAAGTTATTCGGGTCAGAAATTATGCATACTATTAATGAGTCATTTAATTTCAGGAAATAAATGTGCAAATTCCAGTCACATATGGTCAATCCAATATATTATCTAGTTATTTGATTATTTTAAAATACAATTGTAATTTACATTGTCACATGGATCATTTTGAAAACAAATTTGAGCATTAAGGTCGCACAAGATATATTTATGAATGTATTGCATAGTATTCATATTGCTTTAGAATATTTATGTTCATAAAAAACCATGCACTTGTCCATTTGTTTACTGCAGACAGAAGCTCATCTTTAAATTTGACAATATATTACACAAACGTATTTCGGAAATTAGATTCGTAATTATTTGCAACTTATTTATTTGCAGGAACAAGTCTTTTTTCTAATGAACATTTGCTATAGTCATTAGTTTCTAATATGAATACCTGTAGATAAGTTTGCTTACTGCTGTTGGGCTGTTTAGCCCGAGCACCCAACTTGCGAAATGGGATTGACTCTCGTACCTCATATCTGGACGTGGAAAACATTCCAGCAGATGCGCATACTTGAATGAGTCCGGAAATAAATTGTGTGTAAATTGTTGTACATTAGAATTTCTTGTTATAGTAAATAAAGCTGAAATTGCTGGAGGACAATTAAAACGAGCAGACACGAAATTTCAGTTCGTACCCATTCGTTTTATTTTGCTATTCCTTACAAGTTAAGATGACAAATCTAATCTCTCAGTATATGTTGGGTTACCTTCCTGTAGAATGTGTCATGTGGCGTCAATGTCAAAATATTTAAATTTGACCTTATATAATTTTTTTAATTTTTCTGAGACAAAATAAGTGCCGCTTGTCAATAGTTGGCTTTAAGCGTGGACAAAACAATATGGCTTTTATACTCTTATTGTAACCAAGTATACTTCAAATTTTGGCGTTGCTGATTTGAAATATTTTAAGCGCAGCGCTGCTTACATATGAATAGTTTAAAAATCTTTTATTATTTGCTCTAAATTTTTTTCATAATTATATGCAAATCAAATAGTGTGTTTTCACTGCTGTTATAAGCTCGGAAAATATTTTATAAATTCAGCTTTCTGATTAAGTGGGATTTTACTTCTTGTGTAATGGGTTGATTTCACACTTGACTTTCGAAGCAGGTTTCCAGGAGCACTGTAGTAACTAGAAACTCTTTACAAACCCTTGTTTTCCTTTTTCGACGAAATATAAGACCATCGAACACGACACTTATTATTTTGGAGTATTTTAAAAATCCTATATTGCTTACTCGAAATTATTGTTCCATCGGGACACTATACTTAAAGCTACTCAGCTCCTATAAATGTATTTGATGAGCCACGAAAATATTTTGAGTGGCGTGGGAACTCGGCAAGTTCGTAATAATTGTTAGAAAATTTATTTCTCCAATTCACTAACAATGGACCCTTTTCTCCTGCCACACTCCGATCGGCATGATATGCACATGTATGGAAAGCCCTTGCTGAGAGCTTTCCAATGGTGTACATATTATGCCTGTGTGGGCTTTGGATTTCGCGCAAATCAGTCATAAAGTTTTGGTGAGTGGAATATAGCCTCAAGTAATTCCGTCCCTTCCAAGAAGTGACGGCGTGGCGTAGCGTACAGAGTGCCGAGTTCTTTTTATCTTACGCTACACCAAGAACTCGGGTTCACATCCACCAAGGAGTATTTACTTTTTGTCATTTTTTTGATCACTTTTCGTTCTTTATAAAATAGTATTCCTAATAAATACAGGAAAAACTATTTTTTATATATTTCATAGACAATTGCTCATTTTTTAATCTCTTGGACGGCCTCGTCTTCGTTTTTGAACCCCACGAATGCATGGTAAACCTGTTTCGGGTTGAGCTTCCAAGGCCGATGATCCCTCCATTTGTAAATATCCGTCTATAAACTACATAAAAAATAGTTTTTCCTATATTATTAGGAACACTATTTTATAAAGAACTCTAATCTAAATTCAAAGCCTGTAACATAAAACTACACTTGTTTAAAAAAAAATTTAAAAAATAAAAGTGCAAAATTAAATAGTAACGTAGGATAGGAATAAAAAGTTGCCTGGTATAATCCACAACAAAAAATCCCGAAATTATAAAGTTTGAAATCAAAACATTTTATGTTTTAATTGGATTCAAATATTACAAACGTTTTTTAACCGTCGCTTCACAACACAGAATACTTACTCCAACACAACTATCACAGCGTCTATTTGATGGAAGGTAAAATTATTTAAGATGGCGTGAAAGCTGTAAATCTTTAAAAATCAGAAAAACTGTTTGCTTGAATGACATTTCGTCGGCTAAATTCTAAAAAGTACCATTTTCATTTGCGAACCCATTTAAAAAGCATAAGTTGTGAAATGAAAATGGTACCTTTTAGAATTGAGCCAACGATTTGCAATTCAAAGCCATTCGTTTATATTAGTAGGTTTTAAGCCAAACTTGATCACGTATGTAGATATGAAAGGACTCCAACGAATCCCTATTAAATTGTCTGTAAACTGAGCTTTCGCGAAAAAATCAACGAATGCCAGACTGTCCACCAAAAATTGAAGATTAGAAATTCAGTTGTTCTGCATCGTCGTCGCGTTTGCTCTTGAAGCTTAAATTCTTTACAGTTTTTGGTCATGCCCATATTTCTTACCTTAGAGTCCTGAGTAATAGCAGCTAGGAAATCCATGACATCTTATTAGGCTCAAAACTGTGTCTGAAAATAATTTTTGAAGCAATATTCTAAAAAATGCCAACTTTGATTGGCACATCTTAACTATGTAATCTCAAATGTAATTATTCTAAATGAAATTGGTTATGAAGTGTGCATTAATATTTCAAAAAACCTCAAAAAAGTTTTCCCGCATTTTAAAATGTTTCAAATTTTCATAGGAAATCATAACCTAGAATTTTTTCTTACAATTTACTTATTACAAAGTACATCAGAACATTGTAGCATATCTTCAAAATAAGACCTCTCAACTTATGCGTTTTATTTGTCTATTCAGCATTGCAATAAACTAACAGGACTTCCATCAGGTAAAAGTTGTTCAGTGGCGTGAAAGCACAACTTATTTTTAATTTATATTCCACTTAAGAGAGCAATTCCTAAAATACCTAATTCCCCTAGATTGTAGGAAAATCCTTTAAAACGTATTTAGTAAGTAGAAAAGTATTTTCGTACAAGGGAAAAATATCCCAATTAGTAACACAGTTTTAATTTATAATAATTCACGAATTGAATTGTTTACAATTTCATGTGCTCAAAATCCAGTTGGAAATGTCGGATGGAATCTGGACAAAGTACTAGCAACAAGCTATTATGTACTTCAGAGCACTTTGGACAGGGATGTGCCATGGAACATTAGCAAATGTTTTAGATTGTTGGTAATAGTGCTATGAATTTATTATTGTGCGATAATTCATAATAATGTCACTCCGCTCAGTTTTAAACCCACCAAAGGCACGAACCATACGAAAATGTCGCAAAAAACGTTTACCCTCCCTTAATGTTGTGACCGCTTGGGGACCTGAAAAAATTATTACTGTAGCTTCTGGCAAATATTTGGCTTACAGAAGCTATATAAAAGGATAAAAAAATATTTTAGAAAATTTTAAAATTTTAGTGTCATCCAGGCACCAAGAAAGGGTTAACTTGTGAATTTTTTGAAACATTTTTGCTTAAATATTATAAAACCCATACTGGGGCACCCAATTATTAAAAACGTTTTTATACAAACATGAATTAGTGTATTTAACATAAAGACTCCGCCAACTCGCATACCTTCTTATGTCATCAAAAGGGGAAAATAATAGTGCAGTAACGTATTTTGAGTAAAATTTGGATATTTTTCCGACGAGGGTACAAACACTGGTAGTTCACAGTATACGAATCCTTTTGCTTAAACAACTAAAGAGTTTAACCTGACCTGGACCACAGGTCATCATAGATGAGCCATAAACAATTGCATTTATCGATATTTTTTGTTCAATTATAATGTACTTGTTAAATCAGTGGTATTCTAATTGTTTATGGCTTATCTAAACTTCAAAGCTCAATATATTAAACTTTTTAACCAATTTAATTTTAAGTAAATTAATTTCGAATCCAGATATTTATACGTTGCTAGTATTCACTTCTTGTTAATTACCATTATTCTTAATTACGTTACATTTTAACACATTCTTCGTTTTTTAACACTGTTTCCCTTTTCCTGGTAGAATGGGAGACGAAATGTTGTCGAACTCTGTCACAACGTTTCAAAATAAGCGTTTATTTTGAAAATGGTTTTGAATTCACAAAACTATAGTTTGTTGTGAAAATCATTCTGGCATTTCTTCATTCTTTTCCCTATATGTGTTACAATTTCAGTAAAAATTCCTCCCGGGAACATATGAAGCTGACGTGACAGTATAAACAATCAAAATTAATCCCAACAGAACAGTTATCGGGTGTGGAAGTTAAGGAATTGAAAATATGTCGTATCTTATTTTCATCTCTCAATCAATATCGTCTTTTATATTAACAGTTTACCGGAATCGTAGTGGAATTTAAGGCACTTTGATTTCAATCAAGATTTACATCCTAATATTTTGTGTTCAAATAAATTCTTGATTTAAATCAAAATTATAATTCCAAACTTTGCGGTTTGGTAATTGTATTTTGGTGACTCCAAACTACTCCTGTCCATGGGAACAGGAGACAACCAGGTTTTGTGAACGGAAACAAGAATGGGTGCTTTCGTGAACGGAAATTTTGTTCCCAAAACACTTTGGGGACGTTTGGGAACTTAGAAATTTTTCCTTAAATATGGGAACAAAAGCTGGAAACAGGATCAAAACGTGTACCTATATACCTGCTATTCACCATTTATAATTAAAAATACCTCACCTGCACAATATGATATTAAACGTACGTCGCAACATATCAAATAAGTCACTCTTTGGCATGTCATTATTTAACAAGCAAACGAAACATGTGGCAAAAATGTAATTCGTCTAATTTTAGCTACTCCTGTACTTTACGCTGCGATAATCATCATACTACATAATCATTTAAATTCGAGTAGCTAAAGGTATTGGAGATGGTGTGATGTTATTTATTTTTAATAAAGTCGATTTGATATTTCGCTTTTTAAAGCGATGAATAAATTGAGTTACCTTGGGCATAAATGTGTAAGCTGTACTTTCAGTTTTTTGCTAGTCTTTCAGTACTTTTGGGAACAGGAACAAGCCTGTTCCTGCAGGAACAGGTTCAGGAACTTTGAGCTGGTGCCCATTTTCTTGGGAACAGGAACGGGATAATTGCTTTAGTTCCTGAAAAAATGAGTGTGATCTCCAAATATATGTACCAAATTTCCGTTCCCATGGACAGCACTACTCCAAAGGTATGTTATTTTTATTTGATTTGGACTAATTCTTACTAATTCTTTGCTTGGACGGATCTGGTATGACTTTCCCACCCGAAAAGAGCAAGGGAGGGTTTGGATACCACAACATAAATGTTGTGGTAGAACGGGTCGGATGGAAACGTTTTGTTTCATGCATCTTCGTTTAATGGAAGTGTCCCAGCACCTATGCACTGAGCATATGTGAACATTTTACTAGACTTATTCGAGAAGCCAGATGGTATAAATTTGGAAAATTCATATCGGATTAAATTATCCTCAGTGGAGGGTGGGAGAGCAAGCCTTAGACTGTTTGTCCATGGCGAGCAAAAATATTCAAATTTTATTCGAAAAATTTTTAAATTTGAATATCCCGCCCGTATTTCGACTACGATTATGTGACGTTTTTGCAAGAATTTTCCAATATGTGGACATTTCCAAGGGAAAATATTCTAGCTACAGCGATTTTTAAATATTTTTACAACGGTTTTGTGAACTTCCCACCAACGACATCAAATTCAGCAGCGAAAATCAAAAATTATCCTCCAGGGAGATTTATCAGATTCCAACACCTGGTTTCAGATTCAAAAAAAATTGTTTAAGTTTTCAATATTTACAGTAAGCCTCATTTAAAATTCCAAAAACAATTGAGAAAGGCTTGTTGTTTGGAAATGTTGAGTTTTCACGCCGCTTAATACGTTTCTTTCTGACACGGGCCTGTTTAAAAATCAGATGAAACCAGCGTGAGCGTCAGTGTCAATGTTACAGCGAGAGTAGTAACGATAGCTAAAGAATTTTAAACCGCCTGCTAAAATGCTATATTTTTTATAAATTATTTGGCACATATTGGGATATTTTCGTTTTAACGAATGACTCCTATACACATATACGAGGAGGAAAAATTTTGCAGTTTTCCATGCACTCATGTTCATGGTTCAATTAGTCCAGTGTTGACCATTTGAAAATGCCCGACGGTTTCGAGTATTTTCATGAGCATTCTGGAAAACATTATGGAAGTATTTGCGTTTTATAATTTGCAGGACTCAGGAAACTATGTACCTTTGGATATAGAAACACATTTTCAAGATGTTGTCGAAAATCGGCTGTGTGCTTTGTTAATTTTAATACGTATGGTGTGACATAAATGTTCAGCCATTTGAAAAATATTGGAAGACAATTTGACTGAGCAAATATTTTGCAGGTTGTTAAAGCGGACAAATTGTATTATGCTGGACGCCATGACTGGACGTTGTTCCAATTGACATTGCTACTTAACGCTGTAATATCGATCGACTGACCCACAGCAGCGTCTACTCTTTTGTGTGTTAATAATTTCCATGCTTTCCAGACAAATATCTTGTGTGACGTGAATATTAAAACATTTTTGAAATAGGCAATTTCAGATTTAGGCAACAATTACTTGGTATCCTGAATTATTTCGTACGCGATTGTTACGTGTGACAAACGAAGAATGGCGAAAATCCTCAAAAACAGCTTTATTTTACGTATATTTCTATCGGTGCTGGCTATGAAAAACGAAAAATGTTTCACGGTTGAGAAACATCCTAATGGTCAGGAAAATAGAGAACAAGTTTTTAAAGAGCTTTATCTTCAAGTGCGAAAACGAGAAAGATACAGAAAATTCAAGAAATTCGATTGCTGCCATTTATCATGGATGACCTGACCTCAGGGTTGGGGGTTTTTTTGGTTTTTTTCAAAAAAAACCAAACAACCAGGTGTTTTTGGTATACCTATTGGTAAAACCTATTGAGTTTATAAATTGCTCCTAGCAAATTTTCCGTTAAGCTCGTAATACAGGAATGGTATTATCTGTCTAGTCCGACATTTTGGAAAAGATTTATTGGTCTGGCATGGAATTGGAACGAAATTCAAAGCAAAAGTTTCAGAATGTTCATTCTATTGATCCAGGGCAAGATTTTGGCCTGGATTAATCTGGCAAGGGGAGGTCAATATGTTCGGCATACGTGGCGGGAAATAATACTCAAAATTGAGTAATAGTAAAGAACGTTGAATAGAAAAACATCCTCTAATTTGTTGATGGGCAGCGTTGCGTTGAATACTTAAATTACTATTTGAATAATCACGCTATCACACAATTTCAACCCTGAAAGTATTGCAATACTGGCATAAAATCGTTTGAATAAGCTCCAAGTCATTATCAAGGATGAATACGGCAGCTTTAAAAAATCTAATTCGGACTGCAGGATGACCCACTACTTTCACTACTCAATTTTGGTAGTTACCTAGATGAGCTGATCTTCACATACATGCATATACCAGGATGGAAAAGATATTTATCATTTAAGTAAACACTTTTGTTTAGAAAAGATAGTTTGTTGAGAGTTTTTTACCTACAACTAACAGCAGTTTGTGGAGGATTTTTTTTAAAAAATGAAGCTTCATGGGACTCTTGACATCAAACAGTTAAGAAAAGGTTAATTTGATTCTTAAATGTGGGGGGACAGCAGTATAGAATGTCCCTCCCTGAATTTTTTTGGGAGGGACAATGTCCCTCCTGTTCCCCCTTATTCCCGAGTGCCTGTCCGGAAATATAAAATTGAGTTTCAAATTCAGGCTGAATTTGCTGCATTGGTTTTTTAGGATTGGTCCCGTTACCAATTTAATTTCATTTTTTCATATGTGCACCGTTGCACCTTACATTTTACATGAATTTGGATATAATGTGTATAGTCAAATTTCAAAAAAAGATACTTAATCTTAATAAACAAGTATGATACAAGTATTTAATCCCAGGAGAAAAACTGTGGAGAATCTCACTTTGTTTTGTAACTGTTGGTTTAAAAACTGACAAATTAAACAGTCCCATATATACAAGGAACGTACATTGCTCTAGTTTGTAATACATCTCTCTCACTCAACTAAATTTCAGTGAACTTGCACCACATTAACTATTTACTTCTGCAAAGCTGTCGCATAGTAAATAATCTATCACAAGTTACGCTCAATTTTAAAAAACCAACACTTTTGAAAAAAAATGGTTCTGCTAATTTTAATAATTTTGTTTCGAGCCCCGAACTTTTTTTTATGTAATTCAATTTTAACACGAGACATATTTTCATATACATAGATTTTGAAACCAAATCCGAAGGTACAAATTTTCCTTACGATTTACTCGTAGCAAAGTACATCAGAATGTTACAGCAAATCTTATAAATGATGCCTCCAATCTTCTGAATTTAATAATTGTTTTTATTGTAACTTTCGTGTAAACTGACGACTGTTCTACGTACATATGAGGTACTCAGTGGCGTCAAAGTACAGATTATTTTTAAATTACATTCCACTTAAGAGAGCAACTCCTAAAATACTTTATTCCCCTAATTTAAAGGAAACACCTTTCCAGATTGTCATTCCTTTCTATGCTCATTGACGGGTTACCGGATATTAATTTTGGAGTTGAGAAGAAAAAGGAGGAGAATACGAGGAAAATTTCAGCAGAGTAGGTATAAGATTTGAAATTATTTCCACATCCAAGGATGTTTGTTTTATGCCTCATGTTAACATTTTTTTGTACCATGGAAAAATATTACAGTTAGTGACACAATAAGAATTATTATAGTTTATAATAATTTACCAATTGAATTGTTTTCAGCTTCATTTGCTTAAAATCCAGTTGGAAGTCACTCCAAATCTAAAGCTACTTCCAAATTTGCTTGATCACCCGTTTTACAACTGCATACTAAAATGTACGGGATTTTTAAGGCAATTTTCCCGAGAGGTTTGTAAATTTCTTGCGTTCAGAAAGACTTGTAAGTCAGGATCAAGTGAACGTCTTGTATTGATGAGACTCCCATGCAATAATTAATACTGAGGATGCAACTGCGTAGGACTGTAAAATTGCTGAGGAAAGAATAGTCATGTGGCGTGAAAGCGAAGGCTTAATTATAACAACTCACCCTCATTTTCTAAATCAGCATCGACCAGGATTGCTGTTTTTTGATTTAAAAAAAAAAATCAAATTAAATCAATTGAAGAAAGAATTCGTTTCCATTTCATTTGCTCAAAATCCAGTTGGAAGTCATTCCAACTTTAAAATGTCTAATTATTTTAATGACGGGGCTACGGACAAAACAGAGATTTCTTGAACTTTGTATTAAAGTTTAGACATATTTAAATTTAATTTTCTCGTGTGTTTTATAAATTTCTTGCGTTCAGAAAGATTTGTAAGTCAACATCAACTGAAATCATCTACTGTTGAGACTCGCTGAGACTTGCTATGAAATACGCGAAATGTATTTGTGATTTTAGAAACAACAAGTGGTCGAGTAATCACTAATGGTTAAGTGGCGTAAAAGTGAACCCTTAAATATTTCTGGTCTAATTGGAGACGAAATGTTATTGAACTCTGTACCGACAATTACAAACTTTTCAAAATAAATGTTAATTCTCAAAATGGTTTTGAATTTACGGACCGATTTTATTGTGAAAAAGATTTTGACAAGTATTTCCCATCGAAAAGTTACAAATTCATAAAACGTTCCCCCGGGAACATATAAAGCTGACGAGCTGCTGTGGGTGAATAGATTTAATCATGTTTAATTGAAAAGTTACCCATCACCAATGCACTGGGTATGTCATCAAATTGGCAAATTTTCCTACACAAAAAATTCGGCATGAATTTAATTTTCTTAAATACATTTTAAAAATTCATTTTGAATTAAGTCATTTTTATGATCGGGGGATTGTGAGATCAAGTACCAGATTATCTTTTCTGGGAGTGATAAAATGTTGAGATTTTAGTTGACAAATTTATGAACCTGATTGTGTTTGTATTGTGCTGTATGTTGAGAATGTTTGTAGTGAAAGTGCTGTGGAGGAACTTTGGAAGAAATTATTTCGGGGAACGACAATAATTAACTAAAGTTTATTGAAATTAAAATATAAATCAAATTCCCGAACTTAAGTTTCCTCATACAAAATTCAAGCTTACAGTACGTTGGAATAAATAAGACCTACAGATACGAACACTTCAACTTGAAATTATGACACGTCCGTCAGCTTTTTCTACAAAACTTTTAATGCTATGCTTTGTAAATTTTGTTGTATCAGAGTGGATTTTGGAATCTTAGTAGTGTCAATGTGCAAATATACCAAGAAATTCATTCTGGGCAGACATCCCGCATGATATTTTTGAGTCATGCAATTTCAGGAAGTAAAAGTTCCAGTCACATATGGACAATAAATTTATATATAATACTTTTATTTTATTACTTTAAAATAAAATGATTTAAATTGTCACAACGATGTGTTTTTTAATTTTTGAGGTTTGATGCCGCACAAGATATTTATCTGCGAATTGCTAATTTCCTAGGACGCTGACGAAATAATTTACTTCACACTGGAACATTTGTTTATTTCGGGCGGAAGTTCAGCTTTATGTTTTAAACTAATTTGGACAAACTTGTTTCGAAAATTTGATTCGTTATTATTTGAAATTTATTTATTTGGATGTGAATGTTTTTTTGTAATGAACATTTGCAAATCATTAATTTCTAATATGAAACCCTGTTTGATTATATCTGGCATAATAGAAAAACGTTTCGTAAAAACATTCGATCGGAAGATTTCGGTTAGGACTTAGGACAGAGTTGCTTCAGATTTGTTATCATAACATATTTTTATTATCGTTAAGTATAATTACACCATATCCAAAACTGTAAAAATTCTCATTTAAAATTCTCATGTTTAATTACTCATTAAATCCATTCATTTACCACAGGTCTTGATCTCCATATGTTCCCGGCAGGAATGTTTGATAAAAATTGTAACACTTACAGGGAAAATAATTGTCAAAATCTCTTCAAAACAAAATCATCTTGGAAACTCAAAACCATTTTCAAAATTACCATCAATTTTGAAAAGTTTGTACTTGTTATTACAGAGATCAATAACATTTCGTCTGTCATTAGACCAGAAAAGGGAGGCCGATAAAAAAACGAATATGTCTAAGATTGTAAGGTAAATAACTAATTAACGTAATTAAAACTAATGATAATTTACATGACTATTTATAGAGTATTATTAGAGTATAAGATATGATTACCTTGATTTGAAATTGATTTTATAAAAAGTAAAGTGGATCAAAAGTTGAATACTGTAATTACATTTAACTTTGAAGTAATTAAAACAAAACTACAATAAATTATCATGCACATTTCCTACCAAAGTGACGGTTCTAATTCACAAAATTAGAATGACGTGGTATATTTAAGGATTCGCTTTCACGCCATTTAACTATTTCCTACTTCTCGAGATGTATTCTTTGCACATGTATTAAGTTGTCCGATATTTGTTGTACTGGAGTCTCAACATTACCTAATAATCACTCAATGCTGACTTAAACATCTTGAATGTGGAAATAATTTCGGGTCTTATCCCTACACCCCTGAATAATAGTTTCCCCCAATTACACCATATAAAAGAGTAGCTCAGAAAATATTTGATCCCCCGTTTTTAGAGGAAATTATTTTCTAGTAGAGTTTGTTTAATTATTCAGTTTTTGTGGTCCCGGTGGTCACAAACGAAACAAAGTCGGATTTTACACAGATCTGCAATTGGACCCCTGGGACTAAATATTTGTTTCACCCTTGTTTAATATAATTTTTATGGTAAATTTCCTTGAATCCTTGCAAATTTCCTTTGCACACGTGGAAAAATAAAAATAGGGCATACGTATATACGGAACCATAATTGTTGTGTACACTTTAAGTGCGCAAAAGTGTCTATGTCTCTTAAAATATTTTATTCGCTAAGGTTGTAGCAAATTTCATCGCAAAATTTTCAGAATTCACTGTAATCACCTGGGTCAATATTTGAGCTTCTGGGGTCAGAACGTGTTCAACAATGTTGATGTTTTTCAAAATTTTAATTTGAAAATTATTTTCAGTCAAAATTTTGAACCTTATTTGTAAAACATACCATGGATTTTATAAGCTGCTGGTACTTGCAATTAGGATTCTAAGGTAAGGACTATAAACAAGACCAAAAATGGGAAAGAAATTCAGCTTAAAGAATAAATCGTCGGCTAAATTTTAAAAGGTACCATTTTCATTTCGTAACACGTGCTTTTTAAATGGGATCTCCATTTAAAATGGTACTTTTTAGAATTTAGCCAACGAAATGAAAAATGTCGGGATTTCTGATCTTCAAATTTTCAAAGGCAGTCCAGTGTTCATAGATTTTTTCCGTCAGCTTAGTTTCCAGATAATTTGATTTAGAGATTCAGTTAAGCCTAGCCGTGTCCACCTAAGTGACAAAATAAAAATACAGTATACGGGAAAGGCATTGAATTGCCATTCAAGCAAAAGATTTTTCTTAACGTCAATTTTACGTCGATGCATGTTTATAAATTTACAGTTTTCACGCCACCTGAAATAATTTTGCCCACTTTTTGCTAGGCTGATTTAAGATAATACACAAATTTATTGCGTTTGTGAAGGGAAAATAAACATACGTCTGTAGTCTGTACACTAAATTTCCTATGTAGTGGTTCCCATGGAATGACAAAATACCTGCTAATATATGGGGATGATACTGTATCTTACCAATGATTACCATAATTCCAATGTTCAATAACTGATTAAATTTAAGTTCAAGTTTCAAATTCCAGAAGCCAAGGGTTTCCCCTAAGGAATATTTAAATTGCAATGTTTCAAAAATGTTCACATTTTACACATAATCGGTCTGAGACAGTATCTACAATTTCCTAGTTCAAATTTAGATGAAAAAGCAGATTTGTTGCAATTTGAGCAACTGAATATTTTCGATGGACTTTCTTATATATCATCTACAGGAAGGAATGTTAGCTAACACCTTGACCCTAAATGTGGAAAGAGTCGAAAGTGTAAAAAATTCAAAAAAATGAATTATTGCTATAAATGCTAAATTCCGACGAATACGGAAATATTTTATAACTGGCATAATATTAACCGATGCAAAAACAGTACTCGGATACTATGGGAAATGTGGATTCTAAAAAATGCAATATGGCGTTGAATGGAAAATTTACTGCACAACTTTAATTTTTTAATATCAGTTATTACCACATTTTCTGTACCATTAAAATTTCGTGTTTGACAAATGTTGCAATCAGCACAAACCAAATTGTTTAGCCATTACTACTCCGCTCACAGCAAAAATATTTTCTCCTACTTCGTTTTTCACACACAAAAATCGCATAAAAAGTAATTAATTATAATAATTGTTGTCTAATTTCTAAAATGTAACTTTGAAAATACTTTTCCTTCAACGCCACTGTATCTATTCTCCAGGATCCTGCTGAGCTACTTGATTTAATTTACGAAGTTGCTGTAATGCTGCATGACTACATTTAAAATACAATGATGCAAATATGTAGGAAGATTTAGCACCATTTTGTAAATCAATGTAAAAATTTTGTACTTGCACAAACCATGTTCTTTAAAATCGTTATTTCCTCCCAACTCCAGCCAGATTACTCAGGAAACATTGCGTCTTCTCATTCTCTGGACACAATTTGCTTCAACAGTTTCCAAATTGGTCTCATTGCGCTAACTCAAAAACTCTTGCAAAGACTTTTTTGTAGCAAATGTTTTGCTAAGAATAATATATTTTTTTTAATTTACAGCTTGGCTATATTTAGCTTTGTGCAAAGACAGACCACTAACTTTTATTGTTGACTATTATTACAAAACTTTTTAAACGTTAGTCCTAAATGTAAATCAAATAGCCAATTTTAACATTCGAATAATCCCGTGTGCTGTCAATATTGAAATTTTAAGTTAGTAGTTTTAGTCAGTAGCTTTAAAGGATATTTTAACGAGGTACTGGACTTGGTTCTGTACTAAATATTCCCAGAGTTATCCTACATTTGTTAATTAAAACAAAATGATTTGAACTCAAATCTTAATTTATTAGTATAATAATTTTAAACAAAAATTGTGAAGCTCAATTTCAATTTTTTATCTGCAGGGTAGACTACATCCCTCGTTAGAGTGTAGTTCAAAAACGTTTGATTTGTTTATTTTGAGGAAAATTCTCCTGAACTTTCTAAAATTTATTTAATTCACCGCTGAGATTTTTTTGGGTTCCATGAGTCTAGAATACAATGTAAAGGCATGATGTTTTCGGATTTTTATCTCTACAATAATTATTGTAAAGAAAAGAAATCGTCGTTGTCATCTCTTACGGCTGATCTTAAACACACTAAAATGAAAGAATTGTCGGAAAAAATTTCTGCAATAACTACTTTAAATAAAGATAATGTGATGGAAAAAACGTCGGAACAAATAGGATGGTGTCACAATTTAGCTATTTGTTGTCCCAACAATTCTTCAGTGTACTTTGCATATAATGGACTTCGGGACATTTCAACCATAGGATAATTTAGTCAGCTTTCTGGAAAACGTGCAGTATTTTTCCGGGAATTTTGGAACTAATCATGCCTGTGAATTGAACATTTTAGAGAGTCTAAGATACAAGATCTCCATGGATTTTGAACTGAGTAAGCTGGAATTTATTTCTGGCGTCATGGGATGAATTTCCACTTGATTTTGGAAACAAATATTTTCAGGAACGCTGTGGTAATTATAAGTTACAATCCCTTTAGGCTTAAACAATTATATTATCCTTTCGGGGAAAAATGGGGCCAAACAATCTGAGAGAGATCTCCTGCTATACGATGGAAAAATAATTTGTACAGCGTGGAAATTCAACAGTTTTGTGTTATGATTAGAATTGCTTCTCGAATTCGCCACGAATTTTAAAAAAATAATTCTTAATAAAATATCGTATTAATTTGGTAGATATTGTTGTGAATCTGTCATAAAAAATTGTTTTACAGAACCTTAATGGACTGTTCACTTCGCCCCAAAGTGTAACTAAATTTTCAATTGTGGATCAGAAGGTTTTCAGACTTTTTTAGAAAGTGAAGTGAAATGTAACCAAGCGACACACATCGAGAACGACTTGGAACATTTTGATCTCTCAGCAAACATTGACTTTATTATTAAAAATAGTAATTCCTGGATCAGGGTCTCAGTAATTTTAATGACCCTTTCGCTCATTAACCAATTATGTACCAATCAGTACTGCGTTCAAGTACAAGTACAACTTGAATAGATCAAGTGCGTATCAAGTTCAAGTCAAGTCAAGTTCTGGCAATTTTTTAACTTGAAACGTGAACATCATGTTACATTCAGAATTTTAACCTAAATTTTCAAGTTCAAGTACCATCAAGTTCAAGTAAACAATGCACTACTTAATGGCAATATCAAGTCAAGTTCAAGTACATGCAATCGATGTACTTGAATATAACTTGGGTATAACTTGAATATTCTTGGCGGTTAAATTTCACTGCATATGTTAGTGTTTCTGAACGGTACCAAAACATGGACTCGACCCGACTCGTTTTCCCGAACCGAAAAAAATCCCAATTCTGTTCCCAAAACCGGAACCGATATTTTCGAGTCCGGGACATTTTTGGCTTCCCGGAACCGATCCGAAAAATAAAAGCGGTACCCGAAACCGTCCCAAAATCTGACGGTTCATAAACCTATGACCCGAAACCGGACCGAAATGTAACGGTTCTTTAAAATGTTGACCCGAAACCGTACCGGAACCGAAACCGAACCGGAACCTCGGGAATTCCCGATGCCGAACAGAAACACTAGGATATGTTGTAGCAGTTAGCAGTCCTAGAATTTCCGCTCCAAATGAAATCCGGTGTAAATCGTTTTAACGCTACATCATAACGTTTTTAGGAACATTTCATTCACTATTTCAAATTTGTTCGATTCTTCTCGTAATAATTCACATACGCTGTCATACTTTGAATAAAAACTTATAGCTCGTTGTCCTATAAAGTGAGTTAAAGTGAACGTGTATACCATGGATTCCCACACTTTAATTAGTTTGAAAAATGAATATATGGACACTCCAAGCACTAATTCCTGTAAGAAACGTAAGCAAATGTATGCACATTTCACATATTCTGAAGCTACCAAGAACTAACTGAACTACTTGAATAATCAAGTTTAAGTACACGTTCAAGTTCACGTTCAAGTCGCGTTTTGCGTCGAACTTGACAGTCAAGTTGTTATCAAGTTCAAGTTGCACAAAATTAACTTGAAAATCATGTACTTGAATACCCAAGTAGTTCAAAGAACTTGATTCATCAAGTTCAAGTGCGGATATTTTTTTCAAGTTATTATGAAGTTCAAGTCAAGTTCAAGTCAAGTTATCTTAAAAACCTTGACTTGAACGCAGCTCTAATAATGAATTGATCTCATCCTCTTCGGCATGAATAATTGCTATAAATGCTGGATTTCGAAGCGAATTGGATGATTTCGATGTAAAGTTAATACTCGGACACCATGGAAAATGTGAACGCTACCAAATTTAATGCGGCGTTGAATGGAAAAATTACATCCCAACTTTAATTTAAAATAAGCGCCTTGATAATACTATCAAGACGCTTAAATGTTTTTCTCAAAAATTTAAAATAAAATCTTTACAATTAAATTGACTCATAATATCAGTTAATATCACATTTTTTCATTCCGCCAAAATTTAATGTTTTGACAAATGAGATAGAATGCGATTAAAGATTTTCGCCATTACTACTCCTTGAAAAAATAGTTTCTGTAACTTCGTTTGTCACACAGAACAATCGTATAATAAATAATTATAATAATTGTTGCCAAGGTATTTCTAAAATGTAACTTTGAAAATAATTTTGCTTCAACGCCACCGTATCTATTCTCCAGGATCCTCCTCAGCTTCTGTATATCAAGTTGATCAAACACTGTAATTTCTTATTTGCTGAACGCAATACGTTCCAACAATTTCCAAATTGGTTTTGTTGCGTTAACTCAAAAAATCTTGATATAAGACGTGGAGCCAAGCCTGGATTTTTGCTGAAGAAATTAAATTGTAAAAATGCCAAGTACTGCTGAAAAGACCAGTTGTTTTTAAAGGTGAAGCTTGGCTTTCGATTTGAGCAAGGACTGGCCACTAACGCCAGGAACGCTGTAGTGGTTACAAATACAAACCCTTTAGGCTTAAAACAATATATTAACCTTTTTCGGGAAAAAGGAGGTAAACATACAATCTGCAGATTTTCCTTCAATAAGATGGAAAAATAATTTTTGCAGCGTGGAAATTCAACAATTTTGTGTTATGATTACCCAGATAGCACAAGAAATCTCCAAGATATCGCGATGATTTCGTCAATGTCGCGAGCATTTCTTGTCTTTGTTAAGATCCCCGCGCGTAATCCTGCAGAACATATATCTTGCTACGAAATTGTTAAGAGCGAAGGACGATTTCTGCGTCAAGAGAAATTTTCGCTTGTGCACTAACTCTGTGTCAACGCTACTGTTCATACGGTGATTAATTAAACTAAAGACGGCGTGACATTAATAGCAAGAGCTGGAGTTACACTGGAGTATTTGTTATCAAACTAAGTGTAAAGGTAAGTTAGTAAATTTGTTTACTCCAAGGGTCCTAATTAATAAAACGTTTTACAAAATGAACATATCATCAAAAGTGTACTCCAAAAGGCATGTTAGGCGAAAGCGAAAATTGGAAGTTGAAATTCAAATGCAAAGATTTGACCTCGGATCCCACGTAATTGCTCCTAAAATATTAGCAAAACAGTCAGTAAAACTAGACACACCTCCAGAAGTTTCAAAGCAAACGTTTTGTGATAATAATGCTACTAATTCAGCTGAACCCCCAAACCCTTGCAGTAAACAGCAAGAACTTACATATTTAAATACCTCTGACAAATCCTTAACAAACCAGGCAACGTGCAGTGAGGATGACAATCTCATTCAAGCAGACAGCGACAACGGATCTGGAAGAGACTTGTCGTCCAGCGAAGAAGAATGTACCTACAGTGAGAATACCCTACGAGAATTTATTTGTCAATGGACATCCGGTCATAAAATACCCCACAACGCGGTCTCTGAATTACTCAGAGTTCAGTTCACTACCTCGGGATGCAAGAACCATTTTGAAAACTCCTAGATCAACAGATGTCAAAATAATGTCACCGGGAAAGTACGTGCATTTTGGAATAGAAAAAAATCTTATTAAAATACTACACGAAGTTAATGTTTTTTCTAATGATAACTGTTTAAAGCTACAATTTAATATTGACGGGCTACCGATTTTTAAAAGTTCAAGTGAGCAATTTTGGCCAATTCTGGGTTACGTCATTTCGTCCGGAACGAGGCCGTTTATTATCGGGCTATATGCTGAGAAATCTAAGCCGGACAGTTCCAATGAATTGCTTCAACAGTTTATAAGCGAGCTACTAAAACTTTTAAGAAATGGGATTATACACGAAACCAGAAAATACACGGTCGAAGTGTACTGTTTTTTTTGTGACGCTCCTGCTAAAGATTATATTAGTTGCATTAAAAATCACAACGCTTATTACGCCTGCAATAAATGTTTCATTAAAGGTGTGTATCACAAAAACAAAGTTGTGTACATCGAAACAGGTTGTGATTTACGGAGCGATTCCAGTTTTCGCGAAACAATTCAGCCCCCACATCACACTGGTGTATCAGAATTAGAGCGTTTGCCAATAGATCTTGTTAATTGTATACCGTTTGATTCAATGCATCTAATCTATCTTGAAATGATGAGGAAATTATTGAATCTTTGGATAAAAGGCAAACCCGCGGCGTATAAAATAAGCAGCAACCAAGTCAATGTAATTTCAGTGCACTTGTGTTCTCTGGCTTCATTTATTCCGAAACATTTTGCAAGAAAACCGAGAAGTTTAAAAGAAATTGATAGGTGGAAAGCCACCGAATTTCGGCAAATACTACTCTACACAGGGCCCGTGGTACTAAAAGAAGTTTTAAAACCGGAAGTTTATAAGAATTTTCTTTGTCTCCATGTTGCAGTCAGAATTTTAGCAAGCCAAGATACATTTCTGAAATTTAATGATTACGCACACCAGCTGTTAATATTTTTTGTTCAAGAGTTCGGACGTTTGTACGGAACTGGAAACATGACCTACAACATTCATGGATTAATTCACATCGCTCAAGATTGCCGCAACTTGGGATGTTTAGACTCGTTTAGTGCATTTAAGTTTGAAAGTTACTTAGGCTACTTAAAATCCCTTTTAAAGAAGCCAAATTCTCCGTTGCAGCAAATTCATCGTCGAATTTTGGAAGCACAAAATATGGCGAATCGTGAAACCCAAATTACTTGTCTGAAACAAAGTCACTGTATTTTACCATTTGGGGCATATTCGCCGCAATCTAGTAACTTCATTTTTAATGGTTTAGAAATTACAAACAAAATTGGTAACAATGTGTGCTTGTTAAAAGACAACTCCGTTATTTTAATACATTGCTTTGCAAAATGTGTCAGTGGTAAAGACATTGTAGTTGGCCAAAGGTTCCTCAAGTCTGTCCCTTTTTATAATTACCCTTGTGACTCCAACAAAATTAATATTTCAAGGGTGTCTCAGCTTTCCAGATATGCCTTTTGGAGCGTCAAAGAATTAATGTGTAATTGTGTAGCCATTCCTTTGAGAACCGATTTGATTATTTTTCCAGTTCTATAAAGCCGAAACCATGGAGGAATATGAAAAAGATATAGATTTTACCGTAGTGCATTTTATAGAAACTAATGAGGTCGAGTTAGTTCCAACCAAGTGGATAAAAAAGGAATCGGAGGAACGCTGTTGTTATTGGCCAGAATTCAGAAATGTTGCAAAGATAAATGCTGCTATCAAGGGGCTCAAATCTCCAGTAAAATCAGACTGGAAAACTTATTCAGCTCGGGTGATGCACCAATTCCGTAAGCTAACTTAATTATTATACAACTGATATGTACGCTAATATTGGGGATAAGATCTTGTAATTACATACAATAATTTAAACGTTTTTATAAGGGTCCTTCGAAGAGGGGAAGCAAAATATTGGCCATTTTGAAGAGTTTTCGGAGTTAAGTGGGAATGAAACCAGGTCTGCCAAACAAAAGAGTCGATCTGGCCGAGTAGTTACAAAACGAAAACTTGAATTTGTTGACGAATCGAGTGATGAAGATGCTGCAAAAATACCCACGAAGTTCCAACTTGGTCTTGCAAATCTGCCAGCGTTTCCAGTAGTGGATATCACAAGTGGCAATATGGAGGAAACGATCTCCACAGGAAACATTTTGAAGCCGATTCAGCCCACGCCCAGCAGATCAAGTGGTATCAGCGGAATAACAATCATTCCCGGACGTAGGGTTTCCCCATTATCTCAACCAGCTGAACCTGAAAATATGCCGACCAATTTTTTGTCTCTTTTTGCAGGTGAGGTTTGATATGAACTTGCCGTTTACATAAGTTTTTGCTAATTTTACTCTGTATGCTTATGCACAAACGTTTGGGAATCCGAAATGATTCGAATTTGTTGCAGATTTTTAGAAGAACGTGTTTAGTCGGCTCGCAACAATTCAGGCTACGCAAAACACAATGCAGACGGCTTTATTCAGTTTGGTCAATAACGCTCGTATTCAGAACATTAACTCCAATCCACAACCACAAAATCAAATTGCATGTAACTTTCCATATAAAACAAAGGAAGACTTAATGGAATTTGACCTCAAACTAAAAATTAAAACAATTTTAAGCAAGCTGCTGTAAGTTTTGAATTACATAGTAATTAATTGCTTGACAATTAGCTTACTTCGCATTTAATTCAGTTGTGCAAAATTTGACTATTTATTTGTAATTTTTGTATGCAGCGCTCATATTTGGGGTCCTTAGGTGGTTCGGATCTTACTGAAATTGTGTATGATGTTTTGAAGGAAGTACTGAGTTACCCATTAGCGTACCACTACAACTATACTGGTGTCAGGGGCAAATCGAACTTTTCTGTTCTGGAAATAAACGACGTAATTTTTGGTTGGTATTTTATTACGACTCTCAGTATATTAGTTAAAATGCCCAAAATATAATATAATTTAGTAAACTAAAAATCGGCAATTTTTAGATGTTGTCAAGTCAAACCCCAGAACAGCTTCTGAAACCAGAATTTCAGTACGCAACCAAATTAAATCGTGGCTGCAGCACGCTGGTGATAAGCTCACCAAAGCTGAAAGGGTCACGCTAATGGCAGAAGTATATACATGTATACTATTCCATACTTTAAGATATGGATTTTGAACTTTTGGATTTAATTTTTACAATTATATTGCCAGTTTCTATTCAGATTTTAAAATTTCTACTTTAAATTTCATTTTGCAGATACAGGACGATGAAAATGGTCTTTTATTGGACTAGTGTAAGCTTTCGGACGAATTCAGCTCGAGAATTATTTTTCAGCTTTTGAAAAGTTGTTATTTTTTTAAAGATTTTTTAAAAATTGTGGTACGTGTATTGGCTTTTTGGTTCCTTGAGATAATTCATGCTTCCTGTTTTTATTATTATACTCAACTGAATGCTCATACTCCAAAATAAATTGTTCACAAATCATATACAATGAGTTTTGAAGTACTGTGAAATTGCAAGCTCATGCATTGCATTGTATCGTTTAAATTTGTTTAAATATGGAATTGTTCCAATAAATATTTTTTTTATTAAATGCGTATTCTTCTTTTTATTGTAAAATGTTAAATTTTAAGTATGTAATGATGGTACTAAATGTATTAGCGTACATAATAAACGATTGCATCATTGTGCAAATACCAGCATGCGCCGTATATCACGAATTTGTCTTGAATACATCTTAATAAGAAGAAATCGAGAAACATTTGCGAATCTTAAACGGAATAATTACGCGGACAAACGGATTACTTGAAGATGTCGTCAGTTCACTTCAAAGACAAATCCATGAAATCTTGAAGACACCGAGTTTTCGTGGTTACGACCACTTCACGACATCTTTAAGTGTCATTTGTGCTAACTGGGTAGAATTGCTTCTCCAATTCGCCACGGATTTAAAAAATAATTCTTAATAAAATGTCGTATTAATTTGGTGGATATGATTGTGAATCTGTCATAAAAAATTGTTTTACAAAATTTTATTCGACTGGGCACTTCGCCCCAAAGTGTAACTAAATTGTCAATTGTGGATCAGAAGGTTTTCAGACTATTTTAGAAATATAGACAACCGGCACACTCGTTACATTTTGAATTCTCACCAAACGCTGACATTTGCCTATCTGCTCCACTTTTCTCAGGGAGTAACACAAAAGGTTTTGAGTTAGAATATCGGAAAAAATTCGAAATACTTATAAGAAATTGTTCTTGAAATTGGGAATATTAAATGTTTCGTTGCGAAATGCATGGGCTTGGGTATAATATTCTACGTGTTAATCGACCCTAAATGTAGTCCTCGTGATCACAAATATGAATTTCACGACAATCCAAAGGAATAGCTACGATATTTCAGTTTGTTACAGTGGGTTTTATTTTGTCTTTAGTTTCACCGTTGCAAATTCTATCATTGTTATCTATTGCCGCGACTTCATGGAAAAATGCATTGTGTGGCGTTAGGGTTACAATATTTAAAAACGTATTTACGGACACTTATGAAAACTAGAAATTTTATTTTATTCCAATTCAAACCACCAGCAATACATTTCATTTCTCGTATTTTACAGGCACTAAATAATTTATAGTAACTAAAGCTGAAATTCCTTCACGACAATCCAAAGGAATAAGTTTGTTACAGTAGGTTTTATTTTGCCGTTAGTTAATTACATGAAACCTGCACAAACCATCCCTTCAACACCTACTTTTAAACATCACGGAAAAATGTATTGTGTGGCGTTAGGGTTGAAATATTGAAAAACATATTAAGGGACAATTATGAAAACTCGCAATTTTATTTTATTCCAATTCAAGCCACCAGTAATACATTTCATTTCTCGTATTTGGCTTCATCACAATCCAAATGAACATGCAAGTTTCAGTTTGTAACACCAGATTTTTTTGCCATCCTTTACATGACCACTACATCCTCGCATTATCCAACTGAGAGATTACGTGTTTAATCCTTCACTGAAAAATATGTTGTGTGGCGTTAGGTTTAAAACATTTAAAAAAAATTGAAACACTTATTACAAGACTAGCACTGCACAGCCAACTATTGTTGGCTAAGCAAGGCAAATGTAAGTTGCGATGACAGGAAATAGTACATGCAATAGCTAGCTGCGCAGTGCTATGGTGGTCGATGCATCTAGAGCGCGCGAATATTTGATTCTTACCATCACTTATGCGGAAACTATCCACTCTTTCAACTTAGAAGAGAGGATTCAATTTTCTTTTACTCAAATTCAAGCCACTAGCAATGCATTTCATTTTTCGTATTTTACAGGCATTTGTTTGTGCACACTACTAAATTGTGACACATGTTTTAAAACGGTTTTGAATTCATAGCAAAAATCGGCTTTTGAAGATCGACTTCTTTAATAAAATTTGTGAATTTTTCTCCATTTCCCTGAGGGAGTAATATCAAGAGATTTTGAGTTTATCAAATCAAATCAAATCAAATATTTATTTCCGGAATCTTTTCGGGCGGCACCCATATCATCCTTAAATTTACAATCGGTTAAATAAGTACGCGTGAGTTTATAAATTATTACTATACTATTCTCAAAAGAATGATAAATTAAGACTACGATAGATGGAAAAAAGGGGTGACATGAATAAAAATAAAATAAAATGGTATAGGTTCTTGTTTCTGGCTGGGTTATTCTAGCAGTATATGTATAAGGTTTTGTCGGGTTGTACAGTTCTGGATGTACTTAAACATATCACATACGAAGCAACTGCAGGGGTTGGATAGCATACATGATAATGAGTAGTCGTTAGTACACTTAATAATGTTATACCTTCCTAATATTATGTTTCTTGGGAACGCATACACTTTGCAAAAGACTAGGAGATGAAGCAGATCATTGGCTTCATGGATGTTGCATTCTTGGCATAATTCGGGGGTTGTTAGATTGTAATAAGCGTTTTTAGTATACAACCTTTTGGAGCCCAGTCTTAAATTAGCGAATAGCCGAATATACTGGAAGGGTATTCTGAAGTCTAGGTAGTTAGAAGTAGAGTAATGGGTTTTAATTAGTCTATAGAGCGGAGTGTATGAAGAGTTCCTGGATCTGTCTATGTCAGCTTGGACCAGCGAGTCAAATACAGCAGCCATTATTGAATGGTAGAACCCTGAGAGGTATTCCGCTGATTGGTGCTCCCATACAGAAGCAAACCCATGGCGGTACAGAAGGTCACGAATGAAGTTAGCCCAAGAAGGCTTTAGCTTATAAAAGGGTATATGTTGTCCAACGTACCGAAGTCTCTCATAGCATACTCTAACTAAGCGTGTATCTGGCATCAAGAGAATCTTAAACCAAACTTAAGAGCCCATCCAAGAATTCGGTATAAAACCTTTACTCTGCCGGTTTCAATGCGTAAACAGTGGGAGGGGGTGTCGTTTGGTAACCAGAGCGGTTTCTTAAGGTACTGATTTTGAACGATCTCCATCTCTGTTGGTTGGTTTAGGGACCATATTTCGGCAGCGTATGTCATTGAAGGTAACACAGTAGCATCGAGAAGTTTCATACGCGCTGCCCAGGAGTCAGGTTTGGTTGCCGAGAGTATTTTTAAAGTGGGGCCTATGGTGGACATTGCTTTTCTCTTAAGCGCTTTAGCAGCTTTGTTAAAGGAACCAAACGAAGTGAATGGGATACCTAAATAATTGTATTCCGAAACTGTTTCGATTCTTTGACCATCCAGATACCATTTCCATGAGTCAGGGATAAAACCCCCGTTTCTAAAGACGATTATTTTAGATAGGTTTATACTCAGAAAATTATTTTTGCAGTAGTTATCCAGGATATTGACTTTGTGCTGCAGGCTCTGCTTTGAGTCCGCTAGGGTGCCGTTGTCATCCGCTAAGAGAAGGTGGTTAACAGTATTGTTGCCACCTAGACCAACGGGAATAGCATTATGAGACTCAAAAAAACTGTCCATATCCGACACATATATGGAAAAACGTAAAGGGCTGAGTATTTCTCCTTGTAAAACACCTTGGGTTATGCATATTGGGGCGGTGTGTTCCTTTCCTACTCTAATTTTAATGACTGCATTGTCATACCGCGATTTTAAAACGTTTATGTATTTTGAGCTAACACCGAACGTATCTTACTTCCTCCATAGTAGGTTGTGGTTTAGGGAGTCAAACGCACGGGCAAAGTCAACGAATAGCGAAAATAGTTTCCCCCTCGGGTTGCGAAGTTTTATTTGAATTATGGAGAGGAGTGAAAATATTAGGTCTCTGCATCCCCGGTGTTTCCTAAATCCTGCCTGGGTTTCCGGTAGGATATTATTCGCTTCTGCCCAGGTGGATAGCCTAATATATAAAATAGTTGTAAATAATTTTGTAATTGTATTCAGTAGAGCAATACCTCGGTAATTACCTGGGAGGAGATTATCTCCCTTTTTAAACACCATACATAGTTCAATTTCTGACCAGGATTTTGGGGTTAGGCCGCTGGAGAGAACTTTGTTAAAGAGGGACAACAAATGCTGACATAGTTCATCAGTGGCGGATTTCCAAAATTCGTTTCCGAGACCATCCGTTCCTGGGGATTTTTTGCATTTAAGATAACTTATAGACAGGCCCAATTCTTCAATAGTGATAAGACCGTCCAGCGCTTCGTTACGCTTAAGGAAATTAAGATCGGCAAAGCACACGAGAGATTTGGGGGGCATAACTTGGGAGTAGAATTCCTGCCACAATTGAGTGGAAATAAGGCTTTCTTTGTAACGGCGGGGTTTAAACATGTTAAAGATTTTCCAGAAGGAGGAAATGGATTTTGTATCTCGCATGCAAAGTTTTATAAAGTTTGTATGGGCTCTTTTTTTTTATTTCAAGAGGTTACTGTGCAACTTTCTTGAGACATGGAAATCTTGTCTAAGATCACTGTTAAAGTTACTTATACGCAGGGCTTTAAGTTTTGTTTTCAGTGATTTGTGTGACCTTCTGCATTCCCAATCGTACCAGGTTTTATTGCGGTAAGTGTGCCCCCCTATGAGTACAGATTTTTCCATTCCGCAATGGCGTGCTGTTGTTTTGACGGCCTTAATGATACCTAGGTTCTGTTCGTCCACATTTGGCGAGTCTACAAGGGAGGTAAGGGTATTATTGAGTTTTTCATAATACGTGTCGGACGATCCTTGCCAACGAATTATTGTCTTATTAGTATGTTCGGTTTTTTCTGGAACTGACGGAAAGTCCAGGAGCTCTAAGCACATTGGGAAGTGAGGAGATAAAGTTACGTTAACAGGGTGTAAATCATATATGTATTTTAAGCAAGTTGAGTTGGCCCAGAAAAGGTCAATCACACTTGACCCGTCAACGTAACGTACGTAAAGTTGGCAGGTTGGTCAGTGAAACATCTTCCGTTAAGTAAGGTAAAATCAAGGTCAGATAGTTGAGTGAGCATGTACTTTCCACGTGGGCTTATAATATTATCGTTACTCGAGCGTGTTTTATATATGTACTGGGTCTCTATCACAGGAGGGATGTCTAACTGACCAACTCGAGCGTTTGCGTCCCCTATTACAAGTATAGGTTCGCCTGGGTATTCTGATGATACCTCATCAATTACATCTGTTAGTTTTGTAATTACAGAGTTTTCGTTGCTGGGCTTAAAGTAAAGAAAAAATATAATTAATGTTTGTTGGGTTACATAGTTTTTCAAAATTAGCGTACTTAAGAAGTCGTATGTATTAAAACTAGAGATTATACTAAATTGGTTTTTAAACAATATTAAAAGTCCTCCACTTGGTCTACCTAGAGATTTAGTTTTGGTTGCAGGATTAACGTGGCAGGAGAAAGTGAGCAGGTCAGGATTCGCTGCGCAATCAAAGGTTTAGTTTAGGCTCCAAGTTTCAGACAAACATAAAATATCAGAATTAAGCAATAATTCCTTGTCATCTTTACTTAAATTATAAAAATTGTTCAGACCGTTGCAGTTCCAATATGTGATTTTACACCTATATGGTTCGGATGATATGAGGTCGCCGGAGTCCTATTGGTTTGTTTGCGACCCAGATTGTTGCGGTTTGGGTTTAAGGTTCGGAATTTTGGGCACCTGAAGAATTAAGGAGCCGTCGGATTCATAGAATTTGTCCCCAGTGTCTGTTTTTACAATTAAGTATCTATTTGCATAGAGGTGGCTTCGGACATTCTTGACTTTCAATTCCTTCCGCTTTTTCAGCAGTGTCGATACAACTTGTTGTTGGAGTTTAGTTAGGTCATCTGAGACGGAGATATTTGTGGTCCTTAGGGCAGCGCACTTATTTTTGAAATTAAAAAGATTCGCCTTGGTCTTGAATTTCAGTTTGTAAATAGCTTTTGCCACTGTCTGTGTGGAGATCGAGTTCGTTGAGTTCAGGGTGATTATCTCTGCGTCGAACCATTTTGAGACCTCTAATTCCTCCTCTGGGGTACTACAAATTTTTGGGAGCAATTCGCTTTTGATCTGAGATTTCGTACTGTTTTGACTGGATCGGGCAGGGGCAGGGATTCCTCTCACAATAAGGTTGTTTGGGCGTTCCGGGGCTAGATTGAAAATACGGTCATTCCCAATCTGAAAAATAGAGGTTTTAAGGCGTTGAATTTCATCCTCCTGTGCCTTCACTTTTGTTTCAAGAGAACTGATGGTTGTCGATTGCGATCGTAGGGTTGCGTTAATCTTGTTAATAGAGATGACCATTTCATCCAGTTTTCCAAGTTTCTTTTCCATTCTGTTCAATTTCTCCATAATTTGGTTGGTCTCTGACTCGTCCATGATACCAGTAATGCTCTAGGGAGACAAAAATTCGTGGTGCTAGTATCTTTGGTGACAATAAAAAGGAATGGACTAAGGGTTGCCGGCCCACGTATAAAACCGTATAAAAATGAAAAACTTAGCTATTTGAAGCTGTGATTGAGAGCCGTAATGTCTTCGGAGTTAGAAGTGGCATGTACATATGCCTTCACACCCTCCTGGAGTGGGTCGTCAGGGAGCACAGTTTTTTCCGTTTTTTTGAGTCAGAATTGGTGCTTATGCAGGGCGAGTATGCGAGGTTGTGGCTATGAAGTAAATTTGTTGTCAAAATTTCAGATTTTTAATATTTTTCCGTAGGATTGAGGAGAGCTAGGAAAAAGTTTGTCTTGGCGGTTCGTACGCCCAAGGAACTCCAAGAGATTTTGAGTTAAGCAGCGCAACGATAAAATTTGGAAATATTTGAAAGCAATTGTGCAAGGGAATGAGAAAATGTTAAGTTTCTTGTCGTCTTACTTACACATGGGTTTGAGGGAACGCATCGATTTTAGAGAACATGGTATCTGCAAGTACAAAGTTGAATTTATAATTCGCGCTTAATTTGCAGCAAAGGTTTTTTAGTATTGGTTCGGTTACCAATGAATTACTAAAATGAATTTCATTACAGCTTTCTACATCGACATTGACTTTTAAAGGTACAAGATAATGTTAGGGAAAAGTGATTGTCTCTCTCGGGACTGAGTGGATAAACAGGGAGTGGAGTGGGAGTGGAGTGAGAGTGGGACTGATATGTATGAAAACGGTTAGGACTGAGAGTGAGTGGGACCGAAGGATTGAACTAATTCAAGTGCATGGACTGAGCGGGACTGATCGACTGATGCGCATACAATAATAAGCGTTTTTAAAATTTTAGCGCCATATAATAAAGCCCAAAGACGGAAATTAGCGCTATTTTGTATCCTTGGGGACTGAGTGGGAGTTTGACCAAGGAGTTTATTGGGACTGAGACTGAGTTGAACTCACACGATAATAAGCAAGTACTGAGTGGACTGAGTGTACCTCAGCCCTTCTGGGACTGATCGGGAGAGGGAGTGATGAACTGGGAGTTTACCTATCATTAGTACAAGAACCTTTTGATACAGAAACAGATTTTCAAGGTTTTTCCGAAAATCTGTTGTGATTTGTTAATTTTTTTAATAAAGTATCAACAAAATGGCATCTCGCGCGCAAACTGAGATGACGGAAGTTTTTTTTAGCTGTAAACACTGTTGCATAATTCCTGGACTTTGCATTTACTGATAAATCGTATTTTCTTATATGTATATCTAAATATATATTTATTCTACTCAGAAAATTAGCTCAGCAAGATCCTGCAGAATCGATACAGGGACATCGAAGCAAAATTGTTTGCAATTGCTTTTATTTTATTCCATGAAAATGTAATTTAATAAATAATAATTTTTATATTTTATTTCGACAAAAAAAGTTTGTCATCAAAGTTACTGATTTTCAGGACGCCATACATGGTGGGACATGCATGTTCAAATATTTTAAAAATATCTAAATAAAATTTTGGGTGAGCAAATATATTGTCCTCATGAAAGTGAATAAACTTTATTCAGCTGGTCGTCACATCAGAACATCGTTCGGGCCAATTGGCTTTAAAATTTAACTGTATTAACGGTGCACGGAACCAAAAAATCTGTTTGGGCAATTTTTTGATGGTTACAATACTTATAAGTTCTGAGGATTCCTATAACAACATCTTGTATGGCGTGAAAGCTAAAACGTTTTGGAAATAACTAGTCCTCAATGATATTTAACATTTGGTTATGTGATTGCTATGTGTGACAACCAAATTTCCAGAAAATATTTTTGCTGCACATGGAATAGTAATTGCGAAAATCTTAAAATATCTCTATTTTGCTCCTGTCATTGGTAATGTGATTCTTTCTCATTTGTCAAAACATAAAATTTTGAAAATCTGGAAAAGAGTTACTTGACAGTATCGGAGTAATATGCTTTGCGTAGGGGACCCATATAGGAACAAACATAATATGACAGTCAGACACTCCGGAACGTTCGACAAAGTAGGGGGGACAATAGTTTTTAATTAGTTTTAGTTTCTTTGCTAGCGACCATTTACAAACGTTTTTATGTGCGTGTAAGGTTTCATTTTTTCTTACAGACACTAAACACTGGTAAAAACTTATGGGTTTCAAATAGAGGTATCATAGATTCATTGCACTGATTGCTAACTAGCTACAGGAATATTCGATCTGTTCTTTGATTTTTGGTCTGGTCAGGTCCAGGCAAGTTCTGTTCCACAATCTTGGTACAAGGAACATTCTCTAATGTAAGATTTACTTGTTTAGAAGTACATGGCCTGGTACATCCTTTGGACCAGACCAAATGGACCAAATTTTGAGGCGATGAACTCTATGAAGTAAATGTTTCTTCCAACAACGTATATTTAATGGTAATTATTGATAACCTGAAATAAACTCCTTTGGTGGATACTTTATGGATTTTCAATACTCTGTTGCATTCCTTTCAATAGTAGCAGCACCAACCTATCGAGTTTTTAATTTGCTCCGACTAAAATGTTCGTCATGCTCCAAACACAGAAATGGTACTAACTGTCTGGTCCGACATTTTGGAATAGATTTATTGGCCTGACATGAATTTGGAACAAAGTTCAAAGCAAAAGTTTCAAATTGCTCAAACCTTTAATTCAAAAAAAGTTTTGGTCTGAATTAGGGGTGAGTATAACGAGACAACGAGACGAGAATATCTCATTCTTTACGCATCAACGAGTCAGTACGAGACATCTCGCTTTATTTAACAAGAATATCGTTTGCAATTATGTAAATCTTGTTTAAGCTCATATCAAACTGAAAAATGGGGTGTTTTGCTATATCATTTTGCTAAATTAAGACATTTTGCAGTTCTTGGTGCTAGCTTTTGTGCCTTTTATTTTGGTAGGTCTTCATTAATTATTTTCAAGGCGCTCATGTTTTCCAATTTTATGGTTCATGCCCAAAAATAAACAGTTTGCGCCTTGGGATTGTTCCGATTAGTAAAATTAAATAAATTTGTATGTTCTCTCACCAGAATTTGTGCAGGCTACAATTAAATTGCATATATTCCAAGACAAAACCATTTCCTGTCTCGTTTTTCTCGTGAGTTGCTTACTCTCGCCACTCTCGTTTTCGTATTTATTTTAGAAACGAGAACGGGACAAACGAGAATTTGAAAACCAACGAGATACTGAGCCCTAGACTCTGAATCTATCTGGTAAGGCGAGATCAAATTGTTCGACACAGGTAGTGGGAAACAATTTTCCAAATTTACAAATGTCAACAGTACAGTGAATTTCCTATACAGTGGTTTCCAAGGGAGTGACAAATTCCTGCCACTATATAGGGATGCCACTGTATATTATTAATGGCTCACAACATACTATTAATGTGTTAAAACAATAACTGTAGTTAAATATATTTATAAGTCTGCTTATTTTTACAGAATACTTAAAATTATGAGGTAAGCTAAGCTTCATTGAGTTTAAGATATTCAGTAACTTTAGGTTTCCTCATACTATTGATAATGTTAGTCGTAGCAAACTTTTCGACTGCAAGGTTACCATTCCAGACAGTTTGGTTGGAGGTAGTCTGCGAAGAAATCCGCATTTAGATGTTAAATATTGTAAAATTTTAATATTGTACCCAGAAAGGACCCAAAATTATTGGGTCCAAAATACATGCACCCATTCTGAACTTGACCTGGACCTGAACCCCAATATCTAAGTGCAAACTAACTATTGTAAGTAGTGCCGCGTACTAGTTACAATATCTTGTGTGGCGTGAAAGCTAAAACCTTTTGGAAATTACTAGTCATCGGCGATATTTAACATTTTGTTATGTGAATGCTATGTGTGTGTGACAACCAAATTTCCAGAAAACGTTTTTGCTATGCATGGAATAATAATTGCAAAAATCTTAAAATATCTCTATTTTGCTCCTTTCATTGATGATTGTGACCGCATTATTTCTCGGTTGTCCAAACATAAAATTTTGAAAACCTGGAAAAGAATTACTTGACAGTATCGGAGTAACGTACTACGGGGACCCATATAAGAACAAACAGAATACAGCATGACAGTGACTGATACATGTAGTAATTTAAACTTAAAAAATTTAGTGTATCTACCTTTGCAAAAGTATTTAAAGCACCTGTGAAGCGATAGTTAAATATTTGTAAAGAATACAATATTCCGTAATTGATATTGTCAACCGTCATGGTCACTTCAATTGCTAAACCGGTATTTGCAAATGCGAATTCATTTGCAAAAATTTGGTTAAATTGATTTGTGTTTGGAATTTTTCAGTGAAGTACAACTAAAGCGTTTTCATCAAGTTTGCAGGGCATTCATTTTGGGAAGTTGTTCAAAGTATTTTACTGGAAATATTTTCAATGCCTTCAAAATCCAAATATTTACATTACAAATTGTTATGGTACATAACTCGAACCTGATTGAACCTCTGATTGAACCTGATTGAACCTCAAAAACTCAAATTCCTGCACACATTTTTAATCGTTGTTTTTAAAAGTTTCACACCTGCAAAAAAATTGACTTTGCTAATCCTTAATTTACGAAAACTTTGTCTTGTACTTCTAAAATGTAATGGAGAGCTCCAGAGCATACAATATATCTTTGCAATTAAGTGGACATTTGTACAAAAATAAATTCTTAAAATTAGACCATTTGTAATAATTATTTCATTTTAGTATCTTTTTTATGTTTATTCACTCAGAACAGACTATTGTTTCCGTTCCCTTCAGAATCACAGCTGAAATGTGAGACAGCTGAATATAATAGCTAAACGTTAATCCTGCTCAGTTCTCGTGCTGTATGAAGCAAAAACTATTTCAAGTGGCGTGAAAAATGTAAATCTTTAAAACGTTATTGACGCAGGATTTGTGCTAAGAAAAACCTTCTGCTTGATGACAATTGAAAAGTATTTCCTTTATACTGTATTTGTGGGTTCTAAAACCGAGTTTGTTAAAGTAGGTAGATGGTACTAGACTCATATGAATCTCCAATAAATTTTCCGGATACTAAGCTCACGGAACAAATATATAAACGCCGGACTGTTCATGAAAAATTGTCAAAAATCCCGTCATTCTGTATCTTTCTCGCTTTAGCTCTTGAACCTAAATTTCTTTATAGTTTTTGGTCATGTCCATATTTCTTACCTTACAGCCCTATGTAATAGTAACTTAGACTCCAAATTGTGTCTAAAAATAATTTCCAAATTAATATTTTGAAAAACACTGACTTGACATTTCTCAACTCGGTGAGATCAAATATTGGATCAGGTAAGTGAAGTGAAATCTAGAGAATCTGGAGTAAAATTTCCTGCAATCTGGACACAAGCAAATATTTTTTGAGACATATACAAATTTGCAGAATTGAGGTGAACATAATAATAATTATGGATATGCATGTGTTTCATTTTTCCATAGGTGCACCGTTGCTCCTTACATTTTATCTAAATTTGGATAAAATGTGTATAGTCAAATTTCAGAAAACGATGCTAAACCGTAATAAACAAGTAAGATACTAGTTTTTCTGCCGGTGCAAAGATTTGGAATAGCCGAACTTGCAATTGCCGTTATTATTAATAATGCCAGTACCTAGTAATGCCGATGCATGATAAAATATGTAAATCAGGTTATGCAAAGTTGAACTAGCAATTAGTTCAGACGTTACTGACAGTTGGTAATGTCAGGGATTTGTGAACTTCCCGGAAGGGGCATCAATTTCAGAAGGAGAAATCAACAATAATCTTCCAGAGAGAATTTACAAAATCAGACACCCTGGTTTGACACTAAAAAAAATTAGCTGATTTAGTTTTTAAACTTTTTCAAAGTTTACATTTTAAAATCGAGCACCACTTAATTTTTAGGAATGTGGTGCTTCCACGCCACTTCAGACACTGTTCGTGTGATTCGCTTTCTGCAATTTCAAGGTTAATTTTGTGTTTTCGTGAAGCAATTATTTTCCACAAAAGCACAAGATGCTGTAAATTATAGTTCCGCATTATCAATAAGCACATATGAAGCAATCGACAGAGACAGCAGTTTGAATAATGACGATATGAATAATGTTCCTGCAAATGTCTTAAAATATAGAGCTTCAAGCAACAAGCTAGAGCCGAAGTAATAATTATCGCAATGTGGTTTAACGGATTTCTGAAAACTTCTGACAAAAACCGCACATTTTGTAGATTTACCAAATGACGCTAGGAGAATGCTGAAAACATTCCAGTTTAGTAAGTATTCCAATTTAAATTCCCACTGACAAGGATATGCATTTTGATTTAGTTAAAAATCTAAAATATTCTAATTCAACAGAGATTGTTTTACAAATTAACATTGATGGTCTGTTGATTTCAAAGTTGATTCAATTTTAAACCGGCAGTTCTGGCCAATCCTTGCAAAAATTACTAAAATATTCGGAACTCTGTCAAAGTCCTAAAAAGGATTTCATTTGAAAATATCCTCAGGATATTTTTAAGATCATGTGTGCTGACTGGGTAGCTTTATCAATGTCCAGGATTAGAAAATGTTTTTCTGACCTTGCGAATATTACCCTGGGAATTTTTTGGCGTCATTTCTGGCTACAGTAGTAGTAAAACTTCCAAGGAATCCCCAAACCTATTTTCTTTGGTGTTTTCGGACCAATTCCTATTCAATTCCAGGACCCTTAAAAAAGGACAATTTTGGGAAAGTTTACGCAGAGAGTGGAATAACGTAACCCCTGCCGTGTGCCTTTGAATCTTTAAAACAAAAAATCCTTGGGTGTTAAAGTGTAGTTAAGCTTGCAATATAGACTTAACTGCATTTTTAGTCCGTAGCACATTTTGAACAAACCATACTGGGCCATGCACTTTAAAAAAAATTTCATCATATTTTACTGGAGAGTATAAATTGGTACTTTTACTCTTTCGGTGTTTCGTCAGAGTGTACATGTTGCTTGCAATTATTTTTACTTTTACTATGGTGTATTAGTTAGAAAAGTATTTTTAATGAGGACAGTCCGAACACGAAATTTCTCCTTGTGTACTCTTAATTAACGAATGCAATCAAGTATGAGGATCTCCTGGCAGGCTTTACACAATGGCGTGCAGAATTGAGGAGAGAGAGTCAGACTATTTCGCAGTTCAGTGTTTGGAGTACAGATAAAATGTAAATCTGTTTATAAAAAATATGAAGAGTAAAATGTTTTTCTGGACAATTTTCCAGCACTTATGTGGGCCCCAACACCGAATTTAAGAAATAGTATGAACGCAGTCGCTTCGTTTTGGTAAGTCGTCGTGGAAAATCTACCAGCCGTTGTGCATGCCTTTGGACCCAATCCTTGTTATTAATATCAATCCTTGATTTTGTTGAGCATAATTCGATAAAATGTAAAATATTTGTAGTAGAATCCGATCCCTTCCGTGCTTTTTTCGATTGGGAAAATCATATCGGATCCTTCCAAGAATAAAATTAGTATTTCTAAATCATATATAAATATTAGTGCAAGAAATCAACAAAATACATTTACTGAGCAGTAAAGTTGGAATATTTACTAATTTTGGGTTTAATTTAGGGATATATTTGAAACAACTCACGTGTTTTAAATCTATTATGTGTGGATTAAATCTACTCACTCAGAACAGCTCTTGAGCTTCATATGTTCCCGGCAGGAATTTTTTATGAAATTGTAACACTTACAGGGAAAATAATTGTCAAAATCTTTTTCAAAACAAAATCGTCTTGAAAATCCAAAGCCATTTTAGAAATTATCATTTATTTTGAAAAGTTTATAATTCTCATTGCAGAGTTCCATAACATTTCGTCTCCTATTAGACCAGGAAAAAGGAAACCGTTAGAAAATGAATATATTTAAGAGTGTAACGTAAATTACAAATTAACGTAATTAAAAATATGATAATTTACACGACTTCAATAATTACTTACAACAGATTATTATCTGGATTTCAAATTGATTTACTCAAATTAAAGTGGATCAAAATCAATTCACTGAACTTTGAAGTTAATTAAAATAAAATTACAATAAATTAAACGTATGTTGTAGACGGCTGAGTTCTACTTTCCCGGCCACAAAATGACCTTCCACCTTCCACTCATCCATTTATTAACACTATAATGCATACGTAACTTCCACCAAAATTCCACCTTCCACCAGACTTCCATTTGACCTTCCACTTAGTTTCCATTTTACCTTCCACTTAAACTTCCACCAGACTTTCCACTTGACCTTCCACCTCACCTTCCGTTTGACCTTCCACCATTTTCCACCTTCCATTTGACCTTCCACCATTTTGCACCTTCCATTTGACATTCCACCATTTTCCACCTTCCATTTGACCTTCCACCACTTTGAACAACTTCGGCTTAAAAAATAGCCCTCTGTAGTCTCACCTGTGTACTATAAAGTGCAACTCTGCAAAGATACTTCAATGCCCTCTTTAGTATTACTACCTGCTGCCAGTATCTGTTTTGCTTCGAGTCTATTCATTTGAAATGTCTCTCTTGAATCAGTTACGGGATGTTAACATTGGTTTTACCGATTTTATCCGTAAAATCGACACGAATGAGAAAGCACTTGAGCTTTTTAAGCAGACTGGTGTAATCAACTATAGAAGCGGAAAGTGCCATTGTGGAAACAAGTTTCTGTTAAAAAATCGAGATCCAAGCATGCGTTCAGGTTTTCGTTGGCGTTGTGTTGCATTGTGTCATAGCGCGGCAGTAAAAATTAACCCTCTGAAAAACACGTGGTTTGAAAAAGCTCATTTACCATATTTGCAGGTAAATTAATTTTTAATGAAAGTTGATTATCGCTGTGCTTGTTTTTCCGTATTTTTAAACCAAAATATTTCTTGCTTTACAATGGTGCCAGAACTTAGAGATGCTGCTGCATTGGTTTTTTCGGCTGAACATGGAAATGACCCTGATTGATACGAAAAGCAGTAAAAAATCCATGATAGAGTGGCGATGTTTTGCCCGGCAGGTTAATAATGTTTAACAATTATTTTTATAATTATAATTATATTAGTAATAAACAATATAATCTAACAACGGCTTCAAATATATACAGGACTATTAGATATTAATTTTGTTGTGTAGGTATGCAGTATTGCAAATGAAAATAATGTAAAAAAGATAGGCGGACCTGGACATTTCATTGAAATTGATGAAACCCATTTATTTCGGAGGAAACATAACCGTGGTCACCGAATAAAAGGCAAAAGCGTGTGGGTTTTAGGAGGTGTCGATCGAAACACAAAACAAAGATTTTTATGCCGCGTAAACAATCGAAAAAAACGAACAATATGGCCCATATTTGTAGCACCACAAAGTATTGTCATTACAGACGACCACAAATCCTACAAAGGAATTGATGGCTATCTGGGGCTGGATGCGCACGAAGTAGTAGTTCATAAGTACGGTTTCAACAATCCGATGTTTCCAGACATTTATACGAATGCCATAGAGTCAATTTGGCGACCTTTAAAAATACTAGCAAAGCGAAGTGGAACTGATGGTAACACGCTGTGGGTATCTGCCAATACTAAAAATATGCATATAAAATCGTAATGAAGAATCTTATATTTCAGAAACAATTGACGTATACATACAAGAATTTCTCTACAGAAGCAAACTGCATTTGAAATTTGGCAAACGAAACTTCGGAGCCAAATTTTTGCATTTCATGGATGATGTGAGGAAGGTTTATCCAGGACCAAATAAAGTTATTTATAAGAGGTAGTTAACCATTTTATTGAAATAAAATGAAACATTTATAAAATTACTGTTTACAACATGTATTCTTGTGTTTCTTTAACACATCTCCCCTTGTAAACTCCTTATGACACTTTTCAGAAACATGTTTCTTCCCTACGTCGTGAAAGCGCTTCCGGTGACGGTACAAGGCAGTATCGTTCTTAAACGCAGAACCTGCGATTTGAAGATAAATTTTATGTAGTTTAATGTTTTGCTTTTATGCTAATGTGGATTATAAGGAGACGTTAGGTGGAAGGTCAGGAGTAAAGCTCCTCACGATTTCGAATAGATACTCGAGTTTTGAGTACGAGTACGGGTCGAGTACGGTATCAACTTAAGATTGGTACTTGTATTTGTCTGTCGAGTATCCATTTTCATACTCGGACTTGAGTGTATTTCTAACGAGAATCAGAGCGAGTACAAGTACGTCCAAAGCACTTAAACCAAAATACGAGCATGAGTTCGGGACATGAATTCACAAGTACTTGAACCCGTACTTAGATTTATACGCGATGTTTGACTAATTTTCTAAAGCATATCGGCAGTCCGCATATAATAAGTCCGCATCCACATATCCTTGATTGCATAAAATTGTAGTTATTCCGAAGGGAAAAAGGGGGTCAAAATTACTAAGGATTGCATAAAACGCACCTACAGTACAATGCTGAGAATGAGTCAACACTTGATTAAGTTGCAATAAGTTATTATTACAGTTCCGAATGGAGTACAATTGTAGTTATTAATTACCTACCACAGTAAAATATGGAACTGGAAAATATTTCAGAATTAATGGAGGTTGAGAATGAGATAGATCTGACTGCAGAGAATCCAGGCGATGTAACTGGTAGTATCATATCTCGATCTATAGTTTCTAAGCATTTTAATCTCGTTTAGGAAAATTTATATTGATTGATTTTTAAATTTTGTGTTGTTAAAAATTCCTTTTATGTTAATTTGCTACTTGTATTCTACGTCAATCTCGCTTTAACAAAAAATAAAGTCTACAAAACTATTTATTTCTTGAAAAACTTGATATTCAAGTACGGTTCTAGTACGAGTTCAAGTACGGGTCGGTCGGTATAAACGTTTTATGCTCGTAAGTACGGACCAAGTTCGGTAAAACAATTAAGAATTATTATATCGTTTTCCGAGGGACGGATTTTGTACTCGCACTTGAAGACGCAAGTCCGGGTCAAGCATGAATTCGGCCCGACAATTCTAGTATGGTTCCAAGTACGAGTACGGTATGGATAACTACTCAACTCGGAGAGAAGCTATAGTCAGGTGAAGGTATATTAAGTAATTCATTTTTCAATTTTATGATAATATTTGATAGTCATACCACAAGAAGTGCAAATAAACTGTTTGTCTTTGACATCATCTTCGGAATCACTTGAAATAATCGAAAACGATTTAGCCCTTTTGCCTGCGTTGGTTTTCTTTCTCCAAACTGACTTCGGCTGCTCAAAACAAGCTCTGGAATTTTTAAGGGCACGTTCCTTCTTCAGAATGGACAATTCGTTTGCCACTACGGTTTTTCCCGGACCGCAATCGATGCTTCCCTCTGCTTTAACACGTCAAATTTTCTGTCAATCTGTCGTTTGGGGTCCTTTTCCGTGTTTTCGTTGCAATCATCTTCTCCCATTTTCTCCCTCTCGTCCTCTTTCCCACTTTGCCTTTCCTCTCTGTTTCTCCATCTGCCTACTTTCTCCCTTTCTCTCTCTGCCTTTCCCCTGTCTATCGCGCTCTGCACTTCCTCTCTCTCTTTCTCCGTCTGCCTTTCCTCCCTCGCTTTCTCCCTTTCGCTCTGTCTCTCCTCTCTTTCTCTTTCTGCCTCTCCTTTCGCTCTTTCTCTCTGCCTATCCTGTCTCTCTTTCTCTCTTTGCATCTCTTCTCTCTCTCTTGCTCTCTCCTCTCTCTCGCCCTCTCCTCTCTCCTTCTCTCTCATCCTCTTCTCTCTCTCTTTCGCCCTCTCCTCTCTCTCTCTTTCTCGCTCTCCTCTCTCTCCTTCTCGCTCTCCTCTCTCTCTTTCTCCCTCTCCTCTCTCTCTCTTTCTCTCTCTCCCTCTCCTCTCTCTCTTTCTCTCTCTGCCTCTCCTCTCTCTTTCTCCCTCTGCCTCTCCTCTTCTATTTTCTTATTCTCATTGAGGAATGAGTTGCTTGCTTCTTTCGCTTCTTTACAATTCTTGTCATTCCATGCCTCTAGAGCCTTTTCAATTCCATGATGGTCATATACATGCCGTAGTTCCGGGTCAGAGAGGATTTTGTAGGCATCTGTGATAGCTTCGAACTAAAAAAAATAACTTCAAAATAGAAATTCCTTGAATTCCTTTTTAGGTAAGAGATTTATGGAATTTTTGTACACTGTTTGGTTCTCATATATAATATTTAATCGATAAACTAAAATCTAGCCCTAATCTAAAATTTGTGAGTTTTAAGGAATTTCTCACTGGATCTCTAACTACCGTTTCACCTAATGCAATACATGTCCTTGCTATGAGCTGCTTTAACTGTAATAGTCAACCTTTAATGTTTGATTAGCTCGAACACATAGAATTGAATAAATTATTATTTAGTAACGTTGTGTTTAAGGGTTTTAGTATAAATGGTAGCTCTAGTCTAACAATCAAACTTCAGAGTTCTTTAACACATATTGTTTCAATGCAAATAAAATATTTTTTAGGGGAAGATCCTATCGAATTTTAACATTTCAAAAATACTGACAACGTAATATTACTAAATTGTTGCATTTTATTTAATATGATTGCTAAAAAAACTTATTAATGATGGAAAAAAATAACATTGCTCACAAAGCATTTAAATAGATTTGAACATATAGTTTGGTGTAGAAACTTGATGAATTTATAAAAATGGAAGTTGCTTATGAATTTAACCCACATCCTAACAATTCTCAATACTCCAATGATTGTATGAACGAATATAGTATTCTTTTCCTTACCGTCAGAAAATCCTTTTCCCCATCCTTCAAAAGTTTGGTCCATAGCAGCCTCTTTGCTACACCAATCTGCCGACTCGTAGCGCTCTTCGAGATCTGAAGGACCTCGCATAAATCCTTATTTTTCCTGCCAAATATATATAAAAATGTTCATATTACACAAATTGGTAAGAAAGCATAAAGCATTCTGACAAAACAAGGCTAAAATAGTAAGTAACAATTATCAATGCTATCTAGGACAGATTCAGAGTTACAGGTATGTTACTTTATAAAAGAGACTAAACGGACGATTCTACCAAAATTTTGCACATGAAAAATATAAAGCGTTTTTAATTTTATCAGAACACAATTTATTAAACATAATTAATGTTATGTCAATAAATACTGACCTGTTCATAGCTGCGATGTGCTCTGCCTGTCCAGCAAGAATGAAACTGCAAATTCCTTAACAACTAACCATGAACCACCAACTATAAGATACGAATCGTGGTGCGACTTACGTTTCCAAATAAATTAAATCATTTTAGCGTTCCAATTTGCATATCTATATACAGGGGGCAAATCAGTAACTAGTAATTCGAAAACTAGACTACAGATGGCAGTTGCGTATGGTGGAAGGTGTTGTGGGATTTCGGTGGAAGTTCAAGTGGAAGGTGGAACATATATTCGAAATTTCTGGGAGATCAGGTGGCAGGTCAAGTGGCAGGTGGAAGGACTGGTGGAAGGTGGAAGGTCATTTTGTGGCCGGGAAAGTAGAACTCAGCCGTTGTAGACAGTTCGAAACACCTCGAGTCATACACATTTCCTACCAAAGAGATGATGCTGATTTATAAAATGAGAATGATTTGGTATAATTATGGCTTCACTTTCACGCCACATAACTATTTGTTGCTTGACGGTAGCAATTGGTCAACACAGCTTTCCACTTGTCCGCAATTTATTGCATTGGACTCTCATTATTAGAAGTTCACTTGGAGTTGACGTACAAATTCTTCTAAATTTACAAAACACTCGGAAAAATTTCCTCAAAAATCGCATTTCAGTATACAGTTATAAAACGGGGGATTAAACAAATTTAGAAGTAACTTTAAATTTGGAGTGACTTCCAACTGGATTTTCATCAAATGAAATTGAAAACAATTCAATTGGCAAATTATTATAAAATATTATTAATGGGGATTCATTTAAATCTATTCCTATCCATCTACGTGACCCGATTCGGTTGTAAAATCCGCATATACAGTACACGGGAAAGATTTTGAATTGTAAATCGTTTTTGGTGTTTCTTGACAACAATTGCTTTTCAAGGAAGCATTCATGCCACCTGAAATAATTTTCACTTTCCTCTGGAGTATTTATGTTATATTATTAGGTGTAAATATAATTGGGTTTGTGAAGCGAACGTAACCAAACGTCTGTACAGTGTAAATCAAAATTTAAAAAATGTAAAAAAAAAATTAATTACAATTTGTATAATTTTAATATTTTTTGTTGAGCATACTACATGACAACTATTTGCTCCTATCCTACGCAATTATTTTATTTCTCACTATTATTATTAAAATATTTTAAAAACAAGTGTACTTTTATGTTACTGGCTTTGTAGGTTTAGATTCGAGTTACGTGAGTTACCCACATGAAAATAAATTGTGAGACAGGATTCATAAACCATCTGATAAAGTATCTACAATAATTTCTAATACAAATTTAGATGGAATAAAACAGATTTGTTCCAATATTGGCAACTGAATATTTTTGACGGACTTTCTTATATTTCAGTTACAGGAATGAATGTTTTCTAACACGTTGCACCCAAAAGCGGAATGAGTCGTAATTTAAAAAAATTCAAGAGCATGAATTATTGCAACAAATGTTAAGTTGTTTCTATGTTGTAAGGACAATTTTAACCAGGTATTCCGCTTGTTTCTACGCTAAATATTTCCAACCTTTGCAATCCTACCTTTGCTTATTAAAATTAAGCGAATGATTTGACCTCAAATTTTAATTTACTAATATAATAATTTTAAACAAAAAATTTGAAGCTCATTTTTTTTATCTGCAGGGTAGACTACAGCTCTCGTTAGAGTGCAGCTCCAAAAAGTTTTATTTATTTATTTTGAGTAAATTTCTCCTGAATTTTCTAAAATTTATTAAATTGTAGAATATATATGTTTTGGGTTACATGAGTCCAGAATGCAAAGTAAAGGCACGACTTGTTTTCGGATTTTTATCTCCACGATTAGTATTGTAAATAAAAGTAATTGTCGTTAAATTATTTTTTTTAAATCAGAATTTCATTTTGGAAAAATAAAAATTTAATTTCAAAATATTTAAAAAAAATAGTTTTAGTAGTACTGACTGGTACGTGTAAAATCATTCCAAATCGGTTCAACAGCTCGGGAGAAAAGAAAGATTTTTATTTTATTAGTTTTTTTAGGTGGACCGATTTCAACAAATAACGAATCATCCGAGGATGTAGTTTAAGCAATGTTCACAAACATTTTGAACGAAATCGTGTGAGTATTTTCGGAGGAAAGCCGTGGGACCCACGGACAACACTATTTTATAAGGGGGCTGGCGCCGCTCTAAAAATTATGTTATCGTTTTAGGACAAAATAAGGAAAATAATCTATACATTTTGCGTTCACACGATGAAAAAATATTTTGTGCAGCTCGTGACACAAAATTCAGCAATTTTGTGTTATAAGTTAGAATAAATTGCTTCTGCAATTCAGTCATAAAATAATTGTTCTACAAAATATTGCTGGACTGTTCACATCACCCCAAACGATAACTAAATTTTTAACTGTTGAACAGAAAATGTTCTTACTATTTTAGTAAGCTAAGTGCCATGGTTAAATTATATTACATACATAAATACCGTCAAAAGCGAAATATTTGCTTTGTTTTTACCTGTTTAAATTTAAACTACTAAGCTAAATATTCAGGCTTTGTCTTTGCTCAGAGCTAAATATAGCCAAGAGAAACACGTGTAAAATAATTTTGAATTCTCAGCAAACATTGGTTTTCGAAATTCGACGAAATCGACTAAACAAACTCCTGGTCTATTTGCTCCACTTTCGTCAGGGAGTAACATCAAAGGGTTTTGTGTTAGCGCATCGGGAAAAAATCAAAACATTCGGAAGAAATTGTGCTTGAAATTTGGAAAATTAAATGGCGTTTCCTGGATTAGGGAAAATTGTTATTATATTACATGTCAATTGACCCTAAAGTTAGTCTTTAAGTTCAAAAATATGATTTAATGCTGCTATACTTGTTTAGATTTTAAGCCACAACATGCATTTGTGCCAACAAAATGTTGTACATGGGAATTTCATTTTATTGTAAATAAAGCTAAAATTCCTTCACGACAATCCAAATGAACGGGTATGTTGTTTCAGTTTGTAACAATAGATTCTATTTTGACATCCTTTACAGGACCTCCAAAACCGCACATTAACAAACTTTTACATTTAAAGATATAATTTTCAGTGAAAACTATCTTGTGCGGCGTTAGGGTTAAAACATTTACAAAAACATTTGGTAACAATTATTATAAGTTTCAATTTTATTTTATTCAAATTCAAACCACCAGCAATGCATTTAATTTTTTGTATTTTACAGGCATTTGTTTGTGCACACAACTAAATTTTGACACATGTTTAAAAACGATTTTGAATTCATAGCAAAAATCGGCTTTTGAAAGATCTACTTCTTTAATAAAATTTCTGGATTTTTCACCACTTCACTGAGGGAGTAATATCAAGAGGTTTTGATTTAAATAGCGCAACGATAAAATTTGGAAATATTTGGAAGAAATTGTGGTGGGGAATGCGCAAATTTAATGTTTCTAGTTGTTTTACTTATTCCCGGGTTATGGAGAAGGCAACGATTCTAGAGAAAATGGTATCCGAAAGTATAAAATTTTCAAATCGAATTTCAAATAAGGGCTAAATATACAGCATTTGTTTTGTAGGATTAGTTTTTTACTAATTAATTGTTAATATAAATTCCTTTACCGTTTCTTATATCAGCGTTGATGTAGATGTGTGATTTGTTAATTTTTTAAATAAAGTATTAACAAAATGGCATCTCTCGCAAAATAAGATGAAGGAAGTGTTATTAACTTTAAAGACGCTGCATGTATTTTCTTGACGTTGGATTTACCGATAAATCATATTTTCCTCCGATTTCTAGATCGCCATCACGTAGTATAATTCCGCTTTGCAACATGTTCTGGGTCAGCTTGCCACAAATCTGGAGAATAGTAACGAAGCAAAGTATTTTCTATTATTTTTATTTTATCCCATTAAAATATAAATAATATCAAAATAAAATAAATTATAATTTTGCAAAACAATATCTGCTTCAAACCTACTGATTTTCAGGGCGTAACACGTAGTGTCACATGAATGTTCAAACATTTTGTAAATATCAAAAGGCAATTTGAATGAGCAATTACACTGTCGGTGTCAACAAATAATGTTCAGGACGTCGCGTCGTTGTTCAGATGAGTAAACGTGACAATTTAAAGCTGTAATAACCTTACATACGCAGAAATTTCTATAGGTCCAGCTTCTGCGAGTAAACTTAGTTCACCACTCTAAACATTCGGAGATAATATCCTGTGTGGCGTGAAAGGAAAACATTTCGAAAACAAGTAGGTAACAATTATAATGATTACCAATTTCTTATATGCTTATTTTGTGTGATAAAAAATTTTCCAGAAAATATTTTCGCTGTGCACGGAATAGTAATTGCGAAAATCTTAAAATATCTCAATTTTGCTCCGGTTATTGATGATTGTGACCGCATTTTTTCTCATTTGTCAAAGCATAACATTTTGAAAGTCTGGAAAAGAATTAGTAAACAGTGTAGGAGAAATATACTTTAAGTCGGCGATCCTTTAAAAAATTAGTGGAACAAGCATAATATCCATGACAGTACATGATATTATTCGGCGATTAAATTTAAAAATATTTAAAAGCCATTTGTAAAAAATACGTAATTCCGTAATGCATATTGTCAACCGGCACTGTAACTTGTGCTGTTTAATTTAGCTTTAAATACAAGTCGATATGTAAATTTAAAGTGTTAAATCGGTATGCGCAAATGTGAATTTGTTTGCAAAAATTTGGTTGAACTCTTGAAATTAAAATCAGTTCTCCGAACTTAAAAACTCAAATTCCTGCACTAATTTTTATTGCTGTTCTTAAGAGTTTCTCAATTGCAAAAAATTTGACTTTGCTAATCCTTTACATGGAATTTACGGAAACTTCCTCTTGTACTTCTGAATTGCAATGAAGAGCTGTACAGCACACGATGTATCTTTGGAATTCAGATTTGGGGATTTGTACAAAAATGAAATCTTAAAATTATAAGGTATGTAAATATTACATTTTAGTATCTTTTTATTTTTAAGCGCTCAGTAAAGACGCTTGTTTATCTTCCCTTCACAAGCACAATTGATGTGAGAGACAACTTCCACAATTTCAATGCTGAGGCAGGCAACATTATTTCACGTGGCGTGACAACTATCAATCTTTTAAAAGCTATTGACGGAAGACTGATGTTAAGAAAAACCATTTGCTTGAATGACAATTCAAAACCTTTCCCGTATACTGTATCCGTATATTTATTACAACCGAATTGGATCACGTAAGTGAATGTGGCTAGACTCAATTGAAATCCTAGTAAATCATCTGGAAATTAAGCTCACGAAAAAAAAATTATCAACAAAGAACTTTGCATAAAAAATTGACAGAAATTCAGTCATTCTGAATCTTTCTCGCTTTTGCTCTTGAACTTGAATTTCTTTAAAGCTTTTGGTCATGTCCATATTTCTTACCTTAGAGTCCTAATTGTAAGAGATAGTTGCTTAGAAAATCCATGGTACCTTTTACAAATTAGGCCCAAAATTTTGTTTGAAAATAATTCTCGAATTAATATTTTGAAAAACACTAACTATATTAACCCAGGTCAATGAAGTGTTTCTGAAAAATCTGCACGGAAATTTGCAGGTTCCTTAACCTTGTTGAATTTCAACGGACGCAGGAACACGGCTTTTTATAATGTTCCGGCGCCCTTTGAAGAAAATGTTTTCGTGTGATTATGAATTTACACTGGAAATACTTTTAAATCGATTTTGATATGGAATCTGAACGCACAATTTTTCCTTACGATTTACGATGCACTCCTTACAAAGTGCATCAGAACGTTATTAAAAATCTAGAAATCAACTTGTTTTAAAACAGCTAATTATTCGGTTGAGTTCAGCACACACAAGGGAAAAGGTACTCAGAGGCGTGAAAGTACGAATTATTAGTAATTTGTATTCCATATAAGAGAGCAACTCCTAAAATACTTTATTCTCCCAATTTTTAGGTTAAATCCTTCGCAGGTTATCTAAAATTATATTGAGTAACCAGCGTCATTATTTGCGACCCAGGAGTCGTGGACATACTCAAAATAGGGCATTTTTTATGCATTCACAAGTTGTTTATTTTAACATATGAAAACTCTTTTAATTTGAATCTTTTGATGCAGATCAATCTGAACCTCATAATTTTTGTTTTATACTGCGAATTACATTATTTGCTTGAACCAGCAAAGGTAAGCTTACTCTGGAAATATATAGTATAGAACCAAGTCCAATACCAGTTAGAACTGTCCTAGTACTTTCGAAACAAATTTTGACCTGCAAATTTTGAAAAAACCGTAAATATTTTTTATCGGATATTTTTCCGCCCAGAAGGAACCTTCTGAGAGATTACTTCCCTTAGGGACTAATTGTCTAAGGGCGGAGGTGTTTAATCGATTTTGAAAATTTTAATTCATATCGCTTGGGAATTGCACATTCGAAAAAAAACAAACAGGTTTCAAAGTTCTTGCGAAATACTAAAGCAACTTGAGGATTTTAAAGAACATGGTGTTCGCAAGTACCAAATTCTAGAATTTATTTACAAAATAGCTTGAACTTTTCATAAGTGATTGCTCCATTGGTTCATACCACTGATTCCGTAGCCAATTAAATGCCATCTAAAGGAATTTTCGTGTCTTCTGGTGTTCGCAGCGATCATAACTGTTTAAATGGCGTGATGAAAATAAAGTTCATTTCTGCTTTCTAAATTAGCATTGGTTCTTAAAGGTGCGTATTCCATTGAAAATAGAAACAAAAGATTATGTCGGAAATCGGTGTGTGGTGTGCTAAAAATTAAAAATAGGGAATTTACTGAAAAAACATATTTTCCTTAGATTTTTATATAGTCTTCATTTAATATATCAACTGCTAGCAATATTAGCGTCAATGGAATATAAGGTTAGTCCTCAGGATGCAAGTATACATTAAATTCTGCTCTAGTTGTTTAGATTTTATGTCTGAATATACATGCACGTAAAGAAAAGGGTGTGTATTATAATTTCACTTTAAGGAAATAAAGCTGAAATCGCTGTGGAAGAATCAATAGGACTCTTCAATTTGTTACAACAGATTTTGTTTATACATTCAGTAGAACTTAAACGTGCAATTCGATCTGACTATATCAGATGTCCGAGATTTCCACACCAAGTGCCTTGTGTGGCTTTAATGTTAAAATATTTTTTAAAAGTTTGGTTGGCTTCTCCCACAGATCTTCGAAATTCCGCCAAAACTACTCTGCTCATACCCTGAGTATTACTTTAAGTCAAACCAGCCACCTCAAAAATCCTTCGTAGTTTTTAAAAAATATAGGCGTGAAGTCAATTTGTCCAGAACTTGAAAACTGGAAATTTTAAATGGCAGTTAACATGGAGAATTACAAGTTTCACGTACCTTCGAAAAGTTGAAGTTTTCTGTCAAACAGTTTTACTTATCTCAGTACTCGGCTACTTCTTCTGCCAAAAATATATTCAGCTAAATGAGTATATTAACGACATTAAGGTTAGGAATTGACAATTGTAGGGTTAACCTTAACCAATGCTAAAATTAGTTGGGCATTGTACATTTGCAACTAGACCCTTATAATTGTATAAAAATATGTAGTTGAATAATTATATGCATAACTTTTTAAAGCAGTGGGGTCCGGTCGCAGTTTAAAATTTGCATGCAATCCCACAAGGAATTTCAATGTTCAAATATCGAGAAATGAACTTGGCATAGATTAAAATGTGTCTCAAGGTCTTCATTGACATGCAATTGGGTAAAATTTGTTATAAAAATATTGCAAAAATTGATTCGTGTAACCTAATTACTTCTTTAACGTTTTCGTTATGAAAAACACAATACTAATTTTCCCCGTTGAAAAAGTTTTTAAAAAACGTTTCCCATCTCTAGTTACAATTCAGAAACTTCAATTCAGATCTTTAATAAATAATTTCCTAGGGTTTAATTGATATTTTTGTTTTGGGTGTTGATGTATGTGTGTAAAAAGATTGGATATAATTTGTTGATTTTATTGACCTATGAACCTTTTTGTGAGTTACCTCTGTTAATTTAAATTTGTTGACTTCCGGGTCTTTTTTTGGCTAGTAGCCTTCATTGGTTTCACCCATTGACATCCTCCATGCTAATAATTCTGATCTCTGTAGTCTGTACATCTCTCTCCTGCACATTTCCGGACGAACATCAGCTATCGTATATAGTTCTACCACTGGGAAATATAGAGAGTGGCGTCAAAACAAAATCGTTTTTAACTATCGTTTATTTTTAAAACGCATAATTGACAGTACCCACGGGATTCGTAAACAATAGCGCTAAATCGAACATCAACTGTATTCATCTAATTATTGAAAATAAATACTTCATTTACGTTGATATATTAATATTTAAAAAAAGTTTAAACTTTTTGCACTACTAATTTGTATTTAAAGTTCCAAACACTCAACACCATTATTGACGACTTTACGGGGTTTTAAAAAAAAATTTTGGCCAGTGCCTGTGAATAGTGTAAATGTTTCAAATTTTGATAATAATAAAAATATAACAAAAACATTTCTATAAAAAATGAAGCCAATTCAATTCAGAATTTTGGAATTAATAACTTTATTACATTTAAAATACTTTAAAACTTAAAACTTGTGTTGTACACTTTTATTCACCCAAGTAAAACACTAATTTTAGGAGTTAAATATTTTACAATTCAAAAATTACTTTATGAGGATGACCAAGCGCTTATATTATGGAAATCCTGTCTGTTCTAAGTATCTTTGTGTTGTATATTTATAAAAATTTTTGCTCGCGAAACCTTGTAAGTATACATTATTGTGCATGCAAATAAGATGTTACAATAATAAAAAATAATGATTTTTTTTTCATAAAATTGCCTATTTAAACATACTGCTTTGTGATCTTGAATGCCAAATTAGTAGATAGCTAAAGCTCATAAAGTCATTAAACTTCGCAAATATAATTTCAAAGCTGCTGTAGTTGTTTAGATTTTGTTGGAATATATGTACAGGAAAAACTCGATATAACGGATTTCCAGGGGACCGGTAAAATTTGTCCGCTCTAAAAAATGTCCGTTATATGCATATAACGGATAAAATCCGTTATATAATTTCCTAAATTACAAACAAGGCTGATTATGCATACTGACTTAATTTCTTCGAATTACAACATGAAAACACTTGACTAATAATCAGTGCTCGGACTGGGTACAGAAACCGTGTACCCGTACCCATACCCGTACCCGAATATCGGGTACTACAAAATGCTGTACCTATACCCGTACCCATACCCGAGTACCCGGGTAAATTATTTCAGTACCCGTACCCGTACCTGAAAATACAATGTAGTACCTGTACCCACAATTTACCCGTACCCGTAATGTACCCAAAACCTGTACCCGTACCCGAGTATCTATTGTGTGTACCCGGGTATTACTCGGGTACTGGAAGTTTGGCCGATTTAAAATCCCCGACGACATTAGCCTGCCCAGCTGAAAAATTTCAAGTTGTCAATTTTTTGACCTCCATTAAAAGTGTCCGGGATTTTGGGAATTTTCCCTAGGCGTTAAAGACATCCTATTTGAATTTTTTGAAAAAATTATTTAAGGCATTGTGTGATTTTTTTAATAAACACTGACGAAATTCAAATCCTACTACCCCAAAATAATAACTTGCTGAATGAAATGAAATATGTTCTCGCTAATTGGAATTGGGACGGATTCTTAATACTAAACTCTCCATAACTTGCTTTTCAACTTGGAGAACAAGAAACAATTTTTTTTCCGGCTAATCGAACTCTGTGTATAGAAAATGTTAAACGGAAAAATTGAGTTGATCATAATTTTTCCAAGTCAAATATTGCGGTTTCAGGAAATAAATGTGGGAGGCAATATTGAATATTCATTTTATATTACAGCTTTATAAAACAAACATCCGTAAACTGTCTCTCACATTTATGAAGCCCGAGACGGAGATTTTCGAAAAATGCAGGCAAAATAGAACTAAAATGCAACCCCATGGAAGTTTTGAACGCCAAGTTCAGATGTCTGTCAAGTTCTTTTAACATCAAAATTATCAAGATTAATCAAAGGGACTGAAATATAAATATTGCGTGCAAGGAATGATATTTTTCATTCTAAAATGTTATAAATATTCACCTCAATGAATACTCAAAGTGTCATAAATACCCAGAATTGAAAATGCTCAAATTGCCTGCATCAAATGCCTTGGCGTTTTCAAATGGACAACCCTGGGTACTTGTAACGTTAAGAAATGGATCTGCTAATAAATGTATATTTATTCCGATCTTATCTCGTAATACGTCTTCAAATAATTGTAATGTTACGCTCCCAATGAAGATAATTAAATTGAATCCCAAGAACTTCCCTTTTGAAATTCTTCGTTGATGAGCTTCACTATTTAAGTCGATAAACAGATGATTTCACTGACTCTACGCTCTATTTCTTTATTAGATTCCTTGGATGAATTATTAGAAGCGTTAGATTGAAACTACCACGAAATCATAAATGAGACGAAGCCACTTGGCTCTGTCACTAACACAAGTATCTGTATACTACGAAATAAGCAACTCCACGGTTGGTAGGTCTTATTGTTAGCCATAGTAAACCATTCCATCAAGAACCCTTGAAGTACCCAAAAATACTCGGGTACAGCACCCACGGGTACAGGTATTTTACATAGTGATACCCGTACCCATTGGGTACTACCCGATTGTCACTGAGTGAGTACCCATACCCGTACCCGCACCTGTACCCACTTTATTGTCTAAAATCCAGAGTACCCGGGTAGTACCCGCGTACTTGCGAGTACGCAACTTCTGTACCCGGGTAGTACCCATACCTGTACCCGTACCCATTTACCCGAGTATTACCCGTACCCAGTCCGAGCACTGCTAATAATACAATAATTAATCAAGTAGAACCATCGAATTGATTAAATAAAGAAGCACAATAATTTTATTATACTTCGACACGCAGAAACTTAGTGATAGGTTGCTGAACTATCGCAGAGAGTTCGTCGAATGTTCTTAAATGCACATAACCGTACTATTCTAGCATTTGGGTCAATTCTTAGGTGATCACTTAAAAACTTTCTTCAAAATATCATTCACTGTGGATGATAACAGAGCACTTAAGCTTGATAGATCCCACTTTGAATTTCAAAAATATTATTGGTCTTTTCTCCTTAATTTAAACTTTTTCGGTTTGATTTTTTGGACATTTTAGCACGATGAACAAATTGCAAGATATAAATCTAAACTAACTGGATGAAACACAAGTGTTCTTATTCTTGAAGCCAAAATGTACGTACAACGATGCGGTCTCAACATGACCATTCTTGCTGCATACATATATGAGTAACAAACTTTTGAATTGCCTTGAGTAACGATGACATGTTTAAGGGAGCCAATAGAATATTTTGCAATAAATTTCCGTTTAAAATCCGTTATATGCATGCAAAATGATTCCAAATGGCTTCAAAGTGTATCCGTTATAACTAATTTTCCGGTATAAAAATGTCCATTGTATGCAATAATTTTAGCATTGGTTATATGGGAGCCTTGCCGGGACAAACAAATCTGTCCGGTGTAACTAAATATCCGTTGTAGAGCCATCCGTTATATCGAGTTTTCCCTGTACATGTGCGTCAGAAAAAGGACTTTATTTTATTTGCAGTAAATAAAGCTGAAATTGCTGGAGGACATTCAAAAGGATCACACAAGATACTTTACTTTGTAACTATAGATTTTATTGGAAGTGGAGAAGATGGAGATTCACCAATTTTTATTATATAGTTTCAGATTTTTTCTCCGATTTGTTAAGGATTTAAAAAATTATTGATTAAAAATCGTATTGATTTGGCAAATGTGATTATGAATTCCTCATAAAATAATTGACCGACAAAACTTTGTTTTTCTTCGCTTTACCCGAATAAGGGGTAACAATTTTCAATTGAGGATCCAGATATTTTCCGACTGTTTCAGAAGGCTAAGTGCCGTAGTTAAAATATTTGAAAAATCGTCAAACCCCAAATGTTTACTTGCACGCAACATGTAGATTTCAAAGGCCAAGCTACTAAGAAGAACTTATTATTATATCGCAGCTATTTACTTGAACGTTTTCATTTGTACGTCTGTTGAGTAAACTTGACTTTAAAAATAGTAGTTGCTGGATATCAATCAATTTTTGTGTCACAAAAAAATTAATAAATATTGCATTTCGTATTTTTCTCCAGATAATCATTCATAGGTATTTAACCAGTATTCTTTAGTCCTAATTCCTGATTCCAGATCTTATTTTCTGCCCCCTCCCCTCCAAACGGAAAAAGGAACCTTGAAATAACAGAAATATTTATTCTGCTTTATATATATTTTTTGTAACTTAAAATACGGCACAACAATTAATTACCTACTTTAGAAAAAATGCAGCTAAAAATTATTTTATATCGTTGTATTTATTCACAACTTAGTTTTTGTTTGTCCTTGTTTGTGAAACTGGTCACTGGATAGAAGTTGATTACTGGTAGGCACATATACTTGATAGTATTGGTGACTTTAAACGAATTATTAGTGCTCAAAGTTGACAGCTATTGAAAATTATAATTGAGAATAATTAAAAATAACAATTTCATAACTTCATCATTAATAACCTAACAACAAGGACGTCCTGATCTACATTCACTTCTTACCTTTGAATATATATAGTGTACATAAGTAATAATAATATAATAATATAATATTCGCCCAAACAGGGGGCACATTTTATTCTTGCACTTAACCAGAAGTCATCATGCCATACACAATTTTTGAGAACTTGTGAAGTTACAACTGAGAAGCTTATACCGGCTCTCTTCGGTTTTTATAGAGTGGTGGGAATCACACGTACAGGGTGTCGTACATATTTCTTCCCCTTATATGAGGCACAGAGCTAGACTAGTGGGACAAACACCCCTCAGTCCATTCCTCCCATTAAGGGAGTATATCACTATCTTTGCTCCAGCCGAGGAAATGTAGAGTAGGAGATAATTGGGAAGGAGAGGAGGTATTGGGTTAATTGAAGGAGATTAACGGACGCTCATTAGACTGGAATGTCTAGCGAGCAATGCAGATTGGCAGCTTCTCCTGGTTCCTCTCCGTCTAAAGGATGTCCACTGCTAGTTCCCCTTGTGCATCCAGGCCATGGTTTTAGTCTTCAGAGTGCAAGCCCCTTTCACGCCCTTCTCCTCACCCCACCCAAAGCTATAGTAGAAGATAGAAAGAGCAGTGGAAATTATTAAAGTATCAGAGCTTTACTGGAATCGAAACCGACTCCAGCCGCAACGAACGGGACGCTCTGACAACTCAGCCACCCTGCCTGGCTTATAGTGTACATAAGTATGTACACATTTAAATCTAAAATTGTAATAACTGTAATTGCTGCTGAAATGATACACGAGACTTTTATTTTGATTTTAAATAATAATTTATATTGCTTACCTTATTTACAAACGGAACTGCCAACCTTTGACTGTTAAAAGTTGAGAGTTAAAATGAGACATGTCATTTAAAGTTTGAACTTGGAGCTCATATAAACTTGAATCTAAAGAGCGCTCTCAGTCAGTTTGTAAATACGCATGTGCCGAGTTTACCATGTTTGACCTAAATTTGACGTTATAATAACGACCGGGTTTGACAAGTGGAGAAGTGGAGGCAAGTGCTAGAATGTATTGGTATTTACGTCAGGTTCGCGTAAATATAGCCTTCGGTATAGTTACTGCCGTTATACACCCGGAATTTTACGCTAACAGAACGTTATGTATGTTCTATTAATTAACGTTAGAACTTGATGTTCAAAGAACGCTATTCTTTCGTTGCGAATTGTATTCATATTTGCGATAGTCACATTTAGTGCTGTAATATTGTACCCTCTTTGTTTTGTACTTTAGTTTTGTTTTTGTACTTAGTACAAAACTATACAAACAATTCTCCTTTCCGAAGTACAAAACAATAACAAAAACAAAACGGCGAGCGAAAGTACAAAACTAAATACAATACAATCGCAGCATCAAAACCAGTTTAAACTTGTTCAAGGATGGAGACAGGCTTGTTGTGCTTCATCAGTTAGTGACTATAAGTGGTTCAATTTTCCTTGAGTTCGGCTGGCGGGGAATATCCAGAGAGGGCCCTTTTGGATTGCTACTGGACTCAGAAGAAATATCAATTTAAAGTTCCAGTTTAAGTTTAAATTCACTGTAAAATTTACAACCATTTCAAAAAGTGTAAATTTTTTTTGTAAAACCCTTTCGACATAAATAATTTAAAACTCATTTGAGCAAGCGCTAGCTCAAGTTCTACTGTGTCAAATCATTAACACTAGCAAGCTTCATTTCAAAGTTTTCATTTTCCAACCACAACGGACTATTTCCAAGTTTCTGTGGCAGAATTACATCATATGACCAAATTATATTCACAAGGTGAAGGCAACCGGATTAATAAACGATTCATATATACATTCATGAAATGAAATTCGAACTTGAAAGATTTGTGGATTGTTTTAAGTAACTAAGCTGTGAAGTATTTATTTCCAGGTTTATTTTTTTATATCGCCTGCAGATTATCAGCAATTAAATGTGAGCAGCTACGCCTACCTGTTAAGGACATTTTTGAGGGAATAGAAAAGCACTCCGGGTCTCCATTTTTTGTAACCTCGAACGGGTTTTGCCAGGGTATGTGAAAAGCGACACAAATGCATTTGTATAATGTATATACAGTTTCGAATTATTGCTGGCAATGAAAAATTCCTTACGTGCATTGTATGCTATGTATTTTAATTAATTAGCTACAAATTACAAGAAAACCCTTAGGATTTCAATGGTGCCATTCCAAATCCCAACCGTGCATTCGTTGAGCGGATTTACGTTGAAGGTAAAACAGATTATAGTAGTTTGGATACCAAAATAATTTGTACGTTACCCGCGGAATGTTAAGCCACTGAATTGAGTTTTTTAGTTTCATGATAAATTGTTGTGAATTTAGAAAGGCGAGTAAATTGTGTGTACACGTTAAAATTCACCTTGTATCAATGCAACGTATGACTCCAGCTAGTTGTAACTGAAAATACATTTAATAATTTTAGACATGGACCAACCTGAGCAAGATTGCGGAGATGAATCGGGACCTTCCATTAATTTTCATCTGAACAACTTAAGCATACTAACAGAGAGCGTCAATGTTAACAGCGAGTTAAACGGTATGCTGAACATCCCAGTTATTATAGTGTATAGTCGGTTAGGCAAATTGGTGAAGGGCATTTTTTAATTTTTACTAAAACAATATATACTGCTAGGTTATTTTCCTTATTCTTCTGAAGTTGATTCGAAGATCAAATATTAGTAAAGATGGAAATTGAATGTAGGTAGGAACTCACGTTCACAACAATAATATGCCTTACAGAAAATAATATGTAGATCATTTTATTTTCTGTGCAAATCAGACAAATCTATTTTTTAATATTTTTACAGGCCCAGTAGTAGTGTGCGGCAGCGCTTCTAATCAGAATCCAAAACGAAGTCGGGTGTGGTTGTATTTTAAAGAGTCCGTCCCGAAAGGCAAAAGCATCTGCCAAATTAACAATTGTTTCACGGAGATTCCGGGCGCATATACGACTAATTTAAAGAAGCACATCAAATGCCACCATCCAGTGCAGTTCACCAATTTAGAGGATGACCGTCCCAAAAAAGTAGCTTCCAGAAGTTCAGAAGTTTTAAAATTTGGCATTCACTCAAAAGAACAACAAGAAGTTAACAGAGCATTGGCTATTTGGGTTGGATCCAGTTGCACAATTCCAATAAACATTGTGGAGCAAGATGGATTTAAAAAGTTCATGGAAGTAATGGTCATTCCAAAAGCAATGGTTCCTTGTCGTAATACGTTGCTAAAAGGAATTTCTACGATCCATTCTGAAATGATGCTGAAAATACAAACCAAGGTGGCCAGAGCAAGACGCATTGCAATTTCGGCTGATATCTGGAGCAAGCGAGGTCTGACATCGAGCTATTTAGGAATTTTAGCAACATTTTTTGACCCCAAAGAGAAAAAGAAATCGGTGGTGCTGTTAGAAGTCAAACAATTTGAAACAGTCACACATACGTCTGAAGATGTCGTCCGTGAAATGGGGGCCGTTCTAGATCATTACAATATTCCTGGCAGCAAAATATGGTTTTGTACAACTGATTCAGCATCAAATATGGTCTGCGCTTTCCGTGACTCTTCGGCATTCTTGAACGAAGAATGTTTAGCTGGCGTAGATGAAAATGACGTACCCGAGGATTGTGCTATTTACACAAGATATTCTGGCTTCATACACAGCCTACTTTTATGCCTTAAGCCTCTTGACAGTGACAGTAACTTCCACAGCGTGACGTTAAAGCTTAGGAAGGTTGTTGCCAAAGTAACAAACTCGGCGATTCTTACGGGCGAATTAAACAGGAAAACCGGACTGACGCTTATAAAATTCAGCAATGCGAGGTGGAATATTGTATATCTTGTCCTTCACAGAATTCTGCAAGTTAAATCAGCTTTAATTGAAGTTCTTCAAGATTTCGGTGACCTGAGCTTATCCATCACAGATTTGGAATGGGAAATAATCCTAGAAATTCACGAATTTTTGAAGCCATTCAACCAACACACTGATATGTCGGCCACAGACGTCACCACGTATTTCTCTGAAGCTACTGTGATCATAAAAGTGTTGGAAGATCATTTGAAAAGATACATTAATAACACATCATCCAGATTAGCTGCAATTGCTGAGCTGATTTTAAATCAGCTTCGTCAGCGATTCATGTCGTATTCAGTGGCTCAAACTGAAAGATCCGTTCGTATTTCTAGAAAACCATTGGAGCTGTATCTTGCTGCCAGTGCTTCTGTTGGGGACAAAATTCTTGTCCCGTCCCCGTCCCGTCCCGTCCCGATATTTTTTAAAAACCTTTGTCCCCAGTCCCGTCCCGACAACCGGGACACGGGGACAAAAACCATGTCCCCGTCCCGTCCCCAAAAATTTATAAAAACGTTGTCCCCGGTCCTGTCCCGAAAGTCGGGACATGGGGACAAAAATCTTGTCCCCGTCCCGTCCCCAAAATTTTTAAAAAACGTTGTCCCCGGTCCCGTCCCGAAAGTCGGGACATGGGGACAACAACCTTGTCCCCGTCCCTTCCCCAAAATAAAATAAAAATATTGTACCCGGTCCCGAAAATCGTGGAATGTGAACAAAATTCCTGTACCGTCCCGATAATTACTAAAAACAGTTGTCGACATTCCCATACTGAAAATCGGAACATGAGGAAAATTTCATACAAAAAATTTTTGTATCAAACACATAAAAAACGCATTTATAGAATCGTGGCTCCAAGATTCTTCCTGAACTTTTTGAGCAACAAGCCTCATTTTCTACAAAGGTGAAATAGTGTTCACAGAATAGTTTACTGATGAGCATTAAAGCTGAACGTTATCCTTGTTCTGCTATGCTTGCTCGTCCCGTCCCGTTATATACACGACCAAAAAGCATGTCCCGTCCCAAATATAGTGGGGACAATTTGTTTTGTCCCCGTCCCGTCCCTGATATAATGGGGACAATTTTTTTTGTCCCCGTCCCGTCCCCGATATAATGGGGACATTTTTTTTTGTCCCCGTCCCGTCCCGAATAAAATGGGGACAATTTTTTTTGTCCCCGTCCCGTCCCGAATACGGCATGGAGACAATTATTTTGTCCCCGGGGACGTCCCGTCCCGGTCCGTCCCGTGTCCCGACGGGACGTCCCTGTCCCCGGCAGAAGCTCTGCTTGCTGCTACGCTAGTGGATCCCAGAAATTGTCAATTTTTGGATACAGTTGAAGAAGCAATAGCTATTAAAAAAATTATAGAATTAGCCGGACAGGACGTTTCAGAACCTACTAATGAAAATGATTGCAATCCATCTCAAGCCAAAAAGAGGAAGTACGATCTGCAGCCGAAAACATCTCGAATTTTACAAAATTATCAGGAACCACCAAATGTAATTGAACATGAGATCCAGAAGTATTTGAATGACAAATACGGACTAGAATTCAATATGAATTCGCAATGCAACCCTTTGGAATTTTGGATAGCCAATTCTAATATTTATCCCAATCTCACTCCGTTAGCCCTGGATTTGTTATGTTTGCCAATGAATACGGCACCTTTAGAGAGATCGTTTTCAATAGCTGGGATAGCTACCTTAGGGAAGAGAAATGGACTGCAAGGAGAGAACCTGTCCAATGAAATTACTCTCTCCAGAAATAGCGATCTATTAGAAGAATAGTTACATATTTATTAATTGAATTTGTAGTGTAATAATTATTGGGGTAGTTCATATTCATTATTATTTGCTAATAGTAGAGCTTTAATGTCATACAGCTCAATACTTCAAAACGTCTCATACCATTATTCATATTTTCAATAATTTGACTAATTAGCACTTGTCTAATTTGTATATAATCCTTGTAAAATATATTATACGTAATTCCTACCTAAACAAAAGCATTGGAGTGACTTACTATTAGTCACAATGTCTTTATACAGATTTATATAATGATACTACGTAGAAGAGAAAGTTGTTTTCATTGATGAGTTGTCATTCATGGTAAATACAACTCTATAGAATATACATTTTTGTAATGTTTTACACAGAACGTTCTGTCATTCTATTTATGATAATAATAAATCATTTTAGTTGCTACTTAAGTTCAGTATTGACTAAATGAATCTACGTTTGCATGGTGACACATATTTTAACATTTAATATTTTAGAGAAATCCGGTAACTCTACAAATATGTACCGTCGTCCTTATTGTCAGTAGCATAAAATAAATTCTAGTAAGGTTTTCCTAGCCAGCAAAGCGTTTTCCCGAATCAGTCTGAAACAATAAATAGTAAAAAGTAAAATACATTTTGGTTATTACAATTAAAATTCGTCTGGACGAGTCTTTTGTCGCAAGAAATCAGATTTTCATTATCTCGTATGGTTCATACATACATAGGTATTGATTAATTAAAACAATTACGCATACGCGTGTATTTACAACTAGTGCTGTACTACTGTACGCGTTTAATTTTCATTTTCCTTTAGGTTTTTGAAGTACAAAAAATATCGGCTTTCGAAAAACAAAAAAACTGCGATTTGAAAAATATTATAATTACCAAAACAATTTAATTGATTAGAGCATGTTATAACTTATGTTATTACAAGGGATGCGAAATTTTTTATAGATCGCAGCTGAGTCGAACTCTCGAAATTCGACAGTTCATTGGATATATTCTTACATATTGGAAGATGGCTCGCCCCCTTTAATTCGTCAAATGCCGAATTTCCAGCTTTTGCGTGATTTTAACAAAGCCAAATTTACATCATTCAACCCCTACATGCTATGCAACTGCAATACAAAAATCAATGACACAAATTTCTGACGACATGTGAAACCTTAGAACAATACAATATGAATTGTCCAAAATACAAAACTAAATTGTTAGCAGAACAAAACAATACTAAACTTGGTGTACAAAACAATATCTTAGTTGTACTACTTTTGTACTTTTCGCCAAAGTACAATACAAAACTAAAAGGACAAATTACAGCACTAGTCACATTGACGTACATGCGACATCCCATATATGACCGAAAATTTGAGTTTAGTCAATTTAACGTCAACTAATGTGAATTACCATATCCAGACGTTCATCTGACCAACCATTTCTACTCGGGATGCTTCAGACATATGCTTAATTGATGTTATATATGTTTATTTTTCTTACCTTAACTAAGATAATGTAATTATATCTATGACAATAAATATAGACATTACCAAAAAAATTGGAAAGAAATTTAGGTTCAAGAGCAAAAGTAAGAAATATGCAGAAGGTCAGAATTTCTGTCAATTTTTAATGGACAGTCCGGCGTTGATTAATTTTTTCCGTGAGTTTAATTTCCAGATGATTTAATAAGGATTCATTTGAGTCTATCAATATCCACCTACGTCGCCCAATTCAGTTGTAAAATATTTAAATACAGTAAACGGGAAAGGCGTTAAATTTACCATTCAAGCAGAAGCGTTTTCTTAATATCCATCTTATGTCAATTCATATTTAAGGATTTACAGTTTCCACGTCACCTCAAATAATTTCACCCTTGTTCAGGCAACATATAAACTCAGGTTCTGAGATTTCAATAATACTGGGTTTTTGAAACGAACACAAATAAACGTCCGTACTGTGGGAAACAAAACTAAAAGATGTAAAAGCAATAATTACAAACTTTCTAATTTTAAGTTTTTTGTTGAGCATCATACATGGCAACTTTTGTTTTGTATCCTGTGTTATTATTTTGTTTTCTCCTATTATTTTTCAAATATTTTAAAAACAAGTGTAGTTTATGTTACTTTAGATTTAGATTCGAGCTACGTAACTTATTCACATGAAAATAAATTGCGAGCAGAGATTCATTTACTGGGTTCAACATCAAATTAATTGCTTAAAATACAATAGGAGAGAACGAAATTGGACTAATAATTCCAACATTCTATCACTGATTAAGTTTAAGTTCCTGTTTAAAATTCCAGTTTCCTTTAATTAGGACTTTCCTTGTAATGTTTAAATAATGTTCCCATTTTATCATAATCCGTCTGAAACAGTATCTACAATTCTCAAATCAATTTTAGATGAATAAAACAGATTTGCTACAATTTGAGCAATTCATAATTTTTGACGAACTTTCTTGTATGTCTGTCCCAAAAGGCGGAACGAGAGGAAAGTTCAAAAAATTCAAGAAGGTAAATAATTACTATAAATGCTAAATTTCGTGGCGAATTGGAATGTTTTGAAATTGACATCATTTTAGTCGATGTAAAGGTAATACTCGGACACCATCAACCATGGAAAATGTGAAAGCTACCAAATTTTGTGACGTATTAAGCAAAGCTGGTGTTTTTCAAAATTTTAATTCGATAATTATTTTCAGATACAATTTTTTACTTATTTTGTAAAATATACCATGGATTTTCTAATCTGCTATTACTTACAATTAAGACTCTAAGATATGAAATATGGAAATAACCAAAAAAATGGAAAGGAATTTAGGTTCAAGAGCAAAAGCAAAGAAATATGCAGAAGGTCAGAATTTCTGTCAATTTTTAATGGACAGTCCGGTGTTGATTAATTTTTTCTGTGAGTTTAATTTCCAGGTGATTTAAGGAGGATTCATTTGAGTCTATCCCTATCCACCTACGTGAAACAATTTTGTTGTAAAATCTATAAATACAGTATACGGGAAAGGCATTGAATTTACCATTCAAGCAGAAGGGTTTTCGTAATATCAATCTTATGTCAATTGTTTTTTAAGGATTTGCAGCTTTCACGCCACCTGAAATGATGATACGCTTCTTGTCGTGCCAGAACTATTTAGGTTTCAAGCTTTGATTAAAATTGGGTTTATGAAAGGCACACAAATGAACGTCTGCACTGTGTGAAACAAAATCAAAAGATGTAAAAGTAATAATTACAAACTTTCTAATTTTAAGATTTTTTGTTGAGCATCATACATGACAACTATTGTTTTGTTGCCTACGTTATTATTTTGTTTTCTCTTATTATTTTTCAAATATTATAAAACAAGTGTTGTTTGATGTTACTGTTGTTGTTAGATTTAGATTCAAGCTAGATAACTTTTTCACATGAAAATAAATTGTGGGCAGAAAATCATTTATTGGGACCACCATCAAATTAATTCTTTAAAATGCAATAAACAAGAACGCAATTTCACTAATAATTCAATAACTGATTAAATTTAAGTTCCCGTTTTAAATTCCAGAGACCTCAAGTTTCTCTTAGGAAGATTTTCATTGCAATGTTTCAAAAATGTTCTAATTTTATCATAATCCGTATGTGACAGTATCCACAATTCCTAATTCAATTTTAGATGGATAAAACGGATTTGCTGTAATATGGGCAATTCAATATTTTTGACGGACTTTGTTGTGTATCAGTTGCAGGAAGGAATGTTTGCTAACGCCTTGCTCCAGATGGAACGAGTGGAAAGTTCAAAAATTCAAGAACATGAATAATTGTTATAAATGCTAGATTTCGAGGCGAATTGGAATATTTTACAATCGGCATCATTTTAGTCAATGTAAAGGTAATACTCGGACACCATGGAAAATGTGAATGCTACCAAATTTACTTGGGTGGTAATGGGAAATTTTTATCCCTACTTTAATTTGAAATAAGCGCCTCGATAAAACTATCAAGGTGCTTTAAATTTTTTTCTAAAAAATTTAAAATAAATATTTTACAATTTAATTGACTCATAATTTCACATTTTTTTATTTCACTGAAATTTCATCTGTTGACAAAAATGAGATAGATTGCGATTAAAGATTTTCGCTATTACAACTCCGTTCACATTGAAAGTATTTTCTGCAACTTTGTTTGTCATACATAACAATTGCGTAACAAATAATTAGTTATAATATATGTTTCTGAATTTTTCTAAAATGTAACTTTGAAAATACTTTTCCTTCAAAATTATGAGGAACATTTGAGGTGAGCCGGGATAAGATTTGAAATGATTTCCCAATCCAAGGATGTTTATTTTATGAAACAAGTCAACATATTTTTGTACCATGGAAAATTATTCCAGTTGGTGTCACAACTATAATTTATAAAAATTTATCAATTGAATTGTTTTCAATTTCATTTGCTCAAAATCCAGATGAAAGTCACTATAACAAATTTTAAATTACTTTTTTTAAACGATTTTTAATGACCTCATTAGTAAGGTTAGTGCAAAACATCGCTTATTTGAACTGTATAATAAAATCTACAAATATTTTGCAGTAATTGTTTGAGTGTTTTGTAAATATCTTGCTTTCTGAAAGAATTGCAAGCCAGTAGTCAGCATCAAGTGAACGTTTGGTATGTATTGTTGAAACTCCAATGAGATGAGTAGCAAAGATGCTGAGATCTACAAAATCCTCAGATGTTGAACAGGAAGAAACAATTATCTGGCGTGAAAGCATAGGCTTAAATATACCACGTTATTATCATTTTCTAAATCAGCATCGAATCTTTGATATGAAATGTGTGTGACCCGGCGTGCTTCTAAATGTCTGCAGCATGTGCTTAAATTAGCGCAATTTTATTTTAATTAACTTCAAAATAGAATATATTGATTTTGATCCACTTCAATTTGAGTAAATTCAAATTAAAAAAATGATTAAACTCTGTACTGACAATTATAAACTTTTCAAATTATATGATAATTTTCCAAATGGTTTTGAATTTCCAAGACGATTTTGTTGTGAAAAAGACTGACAATAAATTTCACTTTAAGTGTTGCAATGCTATCAAAACTTCCTCCTGGGAACATTTGAAGCTCAAGACCTATTGTTGATGAATAGATTTAATCATATTCAATGGAAACGTATCCCGTCACCTATGGACTGGTAATGTCAACAAATTCGAAAATTTTACTAGACAAAAAATTCTAAAAGTTGGAAGGGATAATTTTAATTTTCTTAAATGTATTTGGAAAATGTAGTTCGGATTAATTCATCCTTATGAATTTAGTGTGGCAGGAGGAAGTCCCAGATTTTTTTTCTGGGCGTGAAAAAATGTTGCAATTTAAGTAAAAAAAGTTTGTAGAGCTTTGTAAGTTCAGAATGCTTGTATTGAAAATGTTGTGGAGGAACTTAGGAAGAAATTATTGCGGTGAACGACAATTAATTAAAGTTTATTGAATTTAAAATATAAATTAAACTCCTAAACTCGAGTTTCCACATACACTATTCAAGCTTACAGTACCTTGGAATAAATAAGACCTACAGATACGACACTTGAACTAGAAATTGTGACATGTTCGTCAGCTCCTCGGGCAATCTTTCTAAAAAACTATTAATGCTTTCTTTGTAAATTTTGTTGTATGAAAGTAGATATTTCAAAATATTAGTGGTGACAATGTGCAGATATACCAAAGAATTCACTCCAGGCAGAAATCATGCTTGATATTTATGAGCAATTTCAGGAAGTAAAAGTTCCAGTCACATATGGACAATAAAATATATATATTTTACTTTTGTTTTATAACTTTAAAATAAAATGATTTAAATTGTCACAACGATGTGTTTTTTAATTTTTGAGCATCGATGCCGCACAAGATATTTATCGGCGAATTCAAAATTTTTGTATACGTAAGTGTAACAAGTATATTCATTAAAAACCACACACTTGATTATTTGATTATTACGGGCGAAAGTTCGGGTTTAGATTTTAAACTATATAAATTGGATCAGCTTGTTTCGAAAATTTGATTCGTTATTATTTCAAGTTTATTTATTTGGATGTGAATGTTTTTTTGCAATGAACATTTGCTAGTCATTAATTTCTAATATAAAACCCGGTTTGATTATATCTGGCTTAATAGAAAAACGTTTCGTAAAAACATTCCGGTTAAGACTTAGGACAGAGTTGCTTCAGATTTGTTATCATAAAAAATTTTCATTAGCATTAAGTACACACCATAACAAAAACTAAAAATTTGCGGTTATTTTTTCCAATTTCAGTTATTGAATTTACCAGGGGTTACATTTCCTCAGGAAACCGCGAATGTCTCTCACAAGAGATTTTTAAGAATTTTGTTCGTCTACCAAATCAAGGGACTTCATTTTAAAAACAGGAATGCTTTAGCTTTTTTTGTCAACAAAATGACGAATATTTTGAAAATGTTGTTCAACAAAATCTCGGACTTTTTGAAAATTGTGCTCAGTAAAACCTGGGATTGTTGTAAAAACTAGTTTTTCTGCCGGTGCAAAGATTTGGAATAACCGAACTTGCTATTGCAGTTATAATTAATAATGCCAGTACCTAGTAATGCCGTAGCATGGTAAAATATGTAAATTAGATTCCACAAAGCTGAACCAGCAATTTGTTCAGACGTTACTCGCAGTTGGTAATTAAAGGGATTTGTGAACTTCCCGCCAGGGGCATTAATTTCAGCACGAAAAATCAACAATCATTATCCAGAGAGAATTAACAAAATCAGACCCCTGGTTTGACACTAAAAAAATTTAGTTGATTTAGTTTTGAAACTTTTCCTAAGTTTAAATTTTAAAATCGAACACCACTTGGTTTTTAGGTATGTGGAGTTTCCACGCCACTTAAGACACTGTTCGTGTAATTCGCTCTCTGCGCAGTGCAGGTTAACGTTGTGTTTTCGAGAAGTAATTATTTTCCACATAAACACAAGATGCTGTAAATGATAGTTCAGCATTATCAATAAGCACATATGAAGCAATCGACAGAGACACCAGTTTGAATAATGGCGATGTGGATGATGTTCCTGCAAGTGTCTTAAAATGTAGAACTTCAAGCTTAGAATCGAGGTAATAATTATAGCAATGTGCCTTAAAGGATTTCCGAAAAATTATGACAAAAACCGCACATTTTGTGGATTTACCAAATAATGCTAGGAGAATGCTGAAAACACTTCGAAGAACTCCAATTTTAATTTCCACAGCAAGGATATACATTTTTATTTAGTACAAAACCTAAAATATTCTAATTCAACAGAGATTGTTTAACAAATTAACATTGATTGTCTGTTAATTTCAAGAAGATGAAAGCGGCAGTTCTGGCCAATCCTTATAAAAATTACTAAAATATTCGGAGCTATATCTATCAAAATCCTAAAAAGAATTTTACTTCAAGATATCCTCAGGATATTCTAAAGGTCTTCTGAAAAATTTGAAGTAGTTTTAAATTTGGGATGACTTCCTACTTGATTTTGAGGAAATGAAATTGAAAAGAATTCAATTTGTAATTTATTAGAAATTATAATTTTGGCACCAACTGGAATATTTTTCCATGGTACAAAAATACTTTGACAAAATAAACTTTTTTGGATTGGGAAATAATATCAGATCTTATCCCTGAGTTTCTGGATAATAGTTGGCCCAAATAAGCCTACATAAGGGAATAATTCACAAAATATCTGACTCCATAATTTTAAGGGAATTCTTTTCCAGAATAGTTTGTCAGTTTTTGAGGTCACAGCGGTCATTATAACGAAGCAAAGTCGGATTCTTTAAACTTCAATAACATTTCGTCGCACCTTAGACCAGAAAAGCATTGTCTAGGAGTGTAAAGTAAATTACGAATTGACGTAATTAAAAATAATGATAATTTACACGATTTCAATAATTACTTACAAGAAATAATTATCTGGATTTCAAATTGATTTACTCAAATTAAAGTGGATCGAAATCAAAATATTGAACTTTGAAGTTAACTAAAATACAATTACAATATATTAAAAATCCGAATTCCACTCGATGAATCGAGTCCATATTTATGGTGAGCGAAGCGATATAAGGTGAGTGAGCATTTGTGCAATGCGTTAGGTTGATTTGGGCAAACGTACTTATTTCCTGCTTGTTTTGGTGTTGTGTAGAATCGTCATCGAAATAACATGGTTTGATTACATTAATAAGATGTAATCGTTGTAATGTTTAATGCCAAGGTTTTACAAGCGTTATTGAAAAGTGTAATTAAAAACGTTAGGGTCGTGTAATTACATTTAACTTTTAGAAACATTACATGTAATGATGTAGTAATGACAAAGGTGTTGACATTAAGTTGCAGAAGCAAGTAAGCGTTTTTGACAGTAAGGTAGAAGTAGTGAAGGTAAGTGGTAAAAACAAGAGAGTTTGGTCGAATATCATTTTGATTGTAACTGTAAACTGATTTATATTTTGTACGCGGAATTTTTCAATCAAGTGCATTGAGGCATCCGCATCATGGTCATACATGTACAAGGCGTGTTTTCCCAGGTGGGTCAAAATTCGAAACAAAATGCAATTTCATGGGGGGGGGGGGTCAACTGCATTTGACGGAGGGTCAAATTTCGCTACTCACAGTCTTACTATGCGTTTCTCATGCAATAAGTATACATGCCTCTGAAGCATTTTTTCTTCTTCTAAAATAAGTTTTTTGTAATTCCTACCATATTTTGAATGAATTTCGGGTTTTTTGGCTTTACAAATTTTCAAACTACCGTTTTATCTACTTTATTCTGCATAAATTTAACGTACAAGGTCAAGACATTGATTTTGACCCCCAGCCAGGCTCAAGCCGCCCCGGGGGTCAAAATTTTCCGATTTTTTCAAGGGCGGTCAAAAGTAACTTTGGTATGCTCTTTGTACATGTATGATCATGGTGAGTTAGTTCTTACGAGTCGTGCTTCGAGTTAAAAATTTACTTTTCTAAAATTTCGAAATTTTGAAAAATGAAAATTTTGCCGAACATGTAACATATTGGAGCTTTGTTGAGTTATACAAGGTTGGAAAATATCAACTCAGAAATTGGCAAAATTTCGAAAACGTTTTCAAAATTTCGAAATTTTGAAAAATAAAACCCGTCCTGAGCATCTACGTGTAAAACTGCATCCAACAGTAGAGGTCCCATGCGTGTAAGGCCCATAGCTCAAAAGTAATAGTGGAGAGAACCTCTGCTACCAATCCACTAAGACGGTTCCAGTATATCGCTTCGCTCATAATCATATGTTGTAGACAGCTTGAAACAACAGTTACACACATTTCCTACTAAAGAGACCATGCTGATTTAGAAAATGGGAATGATTTGGTACATTTAAGCCTTCGCTTTCACGCCACATAACTATTTCTTACTCCTATGACACTTCATGCTGACAAAACCACAGCTCCAGCAAAATTCGTATTTGATATGAGACTCTCAACATTACTAGATGCGTAGTTTTTAGGGATATGTCAAACGATATTACGAGACGATATTATCGTCCCATTAATTTTGGAGCAAAAATATCGTTCGATATTTTTCGCATTTTTTAAACGATATATTCCCCCACGACATGTCCCCAAACGAAAAGTGAGCAAAACCAAGCTTCATGGGTGTGTTAAATTTATTTTGTCATTAGTTGCATTAGTCCTATACAAAACGCATTTTTTTTAACGAGGTCGCAAACGTCACGGAAAAATGTGTTGTGTTTCGTTAGGGTTGAAATATTTGAAAACGTTTTAAGGGACAATTATGAAAACTAGTATTTTTATTTTATTCCAATTCAAACCATCAGCAATACATTTCATTTCTCGTATTTACCTTCAACACAATCCAAATGAACAGGCATGTTGTATCAGTTTGTAACAACACGTTGTGTTTTGACATCCTCTACAACACCTATACATCATGCATTACCCAACTGTATCATTTCGTAATGCGAACTTCCCGTGAAAAATATCTTGTGTGGCGTTAGGAATGAAACATTTTTGAAAAATTGGGAACATTTATTACAGTCAACTCTCGCTATAAGGGATGCTCAAGGGACCGGCAAAATCTGTCCCTTATAAACACTAATCCCTTATAAGAATAGTGTTATACATTGTTTAAATAGGAATCGGGACTGTAAATCCTGATCCCTTATATCGAGAAATCCCTTATAAGGGTATCCCTTATAGCGAGAGTTGACTGTATAAGCTTCAATTTCTTTTATTCCAATTCATACGACCAGCAATTTAATTTCTTTTTTCGTATTTTACAGGAACTTGTTTTTGCACACTACTAAAGTGTGACACAAGTTTAAAAACTATTTTGAATTCATAGCAAAATCGACTTTTGAAAGGTCGACTTGTTCAATAAAATTCCTGGATTTGCTCCAGTTCCCTGAGGGAGTAATATCAAGAGGTTTTGAGTTAAACGGCGCAACGATAAAATTCGGAAATATTTGGAAGAAATTGTGCTGGGAATGAGCAAATTTAATGTTTCTGAAGGCAACGATTTTAGAGAACAAGATATCTGCAAGTACAAAATTTTGAAATTGAATTTCAAATAATATAATAATAAATTTGCAGTATTTGTTTTGTAGGATTAGTTTTGTTATCAGTTAATTGTTAATAGTTAACTTTTTACATCAGCATCGATGTAGATGTGTGAAATGTTAATTTTTTAATAAAGTATCAACAAAATGGCATCTCTCGCAAACTGAGATGAAGGAAGTGTTATTAACTTTAACGACGCTGCATGTTTTTTCTGGACGTCGGATTTACCGATAAATCATATTTTCCTCCGATTTCTATATCGTAGTATAATTCCGCTTTGAAACCTGTTCTGGGTCAGTCCAGTAAAATTTATTATATTATAAATCGTTCTGAATGTTAATGAAGTAGATTAATATAAAAGTTTTACTTACTAGTAATTAAATGTATTTTCGAAATAATTATTATAAAAATAGTTATTATCTGAAAATTAAATCGAGTCGGTCTTCGGCGTGTATTAATAGTTGCAGAGGCAAAATGGTCTGTGCTGTATAGTGGTCGGACCAATTCAATTCAGAATTGGAAATTTTCAATTCGATTCGATTCGATTCAATTCGATTCAGTAGTATTTCGATTCGATTTGCAGCAAAGCCAAATCGAATGATTCGATTTGGGTATTGAACTGAATCGAATCATATTTTGTGAATTGCAATTTAAACAATTCAGCAAAACCGCTTCGGCTGCGCACGGGTACTTTTTTTCCGTATATTCAAAGTCCAAATACTACGTATAGCACAACGTTTGCTATTTTAGCGTAGCTTTTACTATACCCTTTATAATATGTATACGACACTCCAGTAACATAAGAAAAGTTTTGTACTTTCCCACTTGAATCGTTCGATTTACGATTCAATTCGATTCACGGAGTGAATTGAATCGAATTGAATTGCTTTGGGGCAAATTGAATCGAAAATCGGTTTTTCGATTCAATTCAAGCTTCAAATTGAATCAAATTGAAAAATTCGAATCAAATTGAATCGATCCGACCACTAGTGCTGTACAAAAGCATAAGCGCTTAGACCATTTCACCTCTTCAACGACGTAATGCAGTATCGAGAACCTGAAAATGTTAGATGTAGTAAAGGGATTCATTCCAACGTGTGTTATTCCAATGCTAAAATGGAATTTGCACAGATATTTCACATCATACAAGCTGCATGCAACGTCAAAATCAAAATTAATACTAGTGAAAAGTGTTTTGAGCCAAATACTTCATTTGAAATACAATTCACATCTCATTGAGAGTAAGTAAATACCAAATACTTTTGTACTTACTGGTCCTCAAAATAATAAGCACAAAATACTTGCTCACTGCTCACCAACATTGAAATACAAAATACTTTGGGGTCTGAAAATACGTATTTTAAAATACAGCATTTGAAAATACTGCATAGCTCTGGTGATTACCTTCCACACGCTGAAGTTTCTAAAGGTGCAGCTTCTGCTTATAAACTTCAAATATTATCTAAACATTTGGAGATAATATCCTTTGTGGCGTTATAGAAAAAACATTTCGGAAACAAGTATGTAGGCAACAATTATAATAATGACCAATTTCTTATATGCTTATTATGTGTGATAAAAAAAGTTCCCGAAAATATTGCCTGCAAGGAATGCAGGCAAAGGCTGTGCAAGGAATAGTAATTCCGAAAATCTTGAAATATCTTAATTTTGCTCTCGTTAATGATAATTGTGACCGCATTCTTTCTCATTTGTCAAAGCTTAACATTTTTAAAAATCTGTAAAAGAATTAAAAAACAGTGTGGGAGCAATATATTTTAAGTCGGTGATACTTTAAGAAACCAGTGGAGCACGCATAATATTACAGTACCTGATATTAAAAATATATTTATATATATATAGAAATATTTAAAAACCAATTGTAAAAAATATTTAAAAAGCCATTTTTGTAAAAAATATTTTAAAATGCATAATTCATTTTTTCAACCGGCATTGTCACTTCTGCTGTTTAATTTAAATCTAAATACAAGTCGATATGTAAATTTAAAGTGTTAAATCGGTATTTCCAAATGCGAATTTGGTTGCAAAAATTTGATTGAATTCTTGAAATTAAACTCAGTTCTCGGAACTTAAAAACTCAAATTCCTGCACAATTTTTTTTATAGCTGTTCTTAAAGGTTTCTCACCGGGAAAATTTGACGTTGGTAATCCTTTCCAAGGAATTTACAGAAACTTCCTCTTGTACTTCTGAATTGCAATGAAGAGCTGTACAGCAAACGATATATGTTTGGAATTTAGATTTGGGGATTTGTACAATTGCAACTTTTTGTAGTGCAAGCACATATAATTGCAATTTAATTTCTTTCAACTTCAGTTGTGCTTAACCGGTAATTGCGAGTATTTAATGCTTTTGTAATTGCAACTTAAGTACACAGAAACTGCACTTGCACAGACAATTGCAATTCCCTGGTGTGACATAACCGCAATTGAACCGAACTTGCAAGTTTAATTAGTAATTGCGGTTACCTTGCAAATAACAAGAAACACTACGTAAAACTGATGTTAAGAAAGACCTTCTGCTTAAATGACAATTCAAAACCTTTCCCGTATACTGCATTTTTAGGTATTACAACTCAATTGGGTCACTTAAGTGGATGGAACTAGACTCAAATGAATCCCAATTAAATCATCTAGAAATTAAGCTCACGGAAAAAAATTGTCAACGACGAACTGTCCATGAAAAATTGCCGGAAATTCCGTCATTCTGCGTCTTTCTCAGTTTTGCTCTTGAACCTGAATTACTTTACATTTTCCAAATTTCTTACCTTAAATAAAAACCTCAAAAATATTCAGTTGCCCATATTGCAGCAAATGTGTTTTTTTCCATCTAAACTTGAATCAGAAATTATTGCAGATACTGTCTCAGATAAAATATGAATCTTGGCTTACAAATTATTTTCATGTGGGTAAGTCACTTAAGTCGAATCTAAATCTAAAGCCAGCAACATAAGACCACACTTGCTGTTAAAATATTTTCAAAATAATAGTGAAAAATAAATTAACAATGTAGAATGGGATGAAAAAGTTGCCATGCTCAACAAAAAATGTTAAAATTAGAAACCTTGTAATTATTATATTTTTTTACATCTTTTTATTTTGATACACACAGTACAGTCATTTATTTATAAACGTTTCGCGAACCCAGTTAATAACAGACCAACATCTAAATGGTCATGGTCCTCCTGGAACGGTGCAATTATTTTTGGTGGCGTGAAAGCTGTAAATCATGAGAAAGCTATTGACATAAGATATTAGTGTTAAGAAAAACGAATGCTTGAATGACAATTCAAAGCCTTTCCCGTATACTATATTGGTAGGTTTTACAATCGAATTGGGTGACGTAGAGGGTGCTGCTAGACTCAAATGAATTCTCATTAAATCATCTGGAAATTAAACTCACGGAAAAAATCAATGAACGCCGGACTGTCCATGAAAAATTGACAGAAGTTACGTCATTCTGCGTCTTTCTCGTTTTTGCTCTTCAATCTGAATTTCTTTACAGTTATTAGTAATGTCCATATTTCTTACCTTAGAGTCCTAATTGTAAGAATTAACAGATTAGAAAATCAATGGTACGTTTTAAAAATTAGGCACACAATTGTGACTGAAAATAACTTTCAAGTTAATATTTTGGAAAACACCAACTGTGCTTGGCACTTCTTAACTCTGTGAGCTCAAATATTGCCCCAGGTTAATTGAGCGTTTCTGGAAAATCTGCAACGAAATTTACAGTTTCCTTGACCTTGATAAATTTCAATAGACGCAGGAATCGGGCTTTTAATAATATGTTCTGACGCCCTTTGAAAAAATGCTTTCATGTAATTACGTTTTTACACGGGAAATATTTTTAAAGGGATTTTTTTTATAGCGAATCCCAGCGTTCAATTTTTCCTTACGACGCACTTCTTACAAAGTACATCAGAACGTTATAGCAAAACAAGGAAATTAAGGTATTAATTGAACTCTTATTGGTTTCACCTGCCTTGTCAATCCGGGGTAAAAAGCACTCAGTGGCGTGAAAGTACGAAATTATTTTGAATTTGCACACTACACATAATGAGAGCAACTCCTAAAGTACTTAATTTCATGAATTAGTAGGAAAATCCTTCCCAGATTATCAAAATTATGTTGATTGACCAGCGTCATTGTTTCTGGCCCAGGGCCCCGGACATGCTCAAAATCGGGTTTTTTTTCATTCACCAGCTCTTTATTTTAACATAAGAAGATTCTTTTGATTTGAATTCAGATCTTTCTCAAAAATTACGATCTCAGGACATGAATTATTGGCAGAATTGAAGTAAAGAAGAACATTCATTTGAATTTCTTCTAATATTATTTTACTTCTTTACGTACATCCACTCATGGCAAGAGCTATTCATTAGCTTACTGGTTTGCATCAGAATTCCAAAGGGTTGGACATGTTTTCAAGCAGACGTTAATTTTGGAGTTGAGAAGAAATTCCAAATTATTTTAGATTCAAAAAAATTTACAAATTCAAGCGCACAGGGATAAGACCTGAAATTATTTCCAGTCAACAATGTTTGGTATACGTCTCTTGTAAATGTATTTTTGTACCATGGAAAAATATCCAAAAAGCTTCTTGCGTTTATTAACAATTTTAAGTTAATTTCATATGTGAACGTCTGCACGTATTCAATGTCTGACATTTTGCGTCTCCTCGGGGAATATGAATTGGATATATCCTGACCTTCTATTACATCAGCGGCCGAGTAGCAGCAAATAATTATCTGGCGTGAAAGCAAAGCTACGAACATACTAAGCCATGCAACTCACGAAACGCACTGCAGCATGCATAATTTATGGTAATTTTAATTAATTTCAAAGTTCAATATTTTGATTTTGATCCACTTTAATTAATTTGAATAAATCAATTTGAAATCCATATAAATCCATATTGGTGGTATTTACGTCCAAGAATGTTCTATTACGTGCGCTGTTATAACGACTACAATTTCTAACGGTGCAGGAACCTGGTCATATGACTTTACATTTAGCGACTCAGGACTTCCAGACATAATACACGTTTGTGTGACGTGAAAGCTAAAACATTTTGGAAACAATTGGGCCATAATTATTATATTTCACAACTTGGTATGTGACTTACATATATGACAAACGAAGTTCCAGAAAATATTTTTGCTGTTCATGGAATAGTAATTGCGAGAATCTTAAAAATATCTCTATTTTACTCCGATGATTGAGGATTGTGACCAGAGATGCGCCCGTTACGTTACTTTTACCCAACAATAACGGAATAACGCCGTTTTTTAACGTAACGGCCTATATTTGGAGCAGGCAATAACGTAACGGTAGCGGAACTAGGGTGTGCTAAACAATTATTGGAATAACTATAGCGTTCCAGCGTGTGTAAACAGAAAACGATACTGTAACGTAACGCAACGCTATCAAATAAATATACTTATGCATGTACATATTTATTTTTGCATTACGCATTGACATCTATTATTGGCTTTGCTTGGAGTAACTTTGCTTGCAAATAAACGGGGGATATACATATTAAAACTTTAGTTGGATGTGGACACCCTGATCCCTGAACATCATTATGTACGTTATTGAAAACATGGTAAATTTCAATAGGAAGTTTTTGACATTTATTTTGCTCAATCCACACGCTTTTGCTAAAAAAACGATGTATGATCGGCTTACGAATTAAGTTTTGGTTCTAACGTAGAGTTAGTAGATAAGAACTAACCATGGAGAATACTGCTGCTATATAGTAAAAGGAGAAAAATGAATTTGAAAAAAGGGCCAATGTTGAGATTACCACACCGGGTAGTCGGGATGCGGATCACATTGCAGGTGAATCAAGAACTACATAGAAACAGTAAATTGTCTTTTCGCTACATTTCCTGCACGTCTGGCAACACTAGTTGTTTGACATTTTAGTTTATAACGAGCGGAGAATAATAGTAACGATAACGGAAAGTAACGGCTGTTTTATATTTTTTAATTGTAACGAAAATTAACGCTGGAGTATTACCGTTTTATTGTAGTAACGGAACGGTAACGCTGAATTTTTCATACAATATTTAGTAATGTAATGATAATTAACGACAATTTTAAAACCTATCGTAATAGTGTAACGTAACGTAACGAAACTGTGGATGCGCATCTCTGATTGTGACCAAATTTTTTTTCATTTGTCAAAACAAAACATGTTGAAAATCTAGAGAAGAATTGATAGTGCGGGAGGAACATGCTTTGTTTCGGGGCCCATATAGGAAATCGCGGAGGAAGCACAATGTGACAGTGACTGATATATGCCAACATTTAAATTATGAAAAGTTAGCGTTAAAATTTGAAAAAAATATTTAAAGCGCCGTGATAGTTAAACGCATTTGTAAAAAATACATAATTCCGTAATTTTATTGTCACTTGTAAAACATTTGAATTGACCTTGAAATCTACCCAGCTAGCACTGAAAGAACATAATTTCAGAATGACTTCAGTGACGCTGTAGGGTACTATTCATAATGACAACAGCACTTTTTCATTATGAAATCAAAATGATACCACTATGATCCTGAAATGTCCGCTTATTCGGCTCATTAAGCGGGGAAATTATGACCAAATTATGAGGCAACAGTGCTTCCCTCTAACAGCAATCAAATAATTTATTCCCTTGCTACCACAACCTCGTGTACGGCATATACAAATTCGATAGTAATTACACAGTAAAAATTACATACAACTATATGCATATACAATGAAAGCAAAGTCACAATCACAATAAATATAATGATTGGAAATAAACATTTTATTAAATATTTCCAAAAATAACATTTTTTCGTCCATCTACACACGAATTCCCTTCCACAAAAAATATTCACGTTCAAAACACCCTCATTTTAAATTATAAAAAGAAATTACACTCAACCAGAATTGTTGTAACTGTATTTAAATGCGCGGAAACACATTTATTCAATAATTATGTATATAAATATAGTTATGTATGTATTCATATAGAGGAAACATTCATTTTTTGTTAACTGCACCGATGAAAAATTTAAACAAAAATACTGTGTTGAATGCTCTTATTCAGCGTGTAAGGTGTAAGTGTGTATAAATTATATGCATTTGTATATGTTGAACTCACTTCACTTCACTAATTATCGAAGTCTAAAATTTAGTCTAGAAAACCATGGGACACTGAATTCGTGAGGTATAATTAAAATCTACGGTACTTCATTCACAACCTGGTTAAACAAAATGACACTAACATAATTTATTTCACGTTTAAAAATTAATAATGTTTAGTGAATTACGAACGATGAAGGCACACCACTAATAAATCAACTAGGAATTGGTTAAGTTTATTCCTGCACTGGTCTCGCGCCCTCCCAGTAAGCCTGCGTAAAAAGTCATTTCATAATTTTTACGGAAAATGACAAGATTATGAGCGCAGTTCATTCTGACCCTGACATACCGAAATCATTATGAAGAACCCCAGAATCTGTAATATTTTATGTACTATTTCAGAACCGTGTCAGAAATTGCTCATTGATAAGATGCCCATTGGAAGTCATAATCTCATCATCAAAAAGACATGAACTGATTATGAATTTCAAGCATTAATAATGATATCATTATGACTTTCAGTGCTAGCTGGGTACAATATACAGCAATTCATATTCTTGAATTTTTTATAGCATCATCTCTCCCGTAGGAATGGTGTGTTTCGAAATGCCTATAGCGTATGCTTAATTTATTGTAATTGTAATCAACGTCAAGGTTCAATATATTGATTTTGATCCACTTGAATTTTGAGTAAGTCAGTTTGATATCCAGATAATTATAACTTGCTACAATTTAATTTATTTCAATTATCATTATTTTTAATTTCCGTAATATACGTTCATTTCTAAGGTAATAACATTTTTTCATGCTTTCCATCTTTCTGGTTTAACGGAAGACTAAACGTTATGGAACTCGTTATGGACAATGATAAACGTTTCGTAAATGTTAATTTTCAAAACCATTTTGAATTTGTAAAACGAGTTTGTAGGAAAAGTTTGGCAATTATTTTCCCTCGAAGAGCCAAAATTTCATCAAAATTCCTCCCAGGACACATGAAGCCGACGAGTTGTTGTAAATGGATAGATCTAATCCCGTTTACGTGTCCCATTACCTATGCACGGGGTATGTAAACATATTGGCAGATTCTACTTGACAAATCCGAAAAATTAAATTAAAATCATGCATGCATTCAATTTTTTTAAATGTATTTGGAAAACTCATTTTGAACACAATCGTCCTTATGAATGGGGGGTGGGGAAATCTCAGATTATTTTTTCTGGGATGGATAAAATGATAAAAATTTATTCGGAAAATTGGTTTGTCGAATGTTGTATGTTGAGAATGTTTTTAGTGAAAATGTTACGGGGAACGATAATTATCTAAAATTTAATATTCAATCTTACAAGACATTGCACTAAATAAGACCTAAAGATACGACACTTCAACTTGAAATTATGACATGTTTGACAGCTCTTACGGCAATCTTTCTAAAACACTGTTAATGCTATATTTTTTGTCAGTTTTGTTGTATCCGAGTAGATTTTGCAAAATCTTAGTAGTGTCAATGTGCGCAAGAAATTTATTCCGGACAGAAATCACGCATATTGTTTATGAGTTATTCGATTTCAGGAAGTAAAATTTCCAGTCACGTATAGACAAAAAAATATTTAAATTGTCATTTAAATGTTTTTTTAAAATTTTTGAGCATTAATGCAGCACGAGATATTTATCTGTGAATTGGAAGATTATCATTACAGTTAAAAATAGTTGTATTCATATAACAACGTTCACTCGACCATTTGTTCATTGTGGACGGACGTTCGGCTTTAAATTTTACATTAAATTGAACCAATTTGTTTCGAAAATTTGATTCTTTATTATTTCAAACTTATTTACTTGGATGTAAATGTTTTTTTGTATTGAATATTTACTAGTCATTAATCTCTAATATGAAACCATGTTTGATTATATCTGGCCTGATAGAAAAAGTTGTTATCTTAACATATTTTCATTAGCATTAAATACACACCATATCCAGAACTGTAAAATCCGCGTCTAAAATTATCTTTTTTCAGAATTTAAGTTTTTGAATTTACCAGGGGTTACATTTCCTTAGAAAACCGCGACTGTCTCCCGCAAGGGATTTTTAAGAATTTTGTTTGTCTGTCAAATCAAGGATCTGCACTTCAAAAACAGGGATGTTTTAAATTTTTTGTCAACAAAATGACGGGTATTTTGAAAATGTTACTCAACAAAATCTCGGACTTTTTGAAAATTTGCTCAACAAAATCTCGGACTTTTTGAAAATTTGCTCAACAAAATCAGTGATTTTTTGAAACTTTTGCTTAAAAACCCTGGGATTGTTGTTAAAAACTATGGTTTCTGCCGCTGCGAAGAACAGGAATAACCGAACTTGGAATTGCAGTTATACCTGCTAATGCAAGTACCAGTTATATTGCAGCACAAGCTTGTTAAAATTTGTTAATTAGATCATGCAAATAATTGAACTTGAATTAGTTCATACGTTACTTGCAATTGGAAATGTCAGGGAATTGTGAGCTTCCCGCCAGGGATACCAAATTCAGCAGGAAAAATCAACAATCATCTTGCAGGGAGATTTAACAAAATCAGAGCCAAAAAAGAAAACAATTATGATTTCATTTTCAAAATTTTCCTCAGTATAAATTCTAAGTGAAATCCAGCGCCACTTGTTTTTTAGGGATGTCGAGTTTCAACGCCGCTTATGACATTGTTCAGCTTAAGTCGGAGTGATTATCGAAGGTATATTTGGTGTTTACAGAAGCTAATTGTTTTCTATTAACAAAAACGCAACATACGTGGGCTGAATCACAGTTTAATTCAAGCGATGTCGCAAATGATAATTCATCATTATCAATAAACAAAGGCAGAAATTTCGATAATGACGACGAGGATGATTTTTCTGCAAGTGTCTAGAAATTTAGAGCTTCAAGCTTGGAGGCTAGTTAATGACTATGACAATGTGTTTCAGGTGATTTTTGAAAAATTCTGGTAGAAACAACATTTTGTGGATTTACGAAATAACGCTAGAACAATACTAAAAACACGAAGTACTCAAGTTTTAATTACCACTGCCAAGGTTGTGCATTTTGATTTTGGATTTAGTAAAAAATCTAAAACATTTTAATTCAGCAGAGATTGTTTTACAAATTAACATGGATGGTCTGCTGATTTCAAGAAGTTCAAACTGGTAGTTCTGGTCAATCCTTTCAAAAACTACTGAAATATTCGGAACTACAAGTCCTAAAATGATTTTATTTGAAGATATCCTCCGGATATTTTTAAGACGATGTGCGCTATCAGGACAATCAATTTCCTGGATTAGAAAACGCTGTTCAGACCTTGCGCATATTACGAGGATATTTCTGCTTCATTATATGATAGTCACAGTACTCGCCAAAGGAGTACAAACACCTCAAGGAGGCCCCAAATGTAGTTTCTTTAGTGTTTTCGGAGCAATGCTCCAACCTATCAGGGCCCTTCGAAAACGACAATTTTGTGAACGTTTACGGAGAGTTCAATAACGTAACCCCTACCATGTGCATTTAGGTCATGGAATCTTCAAAACAAAGATTCACTGAGTTCGAAAACGTAACATTACAAACAGGAATGCTTAGAAAAGTGAAGTTTTTCAATTAAAAATGGGATCTCTTTAAAAAAAATATTTTTTAAAATAAAAGTATTCAAAAATGTTTTTGTTTTGTTTCGACAAAATTAATTTTGCTTTAAAGCTATTGTTTTTTACGACTTCCTCACTTACTACTTAATAGGGGTATTAACTGTAACGACCATCTTACTATATGTGCTCTGTGTTAATTTCTGGGTATTGGTATAAAAAAATAGTAACTTAAACGTGCAAAATAATAATTAAATGTTAGTATCTGATTTTTACTTACACAGTGGAGATATTTTATGAAATTAATAGCCCCTGTATGTACAACCCAGGGGTTCACTCCCAGGTAAATTGTACGTACAGTCAGACAACAGGGGTCGAATTTTTGTAGGAAGACGGGAAGATTCTTCTCAGGGAAAAAATATTTCTGAGAGGGAAAATCTAAAAGGGAAGGGATTTTTGGCTTGATTGGCCTAATTTGGCAGGGATTTCACGTCTTGTAAGGGATTTTTTTTGCCAAAAGGGATTTTGAAAATCGTCAATCTTTGTTTCAGCAGGGATACTTGAAAGTGTTGAGGGCCTACCAGCAGGGAGATAATAGTCAGCAGGGAAATTCAGAAATGATCTTCCAGGGAGATTTACACAAATCCGACCCCTGACAGACAATATTGAAAGGGTCGAAGAAGCTGTAAATATTTAAAAATGAATTTATGCCCTACAAATATATCATGTTTCTCAACGTCCCATGTCACTCCCTTTATTTTAAATATGTTTTAGCTAGAAGCTAATTAAAACCAAAATTTAAAACTACTATGCTAAAAATTTGTAATTCATGTTTTAAATTGCCAGATAATAATGCTAATGATAACCTATATTTCTTGGGTTTCTATCCTTGACGAAAGAATGTCTTCTGTGGCGTTGATGTTAAAATGTTTAAAAATACGTAGCCACAATAATAATTTATTTTATTACTATTAAAACCTCCCACAATACATTTCATTTCTCGTGCATTCCTGCCACTTGTCTTTTATTACTTAATTGGAGATAATGTGGGTCGATTAACATACTGTATATTTTTTCGAATATTAATCAACACAAAAATTCAGCAAAAAACGAAAGAGAAAAAAATTCATCACATCCCCAGAAATTTAAGCAAGGAAATTTACAAGCCAAAGTTTTACAGAACAGACGTTCTTAAGGGTTTTATAATATGTACATCATGTCAGTTAAATTAACTTAACTTCATCTTCATTCAAATTTTAATTAAATTCTAATCTAAAAATGTACACTTGAATGACCCATTACACTTTGAATTAGTGCCCCTTATGAGTACAAGGAGTACTTGAGTATATGGGCACAAGTCCAGGAACAAAAATCATGGTCACGCGATAATTTGAGACTTCGCGTAGCGTGGCATCTGCTACTGCCGCCAAAGTAGTATGAATTTGAGTTTTTTACAGAATTTTAAAAAATCTATCCGGCCGATTTCAACCACATAATCAATAACCATTACGATTTACATAGGTAATATTTACAATACATTTCATTGAAATCGATTTAGTAGTTTTGGAGATAACTGTCATTTGACTTGAAGTCCAAAATTTCCAAAACGTTTTCTGGAAAACTATACGGCAGTTTCAATTTCAAAAAAGGCTATTGTTTCTCCAAATTATGGAAGCATTTTAAATGTTTTTTTTTAAAAACTAAATAAATGTTTTACAACTTAATTGTCACATAATATCAGTTTTTTAAATTAAAGCTTAATCAAAAAACGAATGATTTCAACACCATTTGTATTTACTAATATAATAATTTTAAACAAAAGTTACAAAGCTCGTTTTAGTATTTTTATCTGCGAGGTAATCCACGTTAACCCTCGTTAGAATGTAGCTCAAAAACGTATTTATTTATTTTAAGAGAAATTCTATTAATTTTTCTTAACTTTATTTAATTGATCTCGGAGATGTTTTGGGGCCACATGAGCTTGGAATGTCAAGCAAAGGGACGAATTTTTCTGATTTTCATCTCTACAATAGTTATTAGAAATAAAAGTAATTGCCGTTGTCATTTCGTACAGCTGATCTTAAAGATATTAAAATGTTTGGAATGTCGGAACGAATAAGAGCTGGCGTCACATATTATTAGCGGGATTTTGTTTCTTGTGTCATGGTATGAGCTTCCACTTGACTAAGAAACCAAATGTTTTCAGGAACACTGTAGTAGCTACAATTCCTTTAGGCTTAAAAAATTATATTAATCTTTTCCGGAAAAAAGGAACCAAAAAATCTGCAGAACTTCAGTATATGATGCAGTCTAAGCAATGTTCGCAAACATTTTGAAAAAAATCGGTAGAGTAGTTTCGGAGGAAAACCGTGCGAAAAACGGACAAAACTATTTTATAAGGGGGCTGGCGCCGCCCTAAAAATTATATTAACGTTTTTCGGAAAAAAATTAAGAAAATAATGAAGAGTGAAGACACAATGAGATGAGGAAAGTGTTATTAACTGCAAAGATGCTGAAAAAATAAAAAAAATTTCAAAGCTACTGATTTTTAAGACTCCATGCGTAATTTAAAAAATACCTCTATTTTGCTTCGGTTATTGATGATTCTTGATTTGTCAAAACAAATATTGTGAAAATCTGAAAAAGAATTACTATCCAGTTTGGGGGTAATACACTTTAAGCCGGTGACTCTATAAGAAACTAGTTGACCAAACATACTATGACAGCAACTGATATTATTATTATTGATTAAAAAATGGGTATTAAATTTCAAAATATTTATCGTAAATATGAAAAAATATTTAAAGTGTCATTTGTAAAAGATACATAATTCCGTAATTTATATAGTCGATCGACATTGTCACTTCTGCTGTTTAATTTAATTTGAAATAAAAGTTGATATGTAAATTTAATGTATTCAACCGGTATTTTTAAATGTGAATTCGTTTGCAAAAATTTTGTTGAACGGACCATTAACAACTGATCTGTGTTTGGAATTTTTCAGTTGAGTAATACTAACGTTGTGTTTTCATTAACAATTAAGTTTTCAAGTCAGATATCTTATGAAGTTATTCAAACTGTTTTACTGGAAATATTTTTAATGGTTTCAAAATCCAAATATTTACAGTTCAAAATTTTTACGGGTAAGTCACGCAACTCTAACCTAAGCATAAAGTCAGTACCATAAAACTTCACTTGTTTTTAAAATATTTTAAAAATAATTGTGTAAAATAAAATAACAGTGGGATAAGAGTTAAACGTTGACTTGGACGATGCTCAGCAAAAAATAATTCAAAAACGAATCAATTTAAACTCAGTTCCCCGAACTTAACAACCCTAATTCTTGCGCAAATGGTTTGCACTAGGGATGCCAATGGTCTGGTCCGGACCATTAATAATGGTCCGTTATTGGTCTGGTCCGGTCTGGTCCTAGACTTGTATGGTCTGGTCCGGTCTGGTCTAACACTTGGACCAGACCAGATACAATTGGTTCAGCTTCAGGACCAGACCAGACCAGACCACAGGACCATGGTCCCAAAAGTACGCAAAATAAAAATTTATGAGCTAACGAAATCCTGTGGAACAAATTAAAAATGTCATTTCTGAGGATAAAAAAAAATTTGACTGGATAAAATGTGATTATTCAATTGCTCTGAATGGTTTTCTGGACCATGGTCCGGACCATGGTCTTTGGTCTGGTCTGGTCCGAATGACTGGATCAGACCACTGGTCTGGTCCGAAAAACTGGACCAGACCAATGGTCTGGTCTGCGCTTTGGACCAGACCAGTTTCATAAAATCTGGATCAGACCAGACCATTGGCATCACTAGTTTGCACATGCCTTTTTTGCTGGAAACTTCCTCTTGTACTTCTAAATTGCAATGAAGAGCATACGATTTATCTCTGGAATAATTCTATTTTGGGCATTTTTTTTAAATTAAAAATTAGAAGGGTTGTAATTATTTCTATTAGTATCATTTTATGTTTATTCACTCAGTACACATCTTTTGTTTACGTTCGTTTCATAAACACGCCTATTGTCTACGATTGTTTTATTACTGGAAATGTAAAAGCATGGTAAAATCATTTCAGGTGGCGTGAAAACTTCCCGCCAGGGACATCAAATTCAGCAGGGAAAACAATCATCTTCCAGGGAGATTTAACAAAATCAGGCTCCTGGTTTCACACTAAAAAAATTCTGATTTAGTTTTAAAATTTTCCTCAGTTTAAAATCCAACTAAAATCAATCAAACCTTGATTTTTAGGGATGTGAAGTTTCCACGTCGCTTAAGACAATGTTCGTATTCATGCTAGGATGCACTTAAAGCTTGACGTTGTCTGTATATGCTAACTTATTTTCCATAAACAAAAACACAAGGTGCGTGAGCTGAATCGCAGTCTAATCCAAACGATGTCGCAAATAATAGTTTATCATTATCAATAAACACACATGAAGCAATCGACAGGGACAGCAGTTTGAATAATGACTATGCGGATTTTCTATGAATTTCTGCTAGTGTCTTACAATTTAGAGCTTCAAACTTGGAGCCTGGGACGTGATTATAGAAATACGCTTTAAGGAATATTTGAAAAATTCTAAAAAAAACAACACATTTTGTGGATTTACCAAATGACGCTAGAACAATATACTAAAAACACTTCGAAGCACTTCAATTATATTTTTCACAACCAAGGATGTCCATTTTGATTAAACATATGTAGAAAGCGTCCAAACTGTCCTGGCAGAGTTCCTGCCTATAGCCGCTTTGTAAAAATAATTTTCAATTATTCCCCTTTCCAGTAAAATATGCCTCTGATTTTTCAAAATGAATTTCCACTCGGTGACATAAAAAATCTTGAAATAGTATTCAAGGAAGTGCGTCTCATATTTTCAAATGAATGATACCATACTTGCAGTTTTGGTCCAAAGTTCAAATTCAATTCCATTCACACCCCCAAATTTTTCGAGGCGTTCAGTTAAGTTCAGTTCCCCTTGTCCAAAGCCTGTCGTAGTTCAGTTCAATTCACTGCGTACTTTCCAGTCGTTACGTTCAGTTCAGTTCACCCTTGCATATTTTGCAAAGTTCAATTCAATTCATTATATACTTTTTGGTCGTTCAGTTCAGTTCGCTTTATCTGTCATTAGCGAGCTAATTAGTTCAAGTCATTTATGGTATATTTTTGGTTTGATATTTATGGTTCTTTTTTAACTTTGACCAAAGCACGATTTTTCACTAAATGACTGATTAGATAACTATTTTCAAATCTCCAGTGTTTTGAAAGTAGTATTGACTTTGAGCGTTCTGGTAAACGATCAATACAAGAAAACCAAGCTATTCCAAGGTAATAAATCATATAAATATGCTGACAATTATTGTGAGTTTTATTGCATACAAAATTTCGTCCAAAATGTGTCAAATATGTGTTATTAAATGCAAGATACGGCTTTATTGTAAATAACTATTTCTGTTATTTGTAATTTAATGTCATTGAAATCAATAGTCCAAAACCAGCGTACTAGTTTTTGAGATTACAACTATAAAATATATGGTCATACAATTTAGTGATAGATCTTGTTGGGTTCACGAATATAAAAGTTCATACCTTCAAAGTTCATATATTCAAACCTGGACTCTTAAGTTCAATTCAGTTCAGTTTATGGTACTTGAACGTACGATGAACGTTCGTTCACATTCATAATATGTTCTGCTGAGTTCAATTCAAATTCACTCAATCAAAATTTTTTATTTAGCTAGTTCGTTCAAGTTCATTCAAAAACAATGAAAATATTGGTTAGTTCAGTTCAGTTCACCACGTTATGAACTGAACGACTGCAAGTATGAATGAAACATTGACGCCGTAAAAGAAATTTAATCCGAAATTGTGCGTCCGGAGTGTAAAGGTCTCTGATATTCGTACAACTGTATCAGAGATATTATGTAGAAACCACAAACTTAAGTGACATATTTGATCCACTTGTTTACGTCTGCTTATTTTAAGCTCAAATAATGACTTATAATTTAGTGTAAAGTTTATCCCGAAATCTTGATTTGATTTGCAAAGAATTACAAAAACTTCCTACTCTTCCTTACATCCTCTGAAACAATTTCTGTTTCTTTCTATTTGTACATTATGCATATTAAAATGCTAAATATATTAAATATTTAACGTATTAAAATTTACAAAATCATGGAAGACAATTTGCTTTAAATTCTTTTTTATTCCCATGGTATCAACTATAAGAACTGTGAGCAGTGCTCGGACTGGGTACGGGTAATACTCGGGTAAATGGGTATGGGTACTGGTATGGGTACTACCTGGGTACAGAAGTTGCGTACTCGCAAGTACGCGGGTACTACCCGGGTACCCTGGATTTTACAGTAGAAAATGAAGTGGGTACAGGTACGGGTATTGGTACTCACTCAGTGACAATCAGGTAGTATCCAATAGATACGGGTATTACAATGTAAAATACCTATACCCATGGGTGCTGTACCCGAGTATTTTTGGGTACTTCAAGGATTCCTGCTGGGATGGATTACTATGGCTAACAATAAGACCTGCCAACCATGGAATTGCTTGTTTCTTTGTATACAGATACTGGCGTTAGTGACAGAGCCAATGACTTCATTTCATTTATGATTGCAATCTAACGCTTCTAATGATTCCTCTCAGATCTAATAAAAAAATGGATAGTCAGTCAGATTGTCTGTTTATCGACTGAAACAATGAAGCTCATCAAAGGATTATTTCATGGGGCAGGACCAATGAAGCTAATTAAATTTAATTAGCTTCATTGGAAGCTTAGCATTACAATTATTTAAAGACGCTCTACGAGATAAGTTCGAAATAAATATACATTTATTAGTTTAGAGCCAGATCAGTTATTTAATGGTACAAGTACCCAGGTTTGCCCATTTGAAAACTCTGAGGCATCCTGTGCATGCAATTTGAGCATTTTCAATTCTGGGCATTTATGACACTTTGAATATTTATACAATTCTAGAATGGAAAATATTATTCACTGCTGACATTATGTATATTTCAAACAAGAAACAAAATAAAAAAATTAATAATATTAAACATCAATCATAAATGAACTTAAATAATTTTTTAAACAATTTGAAACAGCACCCCCTAAGGCCCCCTTAACGCCTAGAGTAATTCCCAAAATTCGGGGCATTTTTAATGGGGGTCAAAAACTGAACAATTTAAACAGTTTCAGCTGAACAGGCAAATGTCTTCTGGCATTTTCTTCCAGGCCAAACTTCCAGTACCCGAGTAATACCCGGGTACAAACAATAGATACTCGAGTACGGGTACAGTTTTTGAGTACATTATGGGTACGGGTAAATTGTGGGTACAGGTCCTACATTGTAGTTTCAAGTATGGGTACGGGTACTGAAATAATTTACCCGGGTACTCGGGTATGGGTACGGGTATAGGTACAGCATTTTGCCGTACACGATATTCGGGTACGGGTATGGGTACGGGTACACGGTTTCTGTACCCAGTCCGAGCACTGACTGTGAGAGAATCAAGCTTCAAGGAACATTCTCATAATATCTGCACATTTTTCAAAAAAAAATCAGCATGGTTTTAATTTTGTTTAATAAAAAAATATGCAAGTCAACAATTAATGCGAAAGAATATTGGGTAGAGAATCTGAGGGAAATCATTCTTTTTACGAAGGTACACCTTTAAATAAAACTATAGTAGTGTAATATAAAGGCGTTCTAAATATATATGTATATGTTCATTATACTGTACATTGTCAGTACCAATGCAACTTTTACAATTAGTAAAAAATATTGGGAGGATAAATGATCGGGGACACACGATTAGGTCTTGTTTTGTAACCACTGAAATTTCCAGGGCTAAGGTTTTCTGCAATACTTTTTAAAGCAATTTTTGCAAATTATCTAAATTTTACGTGTTACTAAAATGCTAATTAGTGTTTATGTAAGACTGCCTCAATTAAAATTCTCAAACCTTTCCTATTTAGACTAACTGTCCAGCCCACGTTTGTGTACCCAAATGACTTATCAAGTCAAGGACTACTCTAGGCTTGATACAGTGAAATCTGTTTATAACGGAACAGCAAGGGAGCTTGGATTTTTGTCCGGTATAAACAGTATTCCGTTATATGATTATAACGGACATTATAGTCTTACGCAACTACTTTTGGTGGGGATGAACAAATGTGTCCGGTATAATGAGAATTCCGTTATAAAGCGGCCGTTATAAAGAGATTTTACTGTAATTTGTATGGAAGGTTCAGCGTTCAAATTTTTTTTAAAAGCTGTGTTTGTAGTAAATTTCATGGGATTCGTTTGTTTTTAATGTTAATTATCCAGGTCACAAATAACTGTCTCAGAAACTCAAAACGCGAGGGAAAGTGTTATTATATCCGTTTTGATTTTAAAACTTTTAAAATAATCCCGAATATAATTTCTGATATTTTTCTGCATCTTCCTCATTATTTCCTGACTTGTAACATTATTACAATTTATTTTTGCTACTCAATTAATTGGGCTGATTCGTTCAGCCGTGGGTTCTTTCAGATTTGGTGTCAGTGGGTGTTTTGTGGTAATAAACAAAATATAAAACTAAACTTCTAAAGCAAGTAAAGTTTAATGTTTGTTGACTTTGCAAAGATACCGGAATTATAATCATTTATTTAAAAAAATAAGTGTCCTATTTAGGACTGTGTTCTAGCAGTAACTCTTTCGGAGTGGTAATTAATAGTGGAGGTATTTATGTGAAATGTGGGAACAGCTCTCTATCTTGCATTGCTACTCCCACTTTCCTGTCCAAGGTGACTTAAATTATCCTTCAGGTTTCCTCCAGGTGACTCAAAAATTCCTGAAATATTATTCAAAGAAGTGGGGTTTTGTTTTGCATTTTATCGAACAAATCATTACTTCAATATTACTAGTAAAAGCCCTGTGCTTCACAGGGACAATTACTTGAAGAGGTGGTAGTGTGATTGTAGAAATTACAAGCCGGCTTACGAATCAAGCCCTGTTGCATGCTTAAATCGTGCGCGCTTATAATAATAGTAGCGCTTTAAATAAACGGACATGTTGTGCTCGGTTATAATAAGGAGTGCTTGGCTTGCCACCTTTCGGGCTTTGTGTGAGGCCATATTTTTGATGTAAATGTAAAATGTGGGCTCAAACTATGGTTGTTACTGTATAGAAAGAAGAAATGTTTTCACTTATTCTATAACACTTTCTGAAAATAATGCTAGCAGAAAAATACTCGCGTCTCATGTTTTCAAATGAATCCAGCATTGACGCCGTACAAGAAATTTTACCCGAAATTTAATATTTACTGTGTTAAGATTTGTGGAATTCATAAACCTTACCATTGCATAACAATGTATATGTAGAAAGCACAAACTGCAGTTCTTGCTTGACCCAGCTGTTTACCATTGCATATATTTTAAGCTAAAATAAGGTATTACAATAATAAAATTATTAAACTTATCCAAAAATCTTGATTACGTTAAACTTGAAAGAATTATAATATTAAAAACTCCCTTAAAAAGTTATTGACACTTCCTTGCTTGCATACTCGTAATTATCTATAAAATAAATCTTTTAAAGAATAATTTGAATTAAATACCGATAAACTGCAATAATAACTGTGAGCAAATTTTAAAACATCCAAAATAAATTAACTGAAAAATGGGGGGACTAAATTGGTTTTGCTGGACCAGGGGTCGGATTTATGTGAGAGCACGGGAAGATTCTATCATGGGAAAAATATTTCTGGCAGAGGAAATCACAAAGGAGAGGGATTATTTTTTGCGAACAGGAATTTTGAAAATGGTTAATAGCACTCCCGTAAAATTTGGGAAACATATAATGGCATTGTAATTTCGATGTTGAGTGTGAAAATTAAAAACGTAACTTATGTATATGAAAGCAAATTGTCCCATGTAGCCTCTAAAATATCTAGCTTACGTTTGCGAATCAAGTCTTGAAAACATCTTTTTCTACTAAATTGTTTTGAAGTTTCAAAATTAGTACACCAAAAACAAAGAACAATAACTACTTAGTTCACGTGAGCCACACATACAAATAATTTGAATCGGCGTGAAAGTTGTAAATTCGAAAAGAAAGTGCAATTCAATGATTTTCTGTACCACATTTTGTTCGTGGATTTCTTTCTTTCATTTTAAATCAATTTTAAAATATACTTTAGTATTAATAACTTTAAAAATAAACAATTATTTTTGAATTAGAGTTGAGAAATTTTAGGGATTTTTTTTAAGGCCCCTTCAATTTCTTAGACGGAAGGGAAAGGCTTTTCGGAAGCATGTGGAAATATTTTGTCATTGACACTCCGTCAACCAGAATCGCATTTTAAATGGTATGGTTCAAGGGGATTGTCTTTAAAATGAGATACTTACTCTTAAAACTTAAAAACCCTCCTGACTAGATTTTCAAAACAAATATGTAGTTGAAGTTTTTTTGACCATTTACTTTTATATTCTGCAAAATAGGCAGCTTAATTTCGAAACTAAATCTTACTGAAGCTAATTTATGCTAAATATACAGATACGTATTCAAATAATCTAAACGGTAACATGACTTATAAAAATTCCTCGAAAAAGAAAGATAATAAACTAGATATCAAAAATGTTAACTGACAGGTGATCTGCACCTGAACCACGAACGGCTGTAGCAACAGGCTGAAATTACATACTTGATTTTAGTTTATTTTAATACAATTGGCAGAATTCAAAAATTTCCAGAGTCATCATCCTGTTAATTATTGGTGTACAGATTTCAGACATCAAATTAAAAATTTTACCTGCCTATTAAACCTCTGTTTGTGAGTGTAATGTAGAGAGAGAAAGAAATAATTTATTTCACTGATACCACAATAGTATTTGCCTTACGACACAGTACATAATAATTTCAAACATTTTTAACACAAAAAATATTTGTTATAAACTTGGTTATAAACATACTAATTGTACAAGTGATGAAATGCTATCCTGTAAGATCCACGAATTGTGGTAATAATTACATCGTTTATAAGCTGTTTAGATAAATTAAATCGTTGTCTAAATTGTTCAAAATGTTCAAAAATAGTTCCACGAGCTTCAATTAATAGTCCAATAACTTCAATAGTTTTCAAATTGTATTTCTGCTTAAAGAAAGGAACACAAGGTTGATAAATCTGCTTCTTTTCATGATCCACTTCCATTGGTTGATTTCTATCTTTTTCCCATCTAACAGTTGGGTCTATTATGTAACCTACTTTGGTTACTTCATTAAAACATAAAATGTCAATTCGTCTAGTAGAATCATTCTCTCCAATACAATGTACTTCTTCGACCACCATCCATTGCTTGCTGTCTCTCAGATATTTTGCAATTATTGACCTAATATCATTATGCCTGTTGTTGCGTAAAAGACTGCCCTTATCACAGGAACCAAGGACGTGCGCAAGGGTTTCTCTCCGAAAGCATCCATTATGTCTGCATCGGGAACCGTCCTGACTCCTACCGGGAAGATCTCTTACAGGGAAAACATTAGTTGACATTTTCAATACTGAAATCCATTCAGAACCAGTAAGGCCTTGCTTATGTAAAATAAGCTTATTTCCAAAAGTGCATTCTTGGTACGTCACAACTCCAGCACCACGATGTAGTTTACTGCACCATTCGTCGTATTGTTGTTTTCTTAATTTATCTCGCATCATTTTAGTAATTTTTATTTTAGTTTTTGACTTTGAAATTAAAATCCTCCAAGAAATCATATCTTCAGTGCTTATTCCTAATGCATTCCTACATTCCTCCATTTCAGCAAAGCAGTTGCGAACATAGGGAATAGCACTAACCTTGGAATTCACTAATGCCACACAAATATTATAATGTTGTAAAAACACTTCCCATTGAGCATTAAACATATGCAATCCTCGTAAACTTCTTGAGGTGTAAAGCATTGAAGTCGGAACATCATCGGGAAGACCAACAATTTCTTTTATAGACTTAGTTAATACGTTATTCAAGTCCAATAGAAAACGCTTTGGAATTTTGTTCATGGGAGCACATTGTAAGGGATAAATAAGTGTTGGCCAGATGTATTGATTGATGATGGATAACTTCTGATCTGGCCGGAGCATTTGTGTGCTCACTAAGTTTTGCAAATCTTTGCCAAAATTTTTCATTGTACCAGCGAAATCAAAAATAATTTCATTATTGAAATTAACACCAAGATATTTGATGGTTTCATCTTTCCGAATTGATGGTATTATAAAATTTGCATCAATGATTATGTCATCCTCACATAATTCCCCATTCACTATATTGATTGATTTACATTTTGATGAATTCGAACTGTATCCAACTTTGTCCATATTCAGTAAAGCTATTTTCCCCAACTCACATGCTCCTTCTACAGATTCCGATATCACAGCCAAGTCATCAGCAAATCCCACATTTGTCACTTTAGGAATGTTAGGATGAATTTCAAATCCATATGCATTAGTAATTTCATGTTCTGATAATTCTTTATGGATGTGATCTACCGACATATTGAATTCTAATGGCGACTTGGGCAAACCTTGAAATACTCCTTTGTTGACATCTATAGGTTTTGACAATCCTTTCTGAGTTTGAATTTGCGTAGAGTTGCCTCTTAGTAAAGATTTTGATATTTCTCGCAGTCTTGATGGAATCAAAGTGTGATCATAGCATTGACAAATATGATTATGACTACTTTCTTCAAAAGCCTTGTTTACATCAAAAAATAAAATACAACATGAAGATTTTTCCAGTTTGGCCTTTAGAAGAATTCCATTGATGATTGTTGTATTAATATGACATCCCGGTATATTTGTGAATCCTCTCTGGTTTTCATTTAAATGTACAAATGATCTCAAACGCTTTTCAAATATTCGTTCTATAATTCTTCGTAATATTGAGCAAATTGATATAGGTCTCCAATTAGTAATTTCCTTCAAGTCACCCTTCTTTGGAATTAAAACTGTGCGAGCTCTTCGAAATGATTCGGGAACTAAATTCCATTTTAGCATAATGTTGGCAATCGTAGCAATAACCTTCTTGCAGCTAATAATTCTTATGCTTCGAATTGTTACTCTATCCAGTCCGGGAGATGTATCATGATTGATACCTTTTAATGAACTAACAACTTCATCCTCTGAAATATCATCATCCTGATTCGCCAATTCTTGATCATTGTCTGCTACTGTTGGACCATATTCATCTAAAATCTTATCATTACTAAGGCTCCATCTTTGACTATAATGCTGAAATATTTGGTCTTGTGGTATTGAACAACTTGGTAACCTCATCGTACTTTGCATTACCATCTGAACAGCCTTCTTCCTTGAATTTGTGTAAAGATGTTGCATCAAATCATGATTGTATTTAGCTTGATTAAGATCACGTTTTCTCTTCGACTTTCTCATTGGATTTGATTGATTTTCATAGGTCTCTTGAGAATTTAGAAAAATAGCATTATTTTTTCTTGCTTGATAATATTTGGTGGCTGGATGTTTTGGACCAGGTAACACGTTAATGGAGTCACGCAATGTAATTGAAATTGTGTCAACAAGTTTGGAGAATGCCACAAGGGTTGGTTTAACTTCAATCATGTGAGATAATTCCACATTGTATTCATTCATTTTTAAATCAAGCTGTTTGACAATATCGTCATGATGATCTGAATTTGTATTTTCTATAGTTTCATTTTCAGAAGGTTGATAACTTGCGATTATATTCTGACGGGCCACATCTTTGTGTCTTTTAGCAATGTGTATTCCAAGGCCTTTGTACATTCCATGACAGTGAGGGCACTCTGTTTCTTCGTTTCTAGTTGTAGTGATTTTCGTTTTAACTTTTTTTGTCATTTTTTTAAGAAACTGGTTTAATTTTTCTCTTTCTTTCTTATTTAAAAAAATTATGTTTTTTTTTTTAAAAAAAAAACACCAACCCTCCTAATATTCTGCCATAAATATAATTAAGAATACCCAAATAATTCTAAAATCCCCTTGTACCACCAAAAGGTGAAATTGTACCCCAAAAGTAATTCAAAATTCGTATTCTACATGTCTTATTTGTATAGACCCAATATATGATTAATGATAACACACTCCATCTTCTCCATACAAACCCCTAAATCTGGAGCAAAAAAAATGTGCTGCTTCCTGTTCAACTTCTACTTCCTCCTTTCCCTTTATTTCTTATCAAAAATTCAACCTCATCGATCAATTTTAAAATCATCTCAATCGAAAATCAATCTCATTAACTGCTGAAGTGCAATGATTTTAATAGGATTTGTGTTCTGAATTCCTTTTCATTTATTCTGTATTGCAGGTTGGATCCAAATGAAGGTAAAAACATTACGTGAAAGTTGCGAGATTTTTTATTCCATTTAAGCATTATCTCAAGTGGGTGATTTATCACATATCAACTTAACTTATATTATACCATATAATACTGTATTGCTCCTAAAGCGATAATTTTCCCAACAGTGTTGAATTTGTCTTGGCATGTCCACCATTGTGAATTTAGATTACCTTCTGTAAAAAACATATTCTTCTACCTGTCTCTGCCTATAGTGACCTTGGCACAAAACAAAAATTCAATGATTTCCCTTTCTAGTGAACTATCTTTCTGATTTTTTAAAATTAATTTTATCCAGGTGACTCAAAGAATCTTGAAATATTATTCAACGGAATGGGTTTTGTTAAACATTGTTTCGAACAAATCAAATGTATCTAACGTTTTATCAAATTTTCAGGGTTATACATGTATTTTTATTTAATCCTAAAATGTGAGATCAAACTATATTTAGCGTACCATGTAGAAATTTAATTTATAATATTTTGACACATTCTGAAAATAATGCTAGCAAAAAATACACATGTCCTATAGTTTCAAATTTTTGCAGCATTAACGCCGCACAAGGAACTTAGTCGTAGATTCCTTAACTCGACTGAAAATTTTGTAACCTGTACAGATTCACATCGCCGGCAATTTTTAGGAAGCACAAACTCCAGTGTTACATTTGACACAATTGTTTACCTCTGCATATATTAAGCTCAAAAAGTGAATTACAATTGTCTAATTTATCCCGAAATCTTGATTTATTTAAAATATAACTTTTTCGCGTTACTTTTATTTACCGTACAATTAACTATGAAATTAGATAAATTAATTTTTTCCAAGTCAAGAAGTAATGCGAAGGAATATTTGATAGAAAATTTAAGCGAAATGAATCTTTTTACCACCGTACCTATAAAGTTAGAACTATAGTTTAAGATAAAGATGTGCTAACAATTTCCAATTTTTAAAGCTATTTTTGAGAATTTTTGGCTTCTTACATAATAGTGGAAGTATTTGTGAACAATAGAACGTAGCATCTACACTTTTGTTTCCTATGTCAGGAATATATGTTTTGATCACAACATTTTCGAACAAGTTTCTATAACAGCTTGACATACACAGGAAGAGGTGTTTTAATTTTTTAAATTAATAATCTTTAATTTTCAAACATTTCTTTGATGTAAATCCCATTAACATTAGCCCAGGATAAGTTACAGGAATAAAATGTTGATGCATCTGTTGATTTTTAAATACATGTCAGTATAGTTGGCGGCTTTCTAGTAGTACAAAATTATTAAGAAAAACCATCTCAACTTCACTCCTCCAGATTAAAATCTGTTCCCCAACGTTAATTGGAATTTAAAATGAAATTGCGCACTATAATTTTGAATTGTAAACTGGTAGTACTCCAGAAAAAATTTGAGACTGCACCCGCTCATTTTGTCTAATTCAAATGTACTGTGTTACCAATGTTTTTGATTTCAATTTTTTGTTCTTCGTTGTAATTCACATTATGAGTGTAGGAAGGCTCATCAAAAATTGACGTCGGTCATATAGAAAATAGCCTCTAGCAAGTCAGGCTGAATATTGAAAACACTGAAGGAACAGAAGGTTGTGTAAATTGTTAGTTTAGAAAAGTTTTTAAATCTTGATTTTTTTTTCATACAATTCTATTCAAGTAAGTTTACTTAATAATTGATCAACAATAGTGATACAAAACTTGACTGTTTATTCGTTTCAGCTTTTTCAAACAGAAGCGGTTCCAAATAATTATGCCACTTGCAAGAATATACATTCATAGTTTCTTCTCTAACACCGTAAACATAAATGGGCGTTGATTTTGTTTTTTTATTCGATCCTCTTACAATGTAGTTTTCATGACTCATGGAATTTTAAAAAGAAAAGTGCACATTTCTTTCCTACCCGAAACTTTCCACGATTGGATTTATTAAATGCATTTTCATCCCCGGATACAGTATTATGTACTTATATTACCCGGCTATTACTCTGGTTCAGCTGAAAATTTATTTTGCGTCCAGAAAGTCTAAACAAAATATTAAGGGACGTTGTAACCGACGCTGCCAAACAAGGGTTTAAAATATAAATTACATATGCGCCCAAGTTCCTGTGGATTTAAATGTATTTTAATACATTCAATTTTTAAGTAAGATGTATCCTTAGATTTTGAGCTATTGAGATTGTGAGGTTTCCTCTTAGACAGCATACCCTCTATATCGGTATGTTTATATAAATCTTGTGACTGCATTTACATTATAAAGCAGTAAGGTATAGTGAGATCTCCATATATTGGAAGCCATCCCTTGGGAACCATTGTATAGGAAATTCACTGTAACTCTCTCCGACTTCTACGAGCCAACTGGCACCCTGTAATAACACTACCGTAAAATTTTACAAGCATTTGATGTCATTTTAATTTCGACGTTGTGTGAGAAAATTATATGAAAGCAAATCGTCCCATGTAAATTCAATATTTCCAAGTTTCGAAATTATTGCATGCACTATAAATACCGAACAGCCAAAACGCTATGGATAATAATTTGAATCGGCGTCAAAGCTCAAAATTTTAAAGAAAGCACTATTTAATGATTTTATTTTCCCCATCCACATATTTTTTTTTTTTTTTTTAAATTAATCTTTATTGTCTTTCAGCCTTATGACTATATCAATTTTTAGTATCTGCATCCATCCACATATTATTCATGGAACTAAATTGGTTTTTTAAGTTCTATTCTATGGGCTGGACTGGGGATACAGATTTTACGAAACCCTGTAATATCTGTGGAGTAAAATTATGGTTTCATGAAATTTTGAATCATGTATCCACATAATTGAATTACGCTTATACACTAGGAATAAACTGATTGTCAAAATTAAACGCTGGTGTAACATGTCTTACAATTAGTTACAGTAGTTCAAGCTCATCGTATTTACCACGGGATTATCTAAGATTGTCTCAATAAAAATTCTCACACCTTTCTCATGCAGACTAACTTTCTAGCCGAAATCTCAAATTTTCCATAATTATGATGAAACATTTGGAATTTAAAAGAAACTTGATGCCTGTAACGTTGGCCCAAAAGGATTGCAAACTTTCAGGAAGTAACTCATAATGGAAGTGGTTCTACCATCCTGTAAACATTTTTCCATTTTTTCATAACCTGTTTCTTTGATATGGTTCAATTTTGGTTCAATATATATTTCCTAATATTCAAGCAAATTTACAATCAGATTTTCAATTAAAAATGTGATTACTTTCCAGAATTTATTTATGGATATTTATTTAAAAAATCAGAAACTTATCAACAAAGCATCATTATATGTTGTAAAGTGCCACTGAAAATTATTCAAGCGGTGTTAAAGCTACGATATTTTAATATATTAATTTAAAAATGGTCTCTCGTTAGACGAGATTGACTGGTACAAGTACCAGTGGTAATGCAAGCAAAAAGTAAAACGTATTAGTATTTTCAAATGTTGGTATTTAATTTCGACAAAATACATTTTGCTTCAAAGCTACTGATTTTCAGGACGTAATACATAGTGGCATGAATGATCAAACATTTTAAAACTATCAAAAGATAATTTAAATCCAGAGTCCAATTCTGGGTATAGTATAAAATAGTAGTTTAAATGATAATTGTGTTTTAAAATGTGATTTTTTCTTACACAATGCAGATATTTTGAAGGAATTAGTACCCCCTGAGTGTAACTAAATCACAAATTTTTGGAGCAATTACCTTCTAGGTGTAAGGAGTTGACCTCATGAAAGAATGTCTTGGGTGGCGTCGATGATAAAATATTTAAAACAATATCTAGGGACAATTATAACGGGCAATTTATTTTATTACAATTATTATTCAATTTACTACTTCATGGACGAATTTTATTTTTTTCATTCCCGCAGCCTTATTGTATTTCATGTTGCTCATGGATCGTAGAATTTTCATGTTCGTATTTTTCAAATAGAAGACTTCTACGCGCACTTTTGTGTGCGAGCAAAGTGTGCCAATGCCTTTGCAATGAATCAAATGGTACTTTGGGTACCCAGTTTAAAGAAACTACATTTGTATCTTAAAAAATAAATTTCAGGCTCGTGATCTAGTGGTCGGACTAGTGCAATTCAGCTTGTCTGTAACAATTAGATTTCAAAAGCTAAGATATTAAGATCAGGGTTGGCCAATTGAAAATGCCCTTGGTTTTATGCCTGCCCGCTTGAAAATGCCCTGAAAATGCCAAAAATGCCCTGAAAATGCCGAAAATGCCCAACTTTAAAAATGCCCGGCATTTTGGGCATTTTCAGCAGGCATTTAGGGCATTTTCGAATTTTGGAAATAATAATTATTTGCAGCTCTTGTATAAAGATTTTTTTAATTGCCAAACTTCATTAAAAAATATGCATGAACTAATCCAAAGCTTCGCAATTTGTAAACTTTTAGTTTTCTTACATCGCTTCTTCCCCTGTGTATTGTTAATCTAATTAAATAATATCCTCAACATCAACTACCTTCGGACTCGTGAAAATTATTAGTTGTCTTCTAAAATATTTTTTTTCAGTTCATAGGGATTGCAGTGATATTTTATACACATGTTAATCAAGTATAATTTGTTTTGACTAACTCGGTGCTGGCTTTGTTGAGGATGATTTTACCAACGCTGATTCGTATGAAATTAAAGCAATTTCATTGGTCACATCGATGTCCGGAGAAATGCATCTTGTCGACTAAATTTGGATAATAATTCCCGTTTTACCTCCACTGGGGCTTTTAAACTTTCGTGTGAGCACGGCACTTTATGGTATAATACAACTGCTTGTTATAACAATAATTACACAACATTGTTTTTACCAATATTTGACCAATAAAGCTAAATATTATCATTGATTCAAAGTATCTTCATTAAATCTCAAGTTAAAATTAAGAAACTGGAATGAGATTTAAAATAATGATAATAATAATTTGAGTATAATGAATGGAGACACGCGACAAGGTTCAATTATTGCAATATCAGGTGTGCAATTATAATGATATTTGCATTGACTCAAACAAACAATCGTCGAATTCATAGCATAAGAAAATTTACGTTGCTGAAAAAATAATAGATCCAGGCTGATGTATCCCCAAAAATGCCCAGAATGCCTGCCCAACGCGGATTATGCCAAAAATGCCGAAAATGCCATTAATTGAAAATGCCCAAAATGCCCGGGCATTTTCGGCAGGCAAAATGCCGAAAATGCCATGGCATTTTCAATTGGCCAACCCTGATTAAGATAAATAATACAATCTTTTCCTTGTCTTTTCTCAAATGTGTATATATAGCCAAGCGGCAGGAATTTCTGGAATTTCTGGCATTTTAGGCATTTCAGGCATTTCAGGAATTTCCGTTGGATGGTAAATTTACATCCCAACTTTAATTTAAAATTAAATTAAACTGCAGAAGTTACAATGAGGATTGACAAAATCAATGTCACTTGATAAAACTATGAAGAAACTTTAATGTTTTTCTCAAAAAATTAAAATAAATGTTTCACAATTCTCATAATATCAGTTAGAATGAATTTTTTGCATTAGTAGTTCCTATAATGTACGACGTAATAAGTCCCACACTGCCAAGGAATTCTTATCCAGATTTTCAAAATTTGTTTGACAAAAGTTGTTTTGACAGATGATATACAGATAGAATGCGGATACAATAATAAAATGCCAAGATTACCGCCATTGCTCCTGCGTTCACAGCGAAAATATTCTCTGCAACTTCAATTTAATCGGTAACGGAACCAATCCTAAAAAACCAATGCTGTAAATATTTTGGAAAATTTGGCACCATTTTGAAAATTAATATGCCAAATCAGCATCGTCAAGGGTAAATATTTACAAGCCTCGGGCAGCCATGGGTCTAAAATATCCCACGGGGAGATGCACAACTCTGTAGATTCTAACAATTACAAGCTTTTCAAAACTAATGATAATTTTCAAAATTATTTTGAATTTACAAACGAGTTGTGAAAAACATGTTGACAACTATTTCACCTGTATGTTTTACAATTTCATCAAAAATTCCTTATTTTTTTTAGTAATTTGACAAATATCTGAGAATATCCGCGGGTAAATGAATTTTTGAAAACAAGACGACCACTCATTAACTGATGTATCCTGCAATCACCGTCAGAAGATCGGTTTGTCGATTTCTCAAAGCTTTTGTCATTTATGAATTTTTCAGTTCATGGAGCTTTTGCAGCCAACATAGAATACATTACGAGAATATTTCCTTCCTAATGTTTGAATTCTTACTGATCCTGTATAAGACTTACTAAAAGCGAACTCTGGTTTAAAGTTTTTATTATTTTTGAAATTGTGAAGCTGACTCACTGTTTTTACGACTACAACAATATAAATTGATTAGTGCAGTTACACAGTCAATTTGCTCACGCAAATGTTTTTCGCGTGTCTAAAAATGTCTTGAAATAAGCATTAATTTTTATTTGCATTTAAATATTTCTTGGTTATCAAAAAGTTGTCAAAAGAATAAATAGATACGTTTAAATTTTTTTTGAGGAAACCCCTGACGTTGGCCCGCTTTAATTACTGCATCAACAAGTTTTCAACATGAACCAAGCGAAATAAAACCTGTACAAAAATGTAAAAGACAATTTCCTACAATTTGAGAATTTTAAAATTTCAACCACTTGTTTTGGTCCAAACGGAAGCAAAAGTGTTATCTAACTCCAAAATGACATTTGTAAACTTTTCAGATTAATTGTGAGTTTCTGGAATTGTTTTCTATTCTAATGAAAGAATTCGTTATCAAAATCGACTACCAAAAGCAACCTTGCCATTTGCCCTAGAGGCAACGTTAAGATTGCAGAATATATATTTGTTATGCTTGATTCCGAAATCTGTTTTTTTATAAATTCAGTACCCAGTGGCATAAATAACCATTAGCCCCATCACAAACTGAGATGACGGGAGGGTTATTAACTGTAAAGATGCTGGTATTCCACGCTGGATTTACTGATAAGCAATGATCGCTCTAATTTCGATATCGCGATCGTACGTTAGATTTGCATACTGTAACGAGTCTGTTATAATGTTGAAATTATTAGGAAATCATTTAGGAATTAAGGAAATGACTAATTGTAATGAGAATGATTTTGTCATGAGTGAATGTCAAAAGTATTCAAGAAGAATAAAAAGAGGAACTAAATGTGACGACTCAGCGTTAAAACACTTGCAGCAAGAGTTTCAAGAGAGAGGAAACTTGACCGAGGCAACCCATTGGACTATGCTGACTCAACACATTGCTAGTTTTATGACAGCAATAAAACTCGGGACTGACTCAAGACTCAAGACCAGCTCAAGTCTATAGTTTAAGTACTATAAGAATTTGTGACACAAATTTCTTTGATGAAACTTCCTCTTGTTATTTAGATACAAATGATATTTCAAATGTAAACTTGGACTAGTTAATATTATTTAAGAACCTGTGACTTTCAGAATAAAGAGACAATCGATTATTTTATTCAAGCAGAAATATAGAGATTATTAGAGCATAATCAATATTTCGTACATATAAAGACCTAGGCTGATATATACAGTGGAGGCGAAGCAAAAGTATGTTCTATTCTTTTATTTTATTCAATCTAATTAACAAATTATAGTAAAATAAATAATAATTTTGTTATTTTATTTTAGAAAAGTAAAGTTTGTTTCATACCTACTGATTTTCAGGATGTAATACGTAGTGTATTATGAATGTCCAAATATTTTGAAAATATCAAGACAATTTGAGTGAGCAAATATACTGACATTGTCAAATCGGACAAATTTTGTTAGCTGGACGTTACAACCGGACGTAGTTAACCTCTGGTGATAATATCTTGTGTGGCTTGAAAGCTAAAACATTTTGGAAACAAGTAGGTAACATTTATAATTATCAATTTGTTATGTGTGACAAACGAAGTTCCATATATTTTTGCAGTGGACAGAATAGTACTTGCGAGCATTTCTAAAATCCTCTCCTTTGCATTGGTTATTGAGGATTGTGATAGCATTATTTCTCATTTGCCAAAACAAAAAATTTGAAAATCTGGAAAAGAATTACAGACTTGACAATGTGGGAGTATATTTTGCGTCACTGATCCTTATAGGAACTAGTAGGACCAAAAGGGTGTAAAAGTAGCTGATATTATTACATTATTAAAATGTGCTGCAAATTAGAAAAAAATATTTACAGTGGCGTGGCGGCTATACATGTTCGAAAAAACATAATCCTGTAAATGAGACCATACAAATAAGATCAACCAGAACATTTCACCATCTCTGAATTTGAAATAAATTAATACTAAATCTATGAGGCGGTACTTAAGGGGTGCAATGAAAAATAGTGAAAAAAATCTGAATTCGCTACCCCAGGTTGGGGGAGCGTTGACGAAATTATCACTTGTTGTAATTTAAGTTCTTGAATTTACCAGGGCTTACATTTCATCAGGAAATCTCGACTGTATCTCACAAAGGATTTTTAAGAATTTTGTTTGTCTACCAAATCAAGGATCTTCACTTCAAAAACAGGGATGCTTTAGATTTTTCATCAACAAAATGACGGATATTTTGAAAATGTTGCTCGGCAAATTAGGAATTTTTTGAAAGGTTTGCTCAACAAAACCTGGGATTTTTGTTAAAACTAACTCTAGCGGTGCAAAGATTGGGAATAGCCGAACCTGCAATTGGAATTATAATTATTGAAAATGCAAGCACCAGGAATGCCTTAGCATCAGCTTGGTAAAATATGTAAATTAGATCACGCAAATAATCGAAGTTGAACTAGCAATTAGTTCATATGTTACTTGCAATTGGTAATGCCAGGGATTTGTGAACTTTCCGCCAGGAACATCAAATTCAGCAGGAAAAATCAACAGTCAACTTCCAGGGAGACATACCAAAATCAGACCCATTTTTTCACGTTTAAAAAATTGTGATTTTTTTCAAACGTTACCTCAGTTTAAATTGCAACTAAAATCGAGCACAACTTGTTTTTAGGGATGTCGAGTTTCCACGCCGATTAAGACATTATTGATGGTAATCCATAACCCTAGCGGTAAGATCTAGTACTCGGAACAGTTCAGTTCGATTCAAAATTTGCAGTTCAGTTCAGTTTGAGCAGTGAACTGAAACGAAAATTCGGTTTCGGTTCAGTTCAAGCCAAAACAGTTCAGTTCAGTTCAGTTTCACCCGATGAACTGAACTGAATCGATGAATCAAACAATTCAGTCGAAATGTTTGGTAAACAATAATAATTTCTGATGTACATACATAGAGCTCCGAATTTAGTCATTCGAGTCAATCTCAGAAAATCTAATTTCTTCTTCCTCTTAACCTGTTCCTAATCGAATTGATCATAACAATCAGTGCACCGGAGAATGCACAGATGATCTGTTCTTGATGATGGTAATGTACTCAACGTTCAGAAACTCACTAACTATACAACTTTAAAACAACTATACTGTCCACAGATTCAGAATTGAAACTGGATACTGCACTTTCTATTGCAAAACATAAGTACTGTTATTTTTTGTATGTCGCTTCTTTTTCTTCCAAAATTTGAATTCCACGTTTATTTTTTGTCTTCGGTTGTACTGACTTTAGTTCTGGGATGCCAACAACGGCGAACAATGCAAATAGCAATGAGTTATATGCGATCAATGAAAATGAATGCTAGAAACAAAAACGTAGAAAGATAGTTCCAGAAATATGAGAACGAAAGATGTACGTTAGTGGTAACATTTCCAGGCAGGAGCCCGTTTGCAAACCGTTTGAACTGCAGTTTGCATTATATGGTTCAGTTCGATTCAAGGACTGAATCGAACTGTTCAGTTCAGTTTAACAGCTGAACTGAACTCTATTTATACTGAATCAAACTGAACTGAACTGAACCGAATGGGAATTTTTTGGTTTTGAACTGAACTGGTCCGAGTACTAGTAAGATCAAATTTCCTATTGCGACATTTAATTAATTTTCATAAACAAAAATACAAGTTGCGTTGGCTTAATCGCAGTCTAATTCAAACGATGTAGTAAATGATAATTCATCTTTATCAATAAAAACACCTGGTGGGCGTGAGTGGTTGGTGAATAATTACGACGAGGATGATTTTTCTGCAAGTGTCTTAAAATGTAGAGCTTCAAGCTGGGAGACTGGGTAATGACTATAGCAATTTGCTTTAGTCATTAGGGATTTTTGAACAATGCTGCCAAAAATCGTACATTTTGTGGATTTACCAAATGACGCTAGAACAATACTAACAACACTTCGAAGTAATTCATTTTAATTCACGCTTGCATGAATGTGCATTTTGGCTTAGAAAAAAGGCTAAAATATTATAATTGAACAATGCCTCAATAATGCCTCCTCTCTAACCACTAATATACATATTAATCAAGAGTATTGTCTCAACGAGTGTAATTACTGTACTGACTGTACAATTTCGTTGGTGACAAGGCACATTGATCTAAGTGAACCTTTGGTCAGCATCAAAAGTTTACCATTTTCACAAAATTATAGAAAAATTGGACTAATTTTTTAATGTTTTCTTGTAAAGATATGCTGAACGCTGAAATTTTACAATATTTTATCCTTGCAAAGGATAAAGAAAGGTTATTTCATTTGTGCATCTCTGTTTCATTATGCACTGCATCTAGATCATTTCATTTAATAAACGTTTTTCAATTTCATCTTGACACGAATAAACAAAATTGACTTTTCGCTGACGATTTACACTGTATACCAGTTAACTTGCAATTATAAATCGCAATTACACTTGAAATTGTACTTATCGGTGTAATAACATCCAAATGTTTTTGTAACTGCCTTACCAACTGCAAATAACTTATGAACTAAATGAAAGTTAAACTTCGGTTATTTGGATAATTACATTAACTTAGTTTATTGACTTTTATTGACTTAGTTCAAGTAAAGTCAAACCTGATACCTGTGCCTATGAGCTTTTGTGGAAGGGACAATATTCTAAACGGCGTGAACGTTCTATATTTAACATACATTTAATACTTAATCAATTTTTGCAGAATTGTTTTCTAGCGTTTTTAATTTTCAATGAATTTTGAAGTGAAATTTATGCTAAAATTTAATGTCCTTTTTTTTACTTATTTATTTTACTTATTTTATAATATAATTTTACGTTTTACTTAATTATGCTTGTTGTGTGATAATTGCCCCTTATTTGTTTTAAACATCATTCTGTAATGTACATTTGGGTTGAACCGTTTTGGAACCGCTGTTATGGCAAAAAATATTAAAAACAGGAAAGCTTAGAAAAGTGAAGTTTGTCAATTAGAAATGGGATCTCTTTCCAAAATGTATTTATTAAAGTAAAAGTATTCCAAAATGTTTGTGTTTTATTTCGAAAAAATAAATTTTGTTTTAAAGCTGTTGTTTTTCAGGACGCGTTTTCACTACGTTTTACGCAGTGTGTCATGAATGTTCAAGCATTTTAAATCTATCAAAAGGTAATTTGAATGGGCATTTAGCATTTGAATAGGGTTAAGTATATTCGCAAAACATTTAATTTCCTGTGTCTTTTGCTGGAACTTCCTCACTTTACTACTTAATGGGTATTAACTGTAACGACCATCTTACTATTTGCGCTCGAAGTTTATTTCTTGGTAATTATGGGGGTTGATGTATAAACTTTATTCTCATTCAAATTTTATTTAAATTATATTTTTTAAATAACACTTGAATGACCCATTACCCTTTGAATTAGTGCCCTTATGAGTACAGGGAGTACCTGAGTCAAGGCACAAGTTCAGGTACAAAAATCATAGCCACGCGATAATTTGAGACTTCGCGTAAGGTGGCGTCAGATACTGCCGTCAAAGTAGGATGAATTTGAGTTTTTTTCAGATTTTTTTTCTCGAAATCTATCCGGCCGATTTCAAACAAATCTATTGTTTCGCCAAATTATCAAAGCATTTTAAATGTTTTTCGTAAACAAAATTTATATAAATATTTTACAACTTAATTGCCTCATAATATCAGTAACATTTAAACCTTTTTGCACCACTACTTCCTGTAATGTACGGCGTAATTACTCCCACACTGTCAAGCAATTCTTTCCCAGAATTTCAAAATTTAATGTTTTGACAAATGAGATAGAATGCGGTTATAAGCATCAAAAACCTAAGATTTTTGCCCCCTTCAGAGCGAAAATATTTTCTGCAACTTCATCTGACACACATAAAAAGCACATAACAAATAATTAATTATAATAATGGTTGCCGAGATATTTCTAAAATGTAACTTAAACTAAATTGAACTATTTGAATTGTTTATCCGAACGTTAAAACAACTAGCCACTTTTCACATTAGAACAATCCTGTGAGTCTAGTCAATATTGCATTTTAAAAGAAGCGAAAATTAAAAACAAAGGACGCTATGACGCCAGGGAATGTTTACAGGTTAATTTTTTTTGAAAATTGTAAGGACAATTCTAACGAGGTATTGTTAAGTTATAATTGAATTTGGGGGAAAATAGAGCTCAGGAATAAGGAAATGGGAGTTAAAGGATAAAAATAGGAAAAAATGTAGAGGGAAGAAAATAGAAGAGAGAAATGGCAATGTGAATGTGAACGGGGGAATGTGTAGTAGGTCGAGAGCACACGATGCTGTGTGAGAGTGGACTTGAGACGACGGTTCTTGAAATAAGTGCGTATGCACTTGATAGGACTTTACTCACGCAGTACAGTTTTATTGTATATCGTGCGTACAAAGGGTATACAGTTCGTCTTAATTTTACACGCGTTCCTAGGTCTTCTTCAGTCTGTTGCTCGGGATTCTCTCGTCTCTCGAGACTGAAGTGGCTGGGGTTTATATACGGAGGTGAGCACTTATGTGCCCTCCTCCTGGAATATTCCAGACATTATTTTGACCAATGGGAAATAACAAATAAAAGTACCTAATGTATTACACGGGCATTGTTAACAGAAATCAGACATATATGTACATTAATGCTATTACATAGTACAGAGTGATCCACAATCATTTCTAAAGCCAATAATGGCTTAACAGTATTTAACTTGGTTCAATGCTAAGTATTTCCAGTGGAATCCTGCCTTTTATGGTTAAAACAAAATGATTGATTTGACCTCAAATTTTAATTTACTAATATAACAATTTCAAACAAAAATTGTGAAGCTGAATTTAATTTTTTTATCTGCTGGGTACACCTTAACCCTCGTTAGAGTGTAGCTCAAAAACGTTGTACCTATTTATTTTGAAGGAAAGTTTATTAATTTTTCCAGAGTTTATTTAATTGATATCGGAGATGTTTTGCGGCTACATGAGCTTAGAATGTACAGCAAATGGACGACGTTTTCCGATTTTCGTCTCTACAATAGTATTTATAAATAAAAGTAATTGTCGTTGTCTTCGACTTATCTTACAGGTATTAAAATGTTAGGATTGTCGGAATAAATAAGAGCTTCTAAAGAAATTATACATATGTATACGATGGAAATTCAGCAGTTTTGTTATAAGTTAGAATTGCTTCATGGGGACAACTATTTTGTCCCGAAATTGTCCCGATCTCGTCCCGAAAACCTCGGGACGTTCCGTCCCGAAAAGAAGACTGTAAAAGCCTGATTAACTTTACACACGCTGTTATGTAATTCCTGGACGTTGGATATACTGATAACTAATATTTTCCTTCGGGTTCGGTGTTTTTGTCATGTTGAACAATTTTGTTTACAATCTATTTTGAATCCGCTTCTTGAGAGCCTGCAGAATCGGTACAGCGACGTCGAAACAAAAGGTTTTCTATTGTTTTTATTTTATTCCGTCAAAATGTAATTTAATAATATAAATAATAATTTTTGTGTTTTATTTCAACAAAAACAAATTTTCTTCAAAATCACTGATTTTTAGGACGCCATCCTTAGTGTGACATGAATGTTCAAACATTTTTAAAATATGTTAAAACAATTTGGGTATGCAAATATATTGCCGTGTACAAAGTGAACAAACTTTATTTAGTTGGTCGTCACAGGACCAATTGACTTTAAATGTAACGCTGTATTAACGGTGCACAGATCAAAAATTCAAAAAAAATCATTTTTAATCAAATATCTTATTGATTTGGTAGATATAACTGCGAATCTTTCATAAAATTATTGGTTTACAAAACTTTATTGAACAATTCACTTCACCCCAAAGAGTAACTAAATTTTTAATGGTGGATCAGAAGATTTTTAGACTATTTTAGAAAGCGAAAAGTCATGATTAAAATATTTTGAATAGTGTCAAAATTGAAATGTTTACTTATGTTTTACATGTTTAAAAATATACTGTGTAGCGTTAGGGTTAAAATATTTAAAAAACTATTTGGGGACAATTATTATAATTAGCCATTTTATTTTATTCCAAATCAAACCACCAGCAATATATTTCATATCTCGTATTTTACAGGCACTTGTCAGTTACTACTAAATTGTGGTACATGTTTAAAAACGATTTGGAATTCTTAGCAAAAATAGCTTTTGAAATGTCCACTTCTTCAATACAAATTCTGGCTTTGCACCACTTCTCTGAGGGAGTAATGTCAAGAGGTTTTGAGTTAAATAGCGCAACGATAAAATTTAGAAATATTTGAAAGAAATTGTTTCAGCAAATGAGAAAATTTAATGTTTCTTATCATTTTAATACTAGTTGTTTGCCTGGATTTGTGGAAAGGCAACGATTTTCGAGAAAATGGTATCCGCAAGTACAAAATTTTAAAATTGAATTTCAAATTCGTGAGAAATTTTCAGCTTTCGTTTTTTAGGATTGGTTCTGTTACCAATTAGTTGTAAATATAAGTCCCATTAGCGCTTTCTATATCAGCATTGACTTTTAAAGGGACAAGTACCTTTTGATATAGAAACAGATTTTCAAAATTGTTCCGAAAATTGTATCTGTGATTTGTTAATTTTTAAAGTATCATTAAAATGGAATCTCTCGCAAACTGAAACGAGGGAAGTGTTACTGTAAAGACGCTGTTTTGTAATTCCTGGGCGTTGGAATTACTGATAAATCCTGTTTTCCTCCAATTTCAGCAACTTTGTCACGGTGTGTAGTTTTAGATTTCGATTTTGATTACATTTATCTTCAAAAGACCCTGCAGAATCGATACAGTGACGTCGAAGCAAAAGTATTTTCTAGTGTTTTTGTTTTATTATAGGTGAAAATATAATTTAGTAAAATAAATAACAGTTTTTGATTTTACTACGACAAAATAAATTGTTCTTCAAAGTTACTGATTTTCTAGACGCCATAGGTAGTGTGACATGAACATTTTAAAAATATGCAAACAAAATTTGGATGCGTAAATACAGATATACTGCAATCGTCAAAGCGGACAAATTGTGTTCAGCTAGAGGTCACGTCGTTGTTCGGACCAGTAAGCGTCACAATTTAACACTAATATCGAAGCACAGGCTAAAATGTCTAATGGTGCAATCATCTGGAAATATAACCTTAAAAATCAACTCAGGACGTCCAGACATAATATCTTGTGTAACGTGAAAGCTAAAACACTTTGGAAACAACCGGCCACAATTATTATAATCAATATCTTGGTATGTATGTGACTGCAGTAAGTAATATTATGAAAAACGAAGTTCCAGTACTTATTTTTGCTGTGCACGGAATAACATTTGAGAAAATCTTAAAAATGCCTCTATTTTGCCCCGATTATTGTTACGTGTGACCGCATTCTTTCTCATTTGTCAGAACAAAAATTTTTGAAAATCTGGAAAAGAGTTATTGCTACTGTGAGTGCAATATATTTTAAATCGATGATCTGTTAAGAAACCGGGAGTAATATACTTTGCGTCGGGGACCCATATAAGGTCAACAAACGGATGAGACAGTGCCTGATATATGCAGCAGTTTAAATTTATAAAAAAAGCTCTCAAAATTATTTAAAGCGCCGTGGTAGTAAAACATTTGTAAAAAAATACATTCCGGAATTGATACTGTCAATCGGCATTGTCACTTCTGCTGTTTAATTTAATTTTAAGTAAATTTTGTTTCATAGCTACTGATTATCATGGCGTAATAAGTAGTGTTACATGAGTGTTCAACCTAATTTAAAATATCACAAGAAATTTCAATGAGCATATATATTGACGTTGTCAAAGCGGACAAATTGTGGAAGCTGGACGTGGCCCCCTGAAGTTTTTCGGACCAGTAAATATTGTAGTTTAACGCTGTAATGACTTTAAACTAGCTAAAATTATTGCTGCGGCATCGTCCCGGGATAAACAAGTATATAGTGATAAGGACCCCCGAATATAATATCTTGTGTGGCATGAAAGCTAAAACATTTTGTAACCAAGTCAGCAACAATTATAATAAATTACCAATTTGTTATGTGATTTTTATTTGATTGTTATGTGTGACAAACGAAGTCCCATAAAATAGTTCTGCTGTGCACAGAATAGTACTTGCAAAGATTATTAAACAACCTTTTTTTTGCTGTGGATAATGATGATTGTGACCGCATTATTTCTCATTTGTAAAAACATAAAATTTAAAAAATTTGGGAAAGAATTACTTGACAAAGTGGGAGTAATATATTTTACCCCGGTGACCCTTATTGGAGCTAATAGCACCAGAAGGTTTAAATAGTAACTGATATTATGCGGCAATAACATTTTTTAAATGTATTATAAATTAGAAAAAAAAACATTCAAAGGGGCTTGGTAGTTACGCATTTTTGAAAAATATGCAATCCCGTAATTTTGCTATTCTCAATCGTGATCTACACTTCTGCAGTATTTTTTTATTTTAAATTAAAGTAATATATAAATGTAAAGTGATAATCCGGTATTTGCCAAATATTCGTTTATTTTAATTGTATTTGCGAGTAGGCTCATACACAAAAGGTTAACAAATAGTAAGGAGTCACACTTAGACCCTAGAAGATTTTCGTAGTTTACCGTATTGCTACAATGTTTTCACAATTTTGTGTCCATTTCCAGGCACCAGTTGTACAAACTGTTTAAAATAACGGATTTGATTCACGTAGTATATTTAGGTATGATTGCGTGTTGCCTATGTCATTCTTAATAATATTATATTTGATTGTTAGGTTATTTAATTTACAGCATTCTATAAGTAATTGTTGCATTAATTTTCGCGATTAATTACAGAGTATACGTCCTCAGAATATCCACAGGATATTTTTAAAACAATGTGCGCTGTCAGGGCAGCTTATCAATGTCCTGGATTAAAAAATGTTTTCCTGACCTTGCGCATATTACCCTGGAATTTTCGGCGTCATTATATGATAGAGCCATAGTACTGATCCCAGGAGTAGTAAATATCACAAGGAGTCCCAAAATGTATTTTCTTTGGTGTTTTGGAAAAATCCGTATTCAGTTCCAAGGGCCTTTCATAAAGCTGGAAAGCTTTAAATCTAAAATACACTTAATCCGTAATGAATTTTTCCACACTTCCCATTTAGCTTTGTTAATTTTCAATAGATTTAAAATGAAGTGTAAGCTAAAATTTAATTTCCTTAATTGTACTTAATTGTGACCATTGCCCTTTGTATATTTTAAACATCATTCTGTCATGTACATTTAATAATTCTTGCTTTAAAGCTAGCTTAATAATTGTAAACAAATGTGATTATCGTTGTCTTTTCGTAGCGCTGATCTTGAAGACTTTACAGAACAATTTTGACCTGGAGTCACTTACAGTAATAGCTATTGGTTACCCTAACAATTTTTCCATATACTTTATATACAACGAACGTTGGGACTTTTTAACCCCAGAATAATTTTCGAAACTTTCAAAAAAGCGTGCAGTCCTGTAAGGAATTTTTGGAGCGATTTGTGAATCTTGAACAATCTAGTGTTTCTAACATACTAAGGTATTCAGTGAATTTGAACTGAGTAAGCGGGAATTTATTTCTTGTGTAATGGGTTGAGTCCTCACTTGACTTTGGGAAACAAAGGTATTCATGATCGTGTTGTTCATGAATAACTTTTCATTTTCCTATTTAGAGCGTTTTTGTGCGTATCGACGACTTCTTGTATTCTTGAGACTCCAATACAATAGATGCTGGAAGTGCGGGTATTAGCCATCATGTAGCGATCGAGGAGCAAGAAATAGTTATGTGGCGTAAAAGCAAAGCCTTAAAACCAAGTCATTATCATTTTCTAAAACAGCATCCTCTCGTTGATAGGAAGGGTGTTTGACCGACCCGGCGTGTTTCTAACTGTCTGACGCATATGCATAATTTTTTGTAATTTTAATTAACTTGAATGTACTGAACTTTTGATCCACTTTAATTTTGAGTAAATCAATTTGAAGTTCAGACATTTATTTCTTGGTAGTATTTAAGTCATGTCAATTATTATTATTTTTAATTATCGTAATTAACGAAACGTTCTAACTCGTTCTTAGTTTTTTACACTGGATTCTCTTTTCTGGTCTAATGGGATACCAAAAACTATTGAACTTTGTACTCGCAAGTATATGCTTTTCAAAATAAACGTTAATTTCCTAAATAGTCTTAAATTTATAGAACAAAAGAGTTTATTTTGAAAAAGATTTTGAGAATTATTTTCACTCGAAGAGTTGCAATTTCAACAAAAATTCCTCCTGGGAAAATATGACGATCTGTTGTAAACGAATGTATGTAATCCAGTTTAATGGAAAAGTGTCCTATGACGTATATGTACTGGGTTTGTAAACAAATTGGAGGATTTTACTAGACAAATTCAAAATATCAGAAGGCATAAATTGAATTGTTTAAATGTGTTTGGAAAATTCATTTTGGATTAATTGATTCTTATGGTGGTGTTACGTACTTTTTAAATAAGAATAAGAGCCCTATAGTTAAAAGGAGCGTGTACTAAAATTAATCAATACGATGAACAGGAAAATCCGAAACTTAGCCACAGAAGATTCTGGAAGATCTTATTCCTTGGGTAAAATAAATATTTGTGAAGGATATTCTTAGCTAAGGAATAGGAATGGAATGTTCTAGAAGGTCCGGAGGAGAGGGCAAAATCGGTGACACGTGTTATTGTTTTGTCCTCCGAGGCTAGGATCTTAAGGCAACTTACCGAGATTAAGTGGAGGAAACAAGGAAGTCGTAAAGTTACGATGGAGTAGACAAAAATTAACCCCATTCGCAATAAAAGAGGCGACAGTAAAAATCAATACCTGGACACATATGTATTATCATGTGGTAGAGATTTTGGAAAAAGAACTAACTGTCCAAAATAGGTATTTATGTTACTTTCGGCGCCAGAATGTCGGTGAGCCTCTCGGGAAAAGTCTGATTGAGATTTTGTCCTCGGAGATTAAATCTAGTCATAAAAATACCGGCTGCGGATGAAAATCTCAAGCCGCTAATACATAAGGGAAGTTAAAAGTATAAATAGGAAAGTAAAAAGAGTTGAAGATTCACTGAATATCTGGTCCTGAAGCGGGCATCAGCTCTGCTGGACCTCTCCTAAAAACATCTTAGATATTTCAGGCCCTACAGGATGGGAAAGTTATCCTACCTGTTTGTATCTCTTTTATATTTCTGTATTCGTACTTTGAAGTTTAAGTATTTGAGATTTAAAGAACTTAGCTTTAGTCTAGTAAAGAGACCTAAGGAGTAGTTAAGCCTTGGTAGTATGGAGGGTTAATCCATCTACAGGTAGTTAATTATAATTAGGGGATATTAGAACGCTGAGATAGAAAGTAATATCAATTGTACATTTTGTAAAGACCGGTAGTCCTAAGAACTTAACAAAGAATTGTTAGTTGTAAGTTGTGCCTATTGAAGATAAGGTAATTAAAAACTTTGATACATTTGTATACTTATAATTAATAATAATTTATAGCGTTTGATTCAGAAAATCCATTGGTAAAGTATGTTGAGTTGAATTCATGTACTAATTGTGTAATTAATAAATTTCATCCTGGACGCGGGAAGATTTCCCAAATTGAATTAATGGTTTGATAATAAGGAATTATTTAGCTATGTGTGGTGAAATAAATTCCCCTGCATTTTTAGCTGAGATACACCCCTATCAATTTGGTGGAGGTGCGGGGTATTCAATTAAAACAAGGGTATTCTATTAAATAAGTATTTAATATGTTATGCAAGTTATATGGTATAATGTTGAACAAGTATTTAAGCGGCCCGGCAAGGTATAGGGTATTACATTGAATGAGTATTAATTGAGTACGTATGTATTTGGCCTTTGGTATATATGTATCTAATTGAATTTCTTGTTTAATTGAGTAAGGAAATAAGACTTTAAACTGGGACTTAAAGCCGTATCCTTGAGTACCGTGCCAAAATCGAACTGCCTTGCGAGTCATAACTGCCGTAAAAACTGATAAGTACCATTTAATTATGTAATAATTGTACATATTTATAAGAGCGATATATGCATTTAACAGCCTAGCCCTTGATCTGTCAAATTAGTTGAGAGCCCTTAACTAATTACGTTCAGAAATAGGAAATTTTGAAAGATCTCCCTTCCGTTTTTGACATTTGGGGCAATGTGAAACATAGTTTAGAGCTGAGCGCCCCTAAACGTATATCACTTGAAGGTATATCCTATTATAATGCATCCGACGTTAAACATGTAGTTGGGAGGGTTGTGCCTATCTAGAGTAGTTGACCCAGAAATTTTTTTTTTCAAATCAAAATTTTAATAAGAAAACGGGGTCTGACAGAAAATGTAATCAACTTTTTAAACAAAACTTAATAGTAAATAATCTAAATATGGGTTCATCCTATCTGTGGCGAACCTATTTAAACCACTTTTAATTCTGTCACATATGTATTTACGTGGTAAGTATATGGCCCTAAGATGTTGACTTAGTGTACCTAGACCAGAATGAAAAAAAAATTGTCAGAGTCTAACAGCTAAGCCCCATACACACTAGAAATGTCAGTTCTGAAAATTAAAAATTTTCAAATCACCATATTACCTCAGGTTAACGTCATAATGAAAATGTGATGGAACCCCTATTAGAAAACCGATTATGGAGAATCTGAATATTGATGTTTTATAACTTTTGCAGAAAATTTTTAAACAAAATTTAGCTTGAGTTAAGATATTGTACATATATATGTGAAAATTTTGTGGGAACTTAGCTTAGGGTGGACATAGTGACTCCCGAAAGAGAATTTGTTTCTCGCTAGGGCTAAGTTAATATAATTGTATGGGAGACACAAAGATGGGAGACGTCAGAATGACACGCTCAGTCACATGTAGTGTTAGCTGAGGAATTATTACTGTCGACCAAATGTATTAAAGTCGAGTAAATATCGCTGGTGCGAGGGGAGATGAATAGAAAGTCCATGTATATACGGACAGTTATAGTATGTACGCGTAGTACAGTACAACTTGAATGTCATAAGAACATCTCGAATGAGGGATAATTTGGAAGAGTCAGCAAATAAACAAGTAGGGAGTAAAATCACGGAAGAGATAAGAACATATGGGAAAACTTTCAACGGGTAACAGAAACAGTCAGTACATACATGATTATTTGATATCCGATGAAATGGAGTAGGGACTTCAGAATGAAGGGTACTAAAATTAAATGGGCTAATAAGGGCAAAACAGAAAATTAGAGTTAAGTGAATCGTAACAAAATAAGGGATGACAACAAGAAAAATAAAAACAAAATCCAGCGTCAGTCAAGTTTTGGTCAGTAACCACAGCACTACAACTGGTTGTCCCGAAAATTTTTAAGTTCTTGTGTATCAACTATTTTATTGAAAATTTAGTTCAGTTGTTAAGTGATTGAGTTAAAATATTCAGTTGACATTTAAAATTTTTACCATGGCTGATTGGGGGAAGGTATGGTGCAAAGAACAGTAGTCCCTTTTAACTATTCGAAAATGGCCTAAAACCCCTTAAAAATTGAATTCGTGGGCCCTTACAGTGAGTGGGATTATGGCGGCACCGTTGTTATTCCCGATATTGTTAATAAGAGGATTACAATTAACTTGAGAGATCCCTACCCATATACTATTGACCTTGTAAAGGACGTACTAACTGTCTATTGTAAGTATCCTTATCGTGTACATGATACAATGATAATCTCAGAAGTTGAAACAGTGTCATTACCTTACGAGCAGACCCATAGGGACCTCATCCATAACCCCATGTATCACAATGTTCATATTAAATTTCCGGATAAGGCATTATTCACATTCGGATACCCGTATGGAGTTACGCCCTCCCTTACACACCCTCCAGAGTTACAACAAGAATAGGAAATAATCAAAATGACTATTTATACAGACTCTTTAAATTTATCAGTGTGTGTGAGGACAGGAGTAAGTATCGTGACTCAACAAGAGTACTCAATACCATTACCCGTGAATAATGTTGTTACTATTACGACCCCTCTTCCGTTGAAGTTCGAGTATTTATATGGACAACTAAACATTGAGGTTGAATACCCTCAAGATGAACTTGAAGCGCTAGGTATTAGTAGGCCCATAATTGAGTTTGAGGTGCAGCCCATCAAGGAAGATCAGTTTAAGGATAAGGAATTTAAAAATGTTAACCTTATCTCAAATGGTGTAACTGTGGGGGAATTGAGATGTCCCTAATTTAGACTATTTAGCCTTAGTGAGAATGCTACATAGTGATGGGAAGGGAGGAAGAGAGAAAAATTGAAGGCAACAGAAGAGCCAGAGAAAAGATACAGAGAAAATAGAATACTAGTGAATGAAAAAAAGGGGAAATTCTACCTGGAGAGAGAAAAAAAGGGAGCCAAATAGAGGAGCAAGTTCCAGCACGAGGACACGGACGACAGAGGAAATGGAATGCAAGAGGACCGAAAAGAGGGAGAAGATTGGGAGCCCATATACAGACTTTCCGAGGGAAAAGGACTGGAGCGGAGGAAGACTGATGTAGGAATATGAAGACTGCACATACAAGGGGAGCAGACTGTTTTTTCTACCCAGAGGACTGGATGTGGAAACATCATACAGGACAGTCTATACTAATTTTGTATTTTTTTATATATTGAGAAATTGTTTAAAATAGGATGAAATTTTTCGCGAGAATTTTAAACTATGAGAATGATGTAAGGTTTGAATGGATTTATGTTTAGAATTTGTAGTAATTAAGAAATGTTAATTAAGTTTACCTTTAAAAAAAATCTATTTTTAAGTACATACATACTTTTGAAAGCATAACACAGACAAATTATTTTATGATTGGTCTAGTATTTATAGTAGGATGTTAGATGTACATAAGTATTAAAAAAAAGGAGAAATATCTCTTTACAGCAGGTCTTTAGTCAGTCAGGTCAACGCTTTTAGCTTTGGAATATACGTACATACATTAGGAAAACCAAAAAGTTTTTCCCCCTTTTGTAAAAGTCTCGGCCTAAAGAATCCATGTATGTAAGTCCCGTGTATTGTGGCACAGGAGTTAGCTCTTTTAATTAACATAGCTTGGACTTTATGAATAAAATAACAGTAATTAAGATTTTAATTATTGGAATTTTGAAATTAGCCCTTATGGAACAGCGTAAATTTTCTAGAGGATTAGGATTTCTGGTATTAGTCTCTGCAAAGGATTAAAATTCAAACTTAAGTGAATCTAAACGGAATTTCACTGGACATTTGTATTTTATTGAGAATTTAAGGAAGAAATTTTCTTAAATTATGGATTGAAGCGGGGAATTAAAAGTTCTATTGGCAGATCTCTGTTTAGTATTATTACAGGAAGAGGGCATAGCCAACCCTCTTACCCCAGTGGAACTTGTAGTGGTATTATTTGAGATCGGTTACTGGGACTTTTTACATTTGGACTTGAATTTTGAAATTTTGAAATTTTGAAATTTGACTTTGGAATTTAGATTTTAAATTTTAAATTTGGAATTTGAATTAGTCTTGAGGTTTGACCATGCATATGAGTTTTAAATTTTGAAATTGGACTTTAGAGTTTGAATTTTGGAATTTAGAATTGAAAGTTGAACTTGAGATTTGACTTGAAGCCTAACTCTTGAAATAGAGTTTGAATCGGAATTCATTATTCTGAAGGGGAAAAAGACTTTGGGATTTTAGATTTGAATTTGAAAATTTGAATTTGAGATTTGGGTCAAGAATTAAATGTGGATTTAAATAATAGGGAATTTTAGACTTGAATATAAATGTTCGGAAATATTCAAATGTGAGAAATTAGATAATTTCAGGTTGAATAGTTCGGAGGTATTTAGGTTTTGAATAGAGTAATACATTTTAAATGAGAAATTTTAAAACTTTAGAATGTGAGGGATCTTTTTGGAAGTTTGAATATTGAGGAACTTTTTGAAGTTAGGGTTTGAAGATTGGGCATTTTGAATTTGAACTCCTGCATTTTTAAACTTGACCATTAGGAGATTTTTGAATCTTAATGCCAGAAGGGACTTTGAATTTGAACTTGAACATTTGGACTTGAACATTTGGGGTTTTTGACTTTGAATATGGATAGTTTAAAATTGATTACTTGAGGAACTCTAAGATTTTAAATACTGAGAACTTTTAGATGTGAATAGTTGAGAGGTTTTAGATTTGAGTATGGAGGTTTTATTGTGGTTTGGAATTAGCCCTGAGAGTTTAAATCTGAATTTAATTTGGGAATTAGGAAGAAATTAAGAGCCCCGTAGGTAGATAGAGTACTGGGTTGAATGAATACTGGAATGATATGAAAACGATAGAAGAATTTGAGGAATTATTATGGGAAAATAGATAACAAGGATGGCCTTAGTTATTAATTGCTGGTAATGGGAATTAAAGATTCTCGTAGTATGTTGACACAATGTTCGGAATAGGAAGAGCAATGAAAGCCTATTCTAGGGATATTGTAGACATGTACAATAATTGATCAGTAATAGGAAAGATCACTGACTAAAAAGAAAGTGAACTTTAGAAACTGGTTTTGGTTCTTGGGATTTCAAATGACATTTTTGAGAGGCAGTATTCTGGTTAGGATGAGCTTCGATAGAATTGTTAGTGCAGATCTTAGGAAATTAAGTTTTGAGAATCTAAAGGAATTAGGAATTCAGAACTTAAAGAATTTTGAAATGGGGTTAGAATTCAGAATCAGTATCAACTCAGGAATTTTGAGGTTATATAATGGGAACCTTAAGTAATGGAACTGGAATGCATTGTGGAATGTATTTTGGGTAATTTAGATACATTATGAATGTATAGGAAAAATCGGCGTGCATTAGAAAATGTATGTTGAGCATTTTAGAACTTGGAGGTAAATAAGACTCAGATAGGAGCTCCTAGAAATAAAAATCTTTCCGTGCATAACGAAGGACGTATTAAGCCAGGGATTCATAGAGAGTAGCGTCTTAGAATCATAGTTAAATAAAAGGGAGTCAATAGACGTATTGATTTCAGAGCCTTAACGCAGGGAAGGTAACGGTGTAATGGAAGATAACTGTGGGAGAAAACGTAATAGTGACAGGTATCGGAATATTGGGAAGTACCAAGAGAATGTTGGTATAGACAGGATATCTATAGCCCACACAGATATTGAGAGAACCAAATTTTGGGGTTCAAAAAGATGTATGGAGTGCACCCATAGCACAAGAACAGTAGAAAATTGAACTAGCAGTTATATTGAAAATCTAGGTAACTGATCACTACTAAAGGATTTTAATATTGAATTGTTAGGTAAAGTTTTAAAAGGCTAGCAGGAGTAAAAGGATTACCATGGTTTAGGAAATAATAGTTGAATGAGATAAATGGAATAAATGATAAGAATTAAAGGAACGTTAAAAATTCAAAAAAATAATGAATTTCAGGAATAGATAACTTCACTAGCGACAACCACAAGAGATAGAATTTATAGTTGAGAAATCCAGAAGAAAATAGTTGAATATATGTATCAAAGGTGAATAAACTCTTTTACATTGAGTATTTAATTATTGAGCCTTCAAATGACATCCGGATTTTTCAGAGAGAGAGGATTAATCTTGTTGTATGAAAGACGAATACACGCTTTTACAGTCAAAGATTGATTATTGAACTCATTAAAACTATTTCGTCAGTAATTAGGGATATATGTTTAAATGTAAGTGAGATCTTGGATCAATATATTGGAATATAAGGAAACACCGAACTGGTATTGTTTCTTCAGTAGTTCCAATATGGAATCAGTTTTATCTATTATGTTGGAGCAGTCTGTTGGGTTCTCATCGTGAGGAGGAAATGAGAGGAGAATCCTGGACGGACTAGAAGCTACTTAAGTTTAGGGAGCTCTAGAGGATTGTTCTCTTATAAATCAAAAAAAAATTTATTGCAACATAAATTTATGTATGAGTTCTTAATTTTAACCATTGAAATATGACTGAGCTTGAACAGACAGATGAAATCGTGTTCATACAAAGACTTACCTGAGTATACGTTCCTAAAAAGGACTGAAGAATTAAAATTTTTGGCTTCATCTCTGGCAAGATGAAGGCACAAATTTTATATGTGTGGGGGACCAAGAGCCTCAGGAGTTAATCGCTTAAAGTATCATTAAGGTATAATGAAAGTTTGTGAAGGATGAGGATAATAGGAATAAATGAGTTAATTGATACGATTAAATTTATATTGATACATAAAGGTTTAATAATATGTTAGTAAGCCCAAATTATTCGCGGGTCGCGAATCGCTGGGGGGGACGTATTTGTTACGTACTTTTTAAATAAGAATAAGAGCCCTATAGTTAAAAGGAGCGTGGACTAAAATTAATCAATACGATGAACAGGAAAATCCGAAACTTAGCCACAGAAGATTCTGGAAGATCTTATTCCTTGGGTAAAATAAATATTTGTGAAGGATATTCTTAGCTAAGGAATAGGAATTGAATGTTCTAGAAGGTCCGGAGGAGAGGGCAAAATCGGTGACACGTGTTATTGTTTTGTCCTCCGAGGCTAGGATCTTAAGGCAACTTACCGAGATTAAGTGGAGGAAACAAGGAAGTCGTAAAGTTACGATGGAGTAGACAAAAATTAACCCATTCGCAATAATTCTATTTTTTAATTGTCAAATAGTACTGTCCTTTGTAAAGGTGTATTAACACTTGTGTAACTTCTAGTACTTACTAACCACATTATTTTGTATAAATGTCATCTCAGTGTATAAAAGTCTCCTGAGAAATGCACTCAGGGTAGTGAAAGCAAAATTGTTTAAAATATATTGTTTAATGTTCTTAATTGACAACACTGTTAATATTATTAACGTCAATGGACCCAAACGTTAGTACTCAAGTTCACAAATACAAATAAAATTGTGCTATAGTTGTTTAAATTTTATGTCAGAATATACATCTGCGTCATGAAGAGGGTGTATATTTCAATTTCCCTTTAAGTAAATAAATAAGAAAGTGCTGCAGGACAATCAAAAGACCCGACACGATTCTTCATATTGTTACCACAGATTCTGCTTATACATTCATTTCAAATCCGGATGAAAACCCTGACACATCAACATTTCACACCAGACTTTATCAGTGGAATGCCTTGCGTGGCGTTAATATTAAAATATTTAGAAAATATTTAAGGGACAATGAAGTATAACCAGGAATTTATTTTACTGTAATAAAAACCTCCAGCAATGTATTTCATTTCTCGTATTTTCTAGGTATTTGTGATTTACTACTAAATTGTAAGGAATCTAGTACTATTAGAGTACGGCAATTATTTTTGGGGTATTTGTAAATACAAGAAACTGCAGTTACCAAGTTTCCAGGTCAAAGTGCTTAACATATTGTAAATAAGTTTGTATGTAAAATATTCAATTAAATTGTTTTAACCTAATACATTTAAATTTGCAAAGGTGTAAATCTTCATTTAAATAAACCTTGTATTTACTCTGTCTAGCCAGGGGTCGAATTTTTGTAGGAAGATGGGAAGAATCTTCCCAGGGAAAAAATATTTCTGGCAGGAAAAATCTCAAAGGGAAGGGATTTATTTTTACGAACAGGGATTTTAAAAATCGTTGACCTTTTTTTGGCAGGGATTTTTTAAATCGTTGAGGACCTACTAGCAGGGAGATAATATTCAGCAGGGAAAGTCAGAAATGATCTTCCATATGAGATTTACAAAGATCCGACCCCTGTGTCTAGCTATCTACCACTATTATTTTCCTAGGGTTTAATTGACATTTTTGTTTTGGGTGTTTATGTGTGTGTGTAAAACAAATTGGATATAAATTGTTGATTTTGTTGACCTATGGGTCTTTTTTTGGCTAGTAGCCTTTATTGGTTTGATCCATTGGATCCTATGAAAATTGTTTACTCGCTCTAGATGTATATTCTTGACCACCTATATCATCATATGCGGGAATACCACTAGGAAATATAGGGACTGGCGTCAAAGCAGAATCGTTTTTAATTGTCGTATATTTTTAAAACGCATGATTGACAATACTCACAGGATTGTTCTACAGTGAAAAGTATACTCTTTTTCAAAATTTTGACAACGATTCAGAACGTTATCGTTGGAATCTTAAATAGTAAATCAATATTTTGAAATTTATCTTCCTGCCCAAAAACAACAGCGATAAATCGAACATCAACTGTGTTCATCTAATTACTGAAAATAAATATTTCATTTACATTATATATTAGTATTTCAAAATTTCTTAAACTTTTTGCAATATCAATATGTATTTAAATTTGCAAACACTCAACACCATTATAGACAACTTAACGGGGTTCTAAAAGAACGTTTTAACTAGTCCCTGTGAATGTTTCAGATTTTGATAATTGTAAAAAATACAACACAAATATTTCTAGAAAAAATGTATTTTACTTAAAACAAAATGTTGGATTTTATAACTTTATTGCATATAAGATATTTCAAATCTTGGAGCTTGTGTAGTAAATTTGTGTTGTCCCAAATAGAACAGTAATTTTAAGGGTTAAATATTTTACAATGCAAAAATTACTGTTTTGAGGATTACCAATGCTTCCACTATGGAAATTATGTCTGTTTTAAGTGTTTTTGTGTTGTAAGTTTACAATAATGTTTGCTCGCGAAGCCTTATAAGCATACATCATCTTGCATGTGAACGAGATGGTACAATAATACAAAAATAATAATTTGCTTTTATAAAATTGATTATTAAAACATACTGTTTTGAGATTTAGTATGCAAAATTAGCAGATAACTGAACCTCATAAAGTCATTGGACCTCGCAAATATAAATTAAATGCTGCTTTAGTTGTTTAGACTTCATGTCAGAAAAAAAGGGTGTAATTTGGAATTTCACTTTATAGTAAATAAAGCTAAAATTGCTGCAGGACAATCAAAATGATCACAAAAGATGCTTTAATTTGTAACTATGTATGTACATATTTTATTAGCAGTTGCAGTTGAAATATTAATGTAACAGAAAGTAGCAGTTAAGCTTCACTTCGCCAACTGTTAAGATATCTTAATAAAGGTACTCGTTCTAGCAAGACTGGATTGCGTTCATTATTGATTCCAGACACAGAAAAAATTTGTATGCTCAACATATTGTAAATAAATATCCATGCAAATTCTTCAATTAGACTTTTTAAATTTAATTTGGTCAAAGGAGTAAGAACCTCCACAAATCTTCATTTTAAGAAGCCCTTATATTTTCTCACGTGACTCTGTTGTTCATTATAAATTATATTTTCCTGCTAATGCTACTACAAAAATTTGAGCGGCGTCAAATTATTAACTAGTTTTAATTTTCGTTTATTTTTAGAACGTATAATTGACAGTACTCACAGGATTGTTCTACTGTATCAAGTGGTTTTTTATTCCAAAGTTTTGACAACGAATCAAACCGGTATCGTAGGAATCTTTAAATACTATAACAAATCCTATTTTTTTGGTTTTTTTAATAAAGTATCAAAATAGTAGAATCCCTCGTAAAGTGATACAACGGAAGTGTTATTAACAACAAGTGCTTTGATACGCAATCCGTAGACGTTGGATTTACTGATAAAACTTATTTTCTCCCGATTTCGATTGCTTTGTCGTATTAATGTTGGACAATTTGTTATTTCGATAAAGCTAGCTGCCCAAATACTGGAAAATATATATTATGGCGTCGAATCAAAGGCATTTTCAATTGTTTTTACTTGATTCCGACCAAAAAAATGTCCACCGAATTTCAGAGTTCTGCAAACTATTTTGTCTGTCTCAAAAATACATATGGGAAAAAGTCTAAATATAAAATAAATTAAAAACAGCAAACTATCAGCATGATGTTGTCAGCTGAATTCATTTTCAAATTTCTTTGCGTGTTTCAGGGAAATTATTTTTCCCAACAGTGCTTTTGAAAATCGTTGACGCTTTTCCAGCAGGGAATTTTGAAATCGTTGAGGACCTCCCTACAGGGACATACGATTTAACAGGGAAAATAAGAAATGATCTTCCATGGAGATTTATAAAATTTTTGACGATCGGTATACACAAATACAATACTCGCAATTGATCACCTCCATGAAAACAATCTTCATTGGATGTTAAGCCGGACTGGAGAATAGTTACAGTGGCGTGGAAGCGAAAAAATGTTCATATTTTTATATCTTGCTATATTTCGATAAAATAAATTTTGCTTGAAGGTTAATTATTTTCAGGACGTAATACTTAGTGACTGGTATTTTCAAACATTTTTAAATTATCTAAAAACAAACCGAGTGAGCATTTAGCATTATATCAGGAATAAGTATACCAGCAAAACAATGTCCGGTATATTTCACTGCAACTACCTCAAATCCCACTGATTGGGTACGAACTGTAACGAGGATCTTACCGTAATTCATTTCTGAATATTAGTATAAAAAGCAGGGCTGGAGTATTCGAAAAATATGAATACAATTCTGATTAAGAGTAATCCTAACGGATTCCAATCCCAGTTCAAATGTATTTCTTTCATAAAATGAATATTCCAATCCGATTTATTTAAATATTTTCCAATATAATTCAAATACTTTGGTTATTAAATATTGATACCTGGTTGTACTAGAGTCCCAAAAATATCGTAACTTTATACTAAATTTAAGCCAGAAAGTGGCTAAATTCGGCAATTATAAATGCAACCAACCATGGGATACGCAAGACCATTTTATGAAGGCATTTCTGCTTAATCTACGCAAGTACCATAACCTTAAATGACTTGTTGTGTCACCTTGTTTTTCAGGGATACTCAAGTAGTCAAAAACGTGAGTTGCATGCTTTTTTCCCTGAAAAACTTAAACCCCTTTTCCTAAGTCAGAAAATTAATGGCAAATGAATCGATTGCTTATAGATTACAGCGAATTCATTTCCAGAAAATAAATTTGTTTGTTCATCTGCGAAATTTTGTGGAGTCAAACATAATCCCAAATTTTGTATTCCAATGAGTAGTTAAAAAACCATGTTATGGCCGAGAAAAAACTACTTTTGTTGCTTGAATTTACGATATAAACTTCAATATGTCACAGATTTTTCAAATATATAAGTATTGGATACAGTATTCAAATATATTTCGAATACTAATTCGAATACAGATATTTTTTTCCGATTCAATACGGATTTAAATACTTGAAAAAATATATTTAGGGATACCAATTCCGATAAAAATACCAGAAAATAGGAATGAAATACCGATTCCAATTCTAATTCCGATTCGAATGACCAGCCCTGATAAAAAGTAGTACCTTAAATTAGCAAAGTTGTGGATTATATTTTAATATCTGATTTTTACTTACACAGTGCAAATTTTTCAGACAATTTTTAGCCCCTATATGTTAGGGTCACAACCTAATGTTTAAGTAAATTGAAGACACAGTCAAAACTAAATATATGCCCTACAAATGTTTACGTTTTCTCACCGTCCCATATCACTTCCTTAATTTTGTGTAAATTTTAACACGAAGCTAATTAAAAGTCAAATTTAAACAAAAATATGCTGGAAATTTGAAATTAAAATAGTGAGGCGCAGTGACATAATACAATTTTAAAATATTCAATAGTATGTTGACACAGTTTATAGAATTTTTTTTAGACTTTTTTACGTGCTTTATTGATCTCTTGCAAGTGTGTCACAAGGGTCACAAACAGGAAAAAAAATTGCTGAAGATTCTTAATTATTCAAGGATTGTTTAATCGTTTTAGAATATGTTGTGACATTCTTTGTAAACAATTTGGAAGGTTTTCCAGGTAGCTTTTTGAATAGTCTTAACCCTGAATATTATTTTGCAAACAAGATGTACAACTGGGTTGCTGCCGCTCCTGCAAAATAAATTTAGTGGCGTGATGGCAAATTTGATTTGACGTGTATGATTGGCAAGACTGATAATATTGCAAGTGTCAATGCACCTTATGAATAGTCCTCGTGATCACAAAAATAAATCAAATGCTGCTGTAATTGTTTAGATTTGAAGTCACAACATACATTCGCGTTAAGAAACGAGTGTACATGGGAATTTAATTTTATGGTAAAGAGAAACTTGCTGCAGGACAATCCCAAGGAATAGACACGATGATTCACTTTGTTATTGTAGATTTTGTTTTGAAATTTTTATCGTTCAAAGTCTGCACTAAGAATCCGTTATAATGACATTCTTTGAACTTCCCGGGAAAATGTCTTGTGGGGCGTTAATATTAAAATATTGAAAACAAATCTAAAGGACAATTAAAACGATTTTTATTATTATATTTAAAACCTGCAGCAATAGATTTTACTGTACGGAATTTTTTTTTCGGGGTATTTTCAAAACATTCCCCAGAAATTGCACAGCCCAAGAATTTTAAGGGTTACCTGCGTTAGTCGTTTCAGGGGTTTATTACCAAGGCTATCGGATAGGGAGGTGTCTGCTATAAGCCATCTCTCCTTAGCCCCTTTGTAGCATTATGTTGAGCTCATTTGGTAAATCGGACTGAACAATTTTGAAAAAAATGAAATTTGAGAAAATTTTATTTGTTTTTATTTTTTTCACATACGAACAAGCAAAAAGACATCAGTGGTTCAGGCAAACAGTATTTGTGTTTTCACTCACATTAATTTGGCGAATATCATCTTTCGATAAACCTGTAGCACTCCCTCCAAAAAACATTCAGTGGTTTCAAACTGTACGTTGTTTTAATTTTAGTTTATTTTTAAAACACAATATTGACAGGACTCACAGGATTGTTCTAATGCGAAAACTGGATATTTATTTGAAAATTTGGACAAACGTTTAAATCGTTATTACTGGGCTCTTTAAATAAAATACTGATGAATAAAATTGATATTTCCCTTCCAACGAACAACATCTCAAGATCACAGATGCATATAAATGTTGTTCAGCTTTGCCAGTTGTCACACTAAGAATTTGCACGTAAAAGAGTGGGCAATTAGAGACTTGGGATTGACTCCTAATTGTTTTCAATGATTTTTGAACCATAGGATAATTTAGAGAACTTCCTAAAACTTGCACCACTTCTGGAATTTTTCGGAAATACTTGATAAGTGTCACATAATCGAATATTTTTTTGATCCTTTAGAATGAATCGTTGTACAAAAATGAGGCACAAAATTTCATATTTCAATTAGTTTCCTATGCAAAATAGCTTTCATACTTACAATTAACATAATAATCAAATTTTTACGAGACAATTTCAGGGGAATTAAGTTTGAGTATCAAATGTTTAGAAAATCATAATGTGTAATTTTCTAAACAAAACTAGTGTAATAAGTAGCTAAACCTGTTCGGAGCATTTATTTTTCTAGATTAAAGTCAATAACAAACTACCAAATGCACTTTTAAAATAAAAAATCAAACTACAGTTATTTAAAAATTATAAACAAAAGCGAATATCGGTGTCATTAGTCACATATTACCAATTGGGTTATCCTAAAAGAATTTACGTATACTTTATATATATAATGAACTTTGGGACATTTTAACCACAGGATAATTAACAGAAATTTCAAAAAAACGTGCAGCCCTGTAGGGAATTTTCGGAACGATTTGTGGATCTTGAACACTTTAGAGTATATCACATACAAAGGCTCGATTGACTTTCAACTGGGTAAGTTGGAATTCATTCATTCAGAATGCAAAATCTTGTGGTCCGTCAAAGCTAAATATAACCAAGTTGCACATTTTAAACAATAAATTTAAATTCTCAACAATAATTAACTTCTGCAAAATTTGATTTCTTGATCAAAAATCCTGGTATTGGCTCCACGTCTTTGCGAGAGTTATGTCAACAGTTTTTAATTTCGAGGAGCTATGCAAATATATTTGGAAAAAAGCTTGTGCAGAAAATGAGACAATTTAAAACGCCTTGATGTTTCGCTTGCCTGGGTGTGGGGGACTTTACATTTTAAAGAAGATGGTATCAGCAAGTACAAAATTTGCAAACTGATTTTCAAAATGGTGCTCAATTTTCTAAGCTGTGTGAAGCATTTTGTTTAGGATTGGTTCTGTTATCAATTAAATGCTAATTTACATTTGCATTTTACGCCCGCTTTCTAAATTAGCATTGTATATATGTATGCACGTATTTTAGGGGTTCCCTCTCACCTAGTTGGATAAATTCGCATTGGTTTTTAAAGGGACATGTACCTTTGAATATAGAAACAAAATTTCTAGATTATGAAAACAATCGGCTGTGATTATGTTAATGTTTTTAACGTACCAAAATAGTGACATCTCTTGCAATCTGAGATGACAATGTTTTATTAAATGCAAAGATGCTGATATGTAATCGAGTAATGCCCGGACTTTGAAATTACTGATAAGAAATTTTCCTTCGATTTCAGTTGTGTAACTAAAACCAACACGAATTACAATAGAATTGCAGGATTCTGAAAAACGGTTACAGTATAAAGTAATTTAAAATTTTAGCAATTATTTTATTTTGCCAAAATAAATTATATTTTAAAATATTTGCTTCAAAGCTACTAATTTTCAGGGCATAAAACGCATTGTGACTTGAATGTCCAACATTTTAAATAATATCATCAGAATCATCAGACAATTTACATGAGCTAATATATTTCAGGGTGTCAAAGTGTACAAATTGTATTCAGCTGGACGTCAAAACTGAATGTTGTTGGGTTCCATTGACGTTACAAATTAACGCTGTAATATCCAAGAGTAACAACTAGCAACAAGCGATAATCTTTTAAAAAAACTACTCTAATTTTCAACAATTTTCTCTCATCTACGTCTCATTTGTCAAAACTTTAGTCAAGACTATTTTCACCGAATTTATTGTAATAACTATTTTTTCTTTCAGTAAGAAGTTAGACTGTAAAATCAATTTCAATTTAATTTCAATTTTAAAACAATTTGAACTTGCGAAATTTTAAAACTTGTAAATAACAACTTCAACTATTGAACTGCTATTTCATTAATTGAAACTGATTATTTGTTTTATAAATATTCAATTACAATATACCACTTACAATTCAATTAAAAATGCAATTTCAATTATTACAATTTTAATTTCAACTAAATAATTGACTTGAGTTGTGAGGAGCCCTAATTAAGACCGCATTCTTTATCACTTCCCAAAACAAGCAATTTTGAAAATCTGGAAAGGAATTGCTTGACTGTTAGAGAAATTATTGGTCCCTTATAGGAACTAATAGTGCAAAAACGATGTTAGATTGTAATTTATATTATTCGGAAATTAAGTAGCAAGATATTAATTTTAAATTTGTAGGAACATTTAAAGCGCCGGGATAGTTAAACATTTTAAAAATAAAAGTGCAAAATAAAATAACAATTTAGGATAGCGCAATCCTTTTTTATAAGGCTAGGGTCAAATAGGGTGTAGTGAACTGTATACTAAAATGTGTACATTTTTTAGGTAATTTTCCCAAATGTTTTGTACGTTTGTGAGTCAAAATCAAGTGAACCTCGAGGGAGACTGCAAAATACATCGCAAGACCAGGCAGAGATTACGTTAGCCATTTTCCATCTTTTTGAGCAGGAGCTCAAATATATATTACAGTCAACTCTCTCTATAACGGATATTCTGGGGACTGTCATATTTTGTCCGCTATAAAGATTGTCCCTTATAGGCTTATAACGGAATTAAATCCACTATAAACAAAGCACACTAACTTATCCAAAAAGTAACTACACATGCTTATGAAAAATTGAAAAATCGCTAAAAATACATGTAGTTGGTACATTTGTTAGTTTTTGGTATGTAACCATTTCAATTCTTGATATCCAACTCCAAAAATCTGTTGAACGGTTGTTGCCACTTCAATTTTTGATAAATCCCACTCCAAAAATCTTGAAAAAGAACTTGACAAATTCTTTTTTCAATACACTTAACTCTCCTATTTGCCGGATTGTACTTCAAAAATTATTCAAGGTTTAGTGCTGCACATTTTAAAGTCACGTATTCCTTGATTTTAATTAGTGGTCAATAAATATTAATAAATTTGTACACTATTGTCGGTTATAGTTCACATTCAATCTGCCGAGACATCGTGGTTAACTGGAAACTGAAGCAGTGCCTGTCATGGGAACAGAAAAGTCGTCCCCGTTCCCATTCCCGTTATCACAGTTCGGGTTTGGGTTCAAGGCAGAACCCAATTCCCAAATTGCACCCGAAATCTTGTGAACAAAAGTGCCGCACCCAGACTCGAAATTTTTAAAATTATAGCACCCAAACCCGTTCCCGTTCCTGTTCCCAAAAATTAATTTTGGGTGCACCCAAACCCGTACCCAAAACCCTGGAACCCGTTCCCGTACCCGAAACGGAAGTTCATATATTCAAGGATAAAAGTTATACAATATATAATTATACTTATTGTTTCAATTTTTGCTAACAATGGCTACACAAAATTGCACTCATTCTATTTGTTACATTTCATTTTACTTAGGTAATTAATTTTGTAATTTTTAAGTCACCTTACAATTGCTAAGAACAACGTACGCATACAATTAATTTTAATTGTCACATTTCATCATTCGACGTAGGATGATCTGTTCAAACAAAGAGTGTTTGCCTCTGAACTACAACAACGACACAAAAATAGTCAGTCACACCAAGCCAAACAAATCAATCATGTAATTATCGTTACGCTCGCAAGATTGCTCTGTACACGGGTACGCATGAACAGAAACGGGTTTTTGAGCATACCGTTCCCGATCCTGTTGGGTACAGATCCCATTCAGCCTGTATTGCACCCGTTCCCATATGGGTTCCTGTTCCCACATACTATAATGGGAAAGGTTGGTTCCCAAACCTGTACCCACACTTTTGGGTGAAATCCATATCATACCCGTTCCCGTTCTGCACCCAAACACCCGGGTGAGACCCGTTCCCATGACAGGCACTGAACTGAAGTGCAAAAATAAGCTTAGTATGCAGTTTTCACGGTTTGTTTCCAATTTCTGGTGGAAACGACTGCACACATACCAATTATTTTTTGGAAATCCGTTATAGAATGTGTGTACCACTCCACCGTTCCTTGAAATATGTTCCCTTATAGGGAGTTTTGCCTTATAAACATATCCCTTATAAGCCGAGTCTTATACATGTAGTTATATGGACATTTTGCCGGGACCAACCAATTATGTCCCTTTTAGTGAGTTTTCCCTTATAGAGTACTCCCTTATAGAGAGATTTGACTGTATATGGCGTGAAAGTTAAGGCTTAAAAATACCAAGCCATTTTCATTTTCTGAATCAGAACCCGTTCTGGTGTGTTTCTAACTGCCTGCAGCATATGCATAATTTATTGTAATGTTAATTAACTTAAAGTGCTACTATTTCATTAAAAATTCCACTCGTGAACATATGAAGCTGACGAATCGTTATAGATTTTTATACTCAATCCCCACAGAAATATTACCTGGACTGGAAGAAATTTATAATATGTTAATTCCTATTTTCATCTCTCAATCAATATAGTCTAAAATTTTGAGTGGATACTCAAAAACCTCTTGTGGAATTTAGCACATGAATTTCGTGTAAGGATGGCAAAGTTTTCATAATTTATTTTTTTATATTTCGTCAACTTTTAAAAATTGGAGTTTCTTGTACAAATTAGCACGGGAAATTTAAGAAAAGGCAGAATTGACCCTACGGTTAGGAATTTTAAACCAGAGTTCCATTTCCAACCAACCTTGAACAAGGTAGGTCAAACTTTTGGAAGGGAAGACAAATTCGCCAGAAACCTCCACTCACACAAAATGTCATCCATATCAAGAGTGAACATTAGTTTAAGTAAGATTTTGAATTAACACAAAATTTTGAGAAGCTAAAAGCGCATTTAAAAAAAAGTAAAGCTAGAAAATAAAGTAGATCAAAATAATAGCTAAAATAAATAGCTAATCAAATAAGAAACTTGTTTTGAATTCATATGGGTTTTTGGTTACAATTAAGTTTTTTACTGGTATATTTTAAAATTTATTTAAGATGAAAACCCTGACTTGTAATTTTCTCAAGGAAACTTATAGTGCAACAAACTTTCATCATCGCTCCACACTCTTTTCAGTCTCCAACAGATCTCTTGTCCCAGGTCTGTCTTTTAAGGGCTACATTTATACATACATACAAAATTACAGGAGATATTTTTGTTTCAACGGATGCCTGTACCCCGATAGCACAACAGGTTGGAATTCTTAGTTTAATTTCAATTTTAGGCTTAATTTCTTGGGTTATTTCTTGGATATGATATACTAGCGTTCAAATTTACAAAAATTTAACAAAAAGGATTCCCACATTTAAAAATCTCTAGACTCTAACTTTACTAGAATAGAATTAGGGGTGTAGGGATAACACCTGAAATTATTTCCATATGTTTATTTTGTGTCTGCTGTCAACGTATTTTTGTACCCTGGGAAAATATCCCGATTTTTGATACAATTATAAGGCATAATAATTTTCAGTTGATTTTTTTTCAATTCCCTTTAAAATCCAGTTGGAAGTAGCTCCAAAATTTTAAGTTACCTCCAATTTTTTTAATTACCCCGGTCATAAGGCAAGACGCAAAACAAGGTTCAGTTGAACTGCCCAATAAAATGTACACATGTTTTGAGGTAATATTCCTGAGTGTTTTGTAAATTTCTTCCGTTCAGAAATAATTGTAAGCCAGTAACAACTGGATATCTGGTATTGTTGAGACTCCCATACAAGACACAATTTATGCTGGAATTGTGGAGAAACTAATTATATATAGGAAGCTGCCAAGGAGTAAGAAATAGTTAGTTGGCGTGAAAGTAAAGCCTTAAATATACCAAGGCATTATCAGCTTGTAAATCAGTGTTGTCTCTCTGGGAGGGAAGGTTTGTGACGCGGTGTATTTTTAACTTTCAATAGAATATGCATAATTTATTGCAATTAACTTCAAAGTTCAATATATTGAAATTTTGATTTACTTTAATTTGGAGTAAAACAATTTGAAATTGCGATATTTATTTCTTGGTAGTATTTAAGTCTTGTCAATTATCTTTATTTTTAATTATTGTAATTTACGATAGGTTCTAAAACATTCTTCGTTTTTTTAACAATGTTTTCCTTTTTCTTTTCTAATGGAAGACGAAGTGTTATTAAACTTTGTGGAAAAATGTTAAAATTTTATTCGAAAAATTGGTGAACTTGAATAACCTGCACAAATTTCTTCTAGGATTTATATATATATATTAAAAATAAATTAAAATACAAAATTTCTACATAAAAACATCTTCAAAAAAAAATCAAAATATAAAACACCTTATAAAGTAAAATTCCTTGGCAGATAACGTAAATATTCAAATAATAACAATACATTTTGAAACATAATATTGAAGGCTCGTGTCGGATACTGTTAACTTGCACTTAAAATTTTTAATTAATTTTTCCATACATAGTAATTACAGCTGAAATACTTTTGATATTATATTTTTTATTTGTCAAATAGTACTGTCCTTTGCAAAGGTGCATTAACACTTGTGTAACTTCTAGCACTAACCACATTATTTTATATAAATGTCATCTTAGTGTATAAAAGTCTCCTGCGAAATGCACTCAGGGTAGTGAAAGCAAAATTGATTAAAATATATTGCTTAATGTTCTTAATTGACAACACTGTTAATATTAGTAACGTCAATGGACCCTAAAGTTAGTCCTCAAGATCACAAATATAAAAATTAAATGCTGCTATAGTTGTTTAGATTTTATGTCAGAATATACATACATCTGCGTCATGAAAAGGCCCTACATTAAAATTTCACTTTAAGTAAATAAATAAGAAAGTGCTGCAGGACAATCAAACCAACCTGACAATATTCTTCAATTTGTTACCACAGATTCTGCTTATGCATTCATTTCAAATCCGGATGATAACCCTGACACATTAACATTTCACACCGGACTTTATCAGTGGAATGCCTTGTGTGGCGTTAATATTAAAATATTTAAAAAATATTTAAGGGACAATTAAGTTTAACCCGGAGTTTATTTTACTGTAATAAAAACCTCCAGCTATGTATTTAATTTCTCGTATTTTCCAGTTATTTTTTATTTACTACTAAATTGTAAGGAATCTGGTGCGAATAGAGTACGGTAATTATTTTTGGGGTATTTGTCAATACATCCTCAAGAAATTGCAGTTACGAAATTCAGAAGTCAAAGGTTTGTAAATATAGTCCAGACGTTCTTAAGAGCTGCAAATATCATTTCGATGAGTAACTACCAACATAAACTATATTAAAAAATTACTTCTGAGTGGCCAATTAATCTTTGAATGTTTGGTTTTGTTGCAAATGTTTTTAAAATTTTGTATTACTGTATTGATGCAAATTTGTTTGGCAATGCACATAATTTTTTGACAAATAAACATTTTCTAAAATTTGTTTTGTAGCTTATTTGAGTAAAATTTTAGTAACGTTCCAAAGGGTTACCCAATACATCCCTACTTTGAGAGTTATGGGCATAACCTGCAAGAACACAGTAAATTTGGGGAAATTTTAGTAGAAGTGCTGTTAACTTTGAAGGTGTTAATGCGTAATCTCCAGACGTTGGATTCACTATTGTTACATCGTACTTTCTTCAGAATTCGAAAACGAATTCGTTTTATAAAAATTTTTGCCAAGGAAAGATGCTAAACTTCCCGGAAAATAGTTACAGTGGTTTCAGAAAAAGCTTATTTACTTATTTTTTAGACAATGTTTTAAGCTGGGGTTGCCCGTGGGTCTGAATTAGAGCATCTCGGGCGGTTAAAATTTGAGGGTAAGCCCCTAAAAAGCACGGCCCGCACGGGCTTCGGGCGGGTACGGGTAAAATTTATTACTCTTGATGGGTTACGGGCGGGTACGGTCTTTTCAATGCGGTTAAAAAAGTCCGTGAAAGCCCGTAAAAGCCCGCGAAAAAATTCATGTATGTTGCTTGCACGATCAGGGGTTGCAAAAGTATATTTACTTGAATACATGGAACGCTTTTCAAACGTTTTGCTTTTAAAACAAAGCATTAACATTTAATGTCAACGAATTACAGTACACGGAATAGCCTGAAATTTTGGAAAACATTTAAACATACATATACTGGTTGACTATAGGTTTCCGCAAATTATGTGAATTGCAATGAGTGCAGAAATATTTATTATATTAATTTTATATATATTGCGCCAAGGAGGGACATCAATTCTGGCCAAACATAATTTTAAGTATTCTTACCAATTTAAATGAAAAGGCGAAAATTAAAAATTGAATAAGAAAATTGTTCTGGGTCTATAGCTATGCATTTAGAAGCTGAACCGGTATTAGCGGGCGGGCTACGGGCTTTTTTAAATTTTACGGGCCGGGCTTGGCTTTATAGTTGAACTTTGATTTCGGGCCGGGCGGGCACGGGTAAAAATTTACGGGCCGCGGACGGGCACGGGCCTAAAATATCCCACGGGGTGATGCTCTAGTCTGAATGTTCCACAGTTTTCACCCGAAACTACTCAAACGATTTTGTTCAAACATTTTGTAAACACAGGCCACTTTCTCGGATGAGTTCGTAATTGGTTGAAATTGGTCAACGTGTTTGTACGTAAAAACGAGGAATAGAATCTTTGTTTTCTCCCGAACTGTTCTACCGATTTCAATAAAATTTTTATGCACATTCCAGTCCGTGTAAACAACACTATTTTTTCAAATTATTTCAAAACACTATTACTTTTTTTTTTAAATTTGTTTTTTAAATGAGCTCAACATAATACAATAAAGGAAGTAAGAAGAAATGGCAGATGATGTTTTATTCTATTGCAGAAAAACTTTAATTTGATTTCAAAAGTGCTAATTTAAAATTTTGAAAATCATGCATAGACGCGGTAATGCCATAATTTCCTCTGTTTCCGCATTCGTGGTCATTTTTCGCACAGAATCTTAGCATAGAAAGTTGTGGAAGCTCATGGAAAATAGATACACACAACTAAAAGTATTTTCCAATTATGTATTTGATTTCATTTTTCCAAATAAATTCATCTCCACATCTATTGATATTCAGGAAGTAATGTTTGATTGTTCAGACACGAGAATTTACGAGCAAATTATATATCTCCTATACCTTTTCCAGGAATTTATTTCGGGGTTTTTGTATGGAAAATAAGAAAATTATATCTCGAAATTGTTCAGTGGAATTAGAATACGATATTCATATTTGTGCAGATATTACGCTTTGACATCTCCTTTCTTGATCGTTCAGGATGGCCGTCTGCAATTAAAGAAATATAAATACTACTAGGAAATATAGAGAGTGGCGTCAATCGTAATCGTTTTTAATTTTGGTTTATTTTTAAAACGCAGAATTGGCAATACTCACAGAATTGTTCTACGGTGAAAAGTAGGTTTGTATTTCAAAGTTTTGACAACGAGTCAGAACGTTATCGTCTTCCAATAGGAAATCACTGTTTGGATTTTTCTCTTCCTGCCCTCAAACAACAGCGCTATATCGAACATCAACTGTGTTCATCTAACTATCGAAAATTAATATTTCATTTACGTTGATATATTAATATTTCAAAATATCTTACAATTTTTGCAATATTAGTTTGCATTTGAAGTTGGAAACACTCAAAACCATTATATACGAATTTACAGCTTTTTAAAAGAAAGTTTTGACGATTGCGGGTGAATGTTTTAAATGTTTATAATTGTTAAAACTACAACACAAACATTTCTATAAAAAATAAATTTTACTTACAAGTAACCCTCGCCCCATGCACAATTGGGATCGAAGTGAAATTTTGTGGGAGCTTAAGTACCTGGCCCAATGTCCCATTGAGACCAAAAGTTCGGGCCATATCGCCCTGGTTGGCACGGGTTTTAAATGCAAACGGTCCCCTCTGTCCAAATTAAATTTTCGAATGTTAAATCTCATAAGGAAGCTTCATTTTCAGACCAAACAATTTCTAAAAATGCGAAAAAGCTCATTAATATCCCTTATAACACAAAGTAGCATGTTTTCAAACTTGGTTTGGGACATCTCGTTTCCGGTGGAAACCGGATTTACGTTAGAAAGTAGTAAAAAAGATAATAGCAGAATTGATGTCATTCCCTTACTGCTTTAAAATTTTGCAAGTTATATCACATAAACAAACAATATACAAAAACTTCATTTTCAAATTTCGCGAAAAAATTAAAAATGCTAAAAATGCTCTTGATTATTAATCATTACTGATTCCAGACACAGCACATTTTTAATCACAACATATTGTAAATAACTTTCATGAAAATTTTTGAATTATACATGTTAAATTTAATCTGGTCAAAAGAGTAAGAACCCGAGCAAATCTTCATTTAAAAACACCCTTGTATTTTCTCAGGTAACTCTTTTGCTTATTATAATAATCTAAGCTTCGGCAAACGCTACTAAAACAAAATTTCATCAGTTTCAATTATATTAATCCTTTTTAATTTTTGCTTATTTTTAAAAAGCATAATTGACATTACTCACAGGATTGCTCGATTTTGAAAAGTGGGTATTTATTTCAAAATTTTGCCAACAAATCAAAACGTTATCGTTGGAATCGTTAAATAAGATAGAAAATCTCTATTTTTATAGTTTCCTTCCAGCCCACCGACAACCCAGTGGTTTCTAAACTTCCTTTGCAAGTTAATGTTTAAATTGAGTGAAGATTTTGCCAAAAATTGTAAGTTTGATTTGTTTTGCATTTTTTTATAAAGTATTAAAATAGTAGAATCCCTCGTAAAGTGAGATCCCGGAAGTGTTATTTACTGTAGATGCTTTGCTACATAATCCCTAGACGTTGGATTCACTGATAAAAGTTATTTTCTTCCGATTTCGACAGCGTCGTCATAAGGTTTACTGTTTTTATTATGGCAGCTACCCAAATACTGGAAAATAGGTATCATAAATCTAAAATAAAAAGTGCTTCCAATTGTTTTGATTTGATTCCGACAAAATAAATTTTGCTTCAAATCTACCGATTTTCAGAGCTATGTAAAACACTTTGTGTGTTTTAGCTTAAATTAGTAAAATTATAAGTCATATTTTAATATCTGATTTTTACTGCACAGTACAGATAGATTGCAGCAAATGTATGTTAAGGCCACAGCTTAAATTTTAAGTAAATTGCAGATACGCTCAAAATCAAATATATGCCCTACAAATATTTAAATTTTTTTAACGTCCAATATCCCTTCCTTAATTTTTTATACATTTTATCATCAAGCGAATTCAAATTCAAATTTAAAAAAATATTATGATGAAATCTGCAATTAAAATAGTGAAGCGCAATTACATATTACAATTTAAAAATGTTCATCTTGTTGGCGCAGTTTATCAACTATTTTTTTCAGACATTGTGAAACGTGTTTTATTGATCTCTCGCCGGTGTGTCACAGGGGTCACACACAGGAAAACAATTGTTGTGAATTCTTAATTATTTAAGGATTTTTAATTGTTTTAGAACATGTTCTGACATTCTTTCTATACAATTTTGAAGGCTTTCCAGGTAGCAATCTGAATGGTCTTAACCCCTGAATATCATTTCACAAACAAAGTTAACTTGAATATTGTTTCTTCTCCTGAAAAATGAATTTAGTAGCGTGAAGGCAAATTTGTTTTATTTTTATGAATTTATTACTTGACGCGCAAAATTTGCAAGACTATTATTATTACAAGTGTCAATGAACGCTAAGATTACTGTGTTCAAGAAGATCACAAATATAAATCAAATGCTGCTGTAATTGTTTAGATTTTAAGTCACAATAAGCAATCGTGTCAAGAAAATGCTGTACATGGGGATTTAATTTGATAGTGAATCACAAATTAATGCAGGATAATCCAAAGGAATAGACACGATGATTTACAGTGGTACTGTAGATCTTATTTTGACATTCGTAACATTTAAAGTCTACACTCCGAACCTGTTCTCGTAACATTCTTTAAACTTCCCGTAAGAAAAAATAAATTTAAATTGTCAGCAATAATTGACTTTTGAAAATGTAATTTTTCGATACAAAATCCTGGCTTGCCTGCACGTCTTTGCGAGAGTTATGTCAACAGTTTTTAATTTTGCGTAACAATCCAAATATATTTGGAACACATTTTGTTCAGAAAATGAGAAAATTTAAAATTCCTTGATGTTTCACATGCCTGGGTGCTGGGGACTTTACGTTTTTAAAAAACATGGTATCCGCAAGTACAAAATTTGCAAACGGATTTTCAAAACGGTGCTAAATTTTCAAACATATGTGAAGTATTGGTTTTTTAGGACTGGCTCCGTTACCATAAATGTTACTATAAATTTACTTAACTATTTCTTTGTCAGTAAGAATTGAGACTACAATATCAATTTCAGTTCAATTTAATCTCAATTTTAAAACAACTTCAACTTTCAAAATTTTAAAACTTGTAAATAACAACTTCAACCATTGACACTGTTATTTGTTTAACTGAAACTGATTATTTGTCTATTTGTTTTATAAATAATCAATTACAATTTACCATTTAAAATTCAGTTAATAATTGAATTTCAACTATTACAATTTTAATTTCAACTAAATAATTGACTTGAGTTGTGAGGAGCCCTAATTATGGCCCCATTCTTTGTCAGTTTAAAAATATGCAATTTTGAAAATCTGGAAAGGAATTGCTTGACTGTGGGAGAAATTACGTCGTCCCTAATAAGGACTAATGGTGGAAATATTATCTGATATTGTAATTTATATTATGCTGGAATTATATAGCAAGAATTGTGTTTTAAATTTGGAAGAAAATTAAAAGCGCCGTGATGTTTAAAAATTTAAAAAAAAATAAAAATAAAATAATAATGTTGGATAAGAATAAAACGTGACCTTGTACGATGCTCTACAGAAACTAAAAGCAAAACGAATCAATTTAAACAGTTCTCCAAGAGAGTGTAAAAATTCCTGTTCTGAAATTTTAATTATTATACGTTTCTAGGAGGAAGTGTTTTGTTGATTTTCCCCGGAGTCTATGTTGTTCGGTTTTACAAACAAAATTGAGTTATTTTAAGGTTACATTAGAATGTTACAGTCATGTATTTTTCTTTGAAACAGATCAACAGTATTAATTTTGGAGCTGAGAAGAAATAACAAATTATGACAAAAATTCAGGAGAGTACGGATAAGACCTGAAATTATTTACACATTCAAGGATGTCTGGTCGATGCTTGATGTAAGCTTTTTTGTACCATGGGAAAATATTCCAGTTGGGGACAAAATTACACTTTATAATAATTTACCATTTCGTCTGCTCAAAATCCATTTGGATGTCCCTCCAAATTTAAATTTATACTTCCAAATTTTTTAATGACCCATTTTATAAGGCTAGGGGCAGGGATCGGATTTTTGTAGGAGACGGGAAGATTCTTCCCAGGGAAAAAATATTTCTGGTAGGGAAAATCTCAAAGGGAAGGGATTTATTTTTACGAGCAGGGATTTTTAAAATCGTTGACCTTTTATTGGCAGGGATTTTCAAATTTGTTGACGTGTTTCAGGGAAATTTGTTAAGTAAACAGGGATTTTTGGCTTGATTGGCCTAATTTGGCAGGAATTTTACGTCTTGTAGGGAATTTTTGTCTGCCAACAGGGATTTTCAAAATCGTTGACCTTTTTTTCAGCAGGGATTTTTGAAATCGTGGAGGACCTGCCAACAGGGAGATGATAGTCTAGGGGGCAAACAGGGTTTGGTTGAACTGTATTCTAAAATGTGCACATTTTTTTAGGTAATTTTCCCAGGTGTTACGAATGTTTGTAAGTCAAAATCAAGTGAACCTCGAGAGAGACCACAAAATGCGATACAACAACAGGCAGAGATTACGTTAGCCGCAGCCAACATTATGTTGTGCACGGAGCAGTAAATATAGTTATGTGGCGTAAAAGTCAAGGCTTAAATATACCAAGCCATTTTCATTTTCTGAATCAGAATCGTCTCTGGCAAGAAAGACGTGTTTCTAACTGCCTGCAGCTTATGCATAATTTATTGCAATTTTAATTAACTTAAAGTGTTACATGAAAAATTTCTTACATGAACATATGTATGATGTTGACGAACTGTGACAGATCCTGTAGTAAGGAGTTTTAAATCAGAGTTCGACTTCCAGCTAACACCTTGAGCAAGGTAGGTGAACTTTTGGAATTGTAGATACATTCGACAGAAACCTCCAATCACACAAAATTTCATCCCTATCCAGAGTGAACATTAGTGTAAGTAAGTTTGAATTAGCCCAAACGTTTGATAAAAAGCACATTTTTACTTGAAACTTGTTTTGAATTCAAACGGATTTTCGGTTACAGTTAAATTTTTTACTGGTATTTTTCCATTACATTCGCTGGGATAAAATACGACGCCAATCTGAGACAATAAATCTCCGGCAGGAGTAGAGAATATTTTAAACGACGCAAAAGTTTTAAATTTAAAACAAACGGAATCCTCAATAAATTTTTTCTGCATTCCCTGGAAGTTTTGTTAACTTTCAATGGATTTCAAAGTGAACACAATTTAGTGTATTTAAGTTTGCGTCATTATGTTTTGCTGTGTGATCAATTCTCCGTATTAATTTTAAACATGATCTTATAAATCACATTGGGGTTAAGCCAATTTGTTACCTCTGATAGGGCATAAAGCATTAAAAAGACCAAAGCTTAGAAAAAATTATGGTGCTAACTTGAGAAATTGTGCATTGAGTTCATATGAGTTTTAATGCGTTTCATTTTTGTGGGGTATATTTTTCACATCTCTTTTGTTATTAAATCTAAAAATATAACTTTGGAGAACATAATTTTGTTAGAGCAAAGTTTGATATTTTCTTCGGGGAATAGCTAAAATAGTGTTGTACTATAAAATAAGCGGTATAAGCGGTTCAGGTCGTACAAGAGACATCGGTCGGCGGTATTTATGTGTAAGTTTGCATACATCAATAACGCTACTTCACAATATTTAAACAAATTTACGATATGTTTTTAAATTTAAAATGTGATTTTTTTGCAGAATTTATTTGTGGATATTTATACTTATAAGAACCCAGAAAGTTCAGTATGAAAATTCATAATATGAAAAAGGGTGAATCAAGCCACACTTGTAATTATTCAAACGGTGTGGAAGCTAGGATATTTGAATACATTTATGTAAACGCGCTCTCTCTCGTTAGCCGTATTTTACCGGTCCAAATACCAGAGGTAATCAGTGGTCGGCACGGGAACGGGTAAAACCCTGGTACATGGGAACGGGAACGAGTACAGGAACGGGTACGGGAACAAATATTTTGTTCCCAGCTAGTTTGGGTTCGGGAACAGGAACACACTCAGGTGGACCCGACCACCGGGAACAGGAACAGGAGTGGGAACAGGAACAGAGATTTTCAATTTGTTTCCGTTCCCATCGGGAACGGGTACGGTCTACGCATGATCCCGTTCCCATACCTGTGGTTCCCGGGTTGGAGGGGGTACTTTTACTAAACGTTGTCGTATAATTCACTTTTTACAATTTACAGGGTGTCTCAAAATCTTAAGTAGGCAAAGGAGGACGATCCCTCGCAAATTGTCATTATACAATATAAAAACATTTTCTCGCGAAATGGTTCACATTTTTCGTTTCCTCGGATGTATCTATCATCGTTAAATTTCTTCTTCTACTAAAAAATACATTTAGTGACGTAAAAGCATGAGTTATTTTTAGTTTTCGCATATTTTTGAAATATATCATTGACCGGACTTGCAGGATTGTTCTAGTTTGAAAAAAGGCCGTTAGCTTTCAAGTTTTAACAAACGTTTGCAACCTTACCGTTAGATTCTTTAAATAAAATACTAAATCACTAATTTGATAATTCTCTTCACGTCAACGAGCAAGACCTCAAGATCCTAGATATCAATGATTTATGTCAGATTTTGTGTCACACTATAAATTTGAACTTAAACGAAGTGTAAATCAATACTTGTGATTTAATCTTTAATTGTTCCTAATGTTTTTAAATATCCAATCCCGTGAAATTCAAAAGATTAAGTTAAGAAATTAAATACTTTGTATAATTAATAATACAATAAGAAACCTTTTACTAAATTGTGGAGTTTGTAATAATTGTAGTTCAGTTAAAAATTGTTACTTAAACTGGACTTCAAGTAATGCTAGCACTTAAAGTCAGATTTACATTTAGTTCAAATTCCACGCATCAGGCACCACTCAAACTCAAACTCGGATTTGTTATTATACTCCAATTGAAAATAAAATTCGTAATTAAACTAGACTTCAAATAATTACTAAACATAGTGAACGTCAAACCTTTTCACTATTGAGTTTCAAATATTAAGAAAATTACATCTCAGGATTTTCTAAACATTAACATAAACTAGTAGCAAATATTTTAGCATGTTCTGAAAATATATTTTTCTAGTTTCCAAACGAACTGTCAATTTCACTCTAAAAGTAAAACATGAAGCTGCAGTGCGTTTAACCACAAATAAATGTCATTATCGTTGGCTGATTTTGAAGACATTAAAATTTCAGGATTGTCGGAACGAGTATGAGCTGGCATCACATCTGGTTATTTATTTTTCTCAGAATTCCTCATTATAGTTTACATAATGGACGTCGGGACAGAAAGGTAGTGTAATTCTTTGAACTTTAAAAAAAGAGTGCAGCGCTGTCAGGAGTTTTTGAATCGAATTTTGAGTTGCCTCAAGAAATTGTATGGCTGATACGATGGAAAAATATTTTGTGCAGATTAGAGATTCAGCAATTTTGGATTATTTTTAGATTTTTTTTTCCGATTTGTTAATGAATTAAAAAAAACTTGATTAAAAATCGTATTGATTTGGTAAATGTGATTATGAATCCGTCATAGAATAACTAGACGACAAAACTTTGTTGGACGCTTCACTTCACCCCAAAAAGGGGTAACCATTTTCTATTGTAAATCCGAAGATTTTCAGACTATTTCGAAAAACGATGTCAGTATATTCATTTGCGTCAGGAAAAGGTTATGCAGGGGAATTTTATTTATAGTAAATAAAGAAGAAATTGCTGCAGGTCTTTTCAAAGGAGCAGGCACAATGTTTTACTTTGTTTTGTAGACTTTATTTTCACATTATTTACACTGTTGTGCGATAAAACCAATTGAGCTGTATTTATTATTGGAGTTGTCTTGTGTGGCGCAAGTGTTAAAATAATTTAAAAAATATTTAGGTGACAATTATTATAATTAACAATTTAATTTTATTACACTGAAAACCACCAGCAATGCATCTCGTTTCTAGTATTTTACAGGCAGTTTTCATTTACTAATTACTGAATTGAATGATAAGAATAATGTTTAATTCTTAGCTAGAATTGACTTTTGAATAGTCGACTTTTTCAATATAAATCCTGGCTTTGCTCCATTTCAGTGCTCAGCAAGTGTACACAAAATACTTTTACTCTTATCTGTAATTACCCGAAGTGCGAATATTGCAATGTCTGGTAACCATACCCATAACTGAGTATTTGGGTAAAAAATTATCGTTTGTAGTAATTTAAGCTCCTAAAAGTATCAGAGGTTCAAATTCCTCAGGAAACCCAGGAAACAGGGATTTTTAAGGTTTTTGTTCGTAAATCAATTCAGGGATCTTCACTTCAAAATCAGGGATGCTTTGGATTGTTGCTATTAACAAAATCAGGGACATTTTGAAATTTTTGCTCCACGAAATACCTAAACCTAATAGCTATACTATTGTCAACTGTTGAACACAGTTTTTGTTGCATGTAGCGTAGCCAACTTGGGAACCTGTTCAAAATATTTTACTGGAAATATCTTCATTGGCTTCAAATTCAAATTTTTTACAATTACAAACATTGTAATCTATTTTTAAAATATTCACGCCTTAAAAAATTTTGGCATTGCTTTTCCTTTCCATGGAATTTGCATGAACGTCTTGCTGTACTTTTGAATTTCAATGAAGAGCTGAAAAGCATAAGATACATTTCTGGAATTCAGATTTGGGCATTTGAAATCCAAAAACTAGAAAGTTTGTACTTATTAAATTTTAGTATCTTTTTATTTTGACTCACAAAGTATAGACGATTGTTTTTGTTTGTTTCTTAAACCCAATTAATCTGCGAAGGCGCAACTATTTTTAATTGTAAAATTATTTGACGTGACCATAAAGCTGTAAATCCTTAAAAAACAATTGACGTAAGATTAGTTTAATTTTTCGCTAAGTGCAGTGTCGCTCCTTTAAATTTAAATGAATTTGGATATCAAGTGTGCTTTCAAATTACAAAAAATTCTGCCTTAGACGGTTTAAGGTAAAATGGGGACATTTTTGACAAATTGCAGTGAGAAGATTATTTTATGCCTGATTTCAAAGTATGTCTGTACTCTGGAAAAATATCCCGGTTGTTGACACAATTATAATTCATAATAATTTTCCAATTGACTTGTGTGTAGTGTATGTTAGTGATGCCAATGGTCTGGTCTGATCCAGATTTTATGAAACTGGTCTGGTCCAAAGCACAGACCAGAACATTTATCTGGTCCAGTTTTTCCGACCAGATCATTGGCATCCCTAGTGTATGTTACTTAATTTTTTAATGCCCTCTCAGTAGAGTTAGGATAAGCATTGAATGAATGCGCATAGTATTCAGCGTTGACTTCTTTACGTTAGTTTTTATTTCTATTCAGAGGAGAGTCAATCACAGGCTGATTTATACTTTGTAGTGAGCTACAAAGGAAAACTTCACCAAGTGATAAGGAAGTTATCTTTACATAATTTTACCTGAGCTCATTATAGCTAATTAGAATATTTTACATTGTCACCTGATCATTTACATCTTACATTGTATACCTAATGCCATTTATGCCTGTCTTACATTTTGACTTGTTCTCAGTATCTTCAAGTGGCATCGAAGTTAAAATACTTTATGTTGTTTTTATTTTATTCCATCAGAATATAATTAAATAAAATAGATACTAAATGTTGTATTTTATTTTGGTAAAATAAATGTTTGCTTCAAAGCTACTGATTTTCAGGGCGTTACACTTAGTGCGACATGAATGTTCGAACCTTTTAAAATATCAAAATACAATCCGGGTAGGCAAATATATTTCCGTCGTCAAAGCGAGCAAACTGTATTGGTTGGCAGAGCTATGCAGTATTTTCAAATACAGTATTTTAAAATACGTATTTTGAGACCACAAAGTATTTTGTATTTCAAAGTTGGTAAGCAGTGAGCAAGTATTTTGTACTTAGTATTTTGAGATCCAGTAAGTACAAAAGTATTTGGTATTTACTTACTCTCAATGACATGTGAAACGTATTTCAAATAAAGTATTTGGCTCAAAATACTTTTCACTAGTATTATTTCTGATTTTGACGTTTTATGCAGTTTGTATGATGTGCAATATCTGTGAAACATTCATTTGAGCATTGGGATAACATACGTTGGAATGAATCCCTTTACTACGTCAAACATGTTCAGGTTCTCTATACAACATATCGTCGTTGAAGAGGCGAAATGGTCTACACGCGCATGATTTTGTACAGCACAGACCATTTTGCCTCTTCAGCAACGATATTTAAGATACGCCGAAGACCGACTCGATTTAATTTTCAGATACTAACTCCTTTTTATAATAATTATTCTGAAAATACATTTAATTACTTATAAATAAAAATTTCATGTTAATCCACATTACTTCATTACCAGTTATGTATACCGACTTAAAATATAATTATAATGGACTGACCTATTTGGCAGCCGTTGAACATTTTGTTACTACACATGCCTTATATGCAGTCTTTGAAGTGACCGTTTTAAAAGGTTTGTTCTAGAAACTGAAAAGAGTGAGCAATATGTGGGTATTTTAAGGAAAGTATTGTATTTAAAATACAGTATTTTGTATTTGAGTATTTTAAATTACCTACCATGTAATGTATTTTTATTTGTATTTTAGCAATGTAACCTGAGGTATTTTACTTTGTATTTTGTATTTTCCATATTTTATTTCAGGTATTTTATTTTGTATTTTGTCATCGAAGACCAAGTATTTTGCATAGCTCTGTTGGTTGGACGTCACAACTCGAAGTTGTGACGTTACAAATCAACGCTATAACAGCTATGCAGATGGAAAAATTTTGATCACCCCTAACTTTAGATTCAAATTATATGTCAGGTATAATATCTTGTGTGGCGTGAAAGCTAAAACATTTTAAAATCTACGCAACAATTATAATTAGCAATGTGATTGTTATGTGTGGCAAACGAAGTTCCGGAAAATATTTTCACTGTGTACGGAATAGCACTTTTCACAGCAGAATACTCCATTTTGGTAAGATTATTGATAATTGTGACCGCATTCTTTCTCATTTGTGAAAACATAAAATTTTAAAAATCTGGAAAAGAATTACTTGACAGTATGGGATTAATATACTTTCCGTCGGTGACCCTTATAGGAACTAGTGGAATAAGCAGAATGTGACAGCAATTGTTATATATTAATTTTAAATTGATAAAACTTTAAAATATTTATCGTAAATTTGATAAAACGTTAAAGTTTCGTGACCGTTAAGCATTTTTCAATTACATAATTTCGTAATTCATGTTGTCAACCAGCGCTGTCACTTCTGCGAATTAATTTAATTTCAAATTAAAGTTGATAGACGACTTCAAAGTTTTAAGCGGATATTTGCTAAATGCGAATTTATTTGCAGAAATTTGGATGAACGAACCACTAGCAATTGCTCTCAGTGTATGACATTTTTTATTTAAGTAAAACTAACGGTGTTTTCTTCAAGCTTGGATTCAACCTAACAGTGAATTTGACAACGTTCACATTTTGAATTTTTTGCATGTAAAGTGTCCATTGCTTTTGTGAAACAATCGTGTAGATTTTACCCCGAGGTTTTCAATCAAAAGAAGTTGACACGGTTCTATAATTTGTTATCACAAACTTTATTTGTACATTTGTTTTACCACCAGCTATAAACCTAGACATATGTTTACTACCTTCCCTTTAACACTGGTGGAATACCTTGTGTGGCGTTAATCTTTAAATATTTAAAAGATATCTAAGTGACAATTTAGTATAACCAGTAATTTATTTTACTGCAATAAAAACCTCCAGCAATGTTTTTTATTTCTCGTATTTTCTAGATATTTGTAATTTACCACTAAATTGTAAGGAATCTGGTGCAATTAGAGTACGGTAATTTATTTTCCGGGTATTTGTCAATACGTTCGCAGGAAATTGCAGTTACGAAATTTAAAGGTTGCCTGCGTTAATCATTTCAGTGGTTTATTACCAACTGAAATTATATTTAAAAATCATTGCTCAGCTATTATTTACGGCTATTGCGTAGGGCGGTGCGTGCTAAAGATATCTCTCCTTACCCCTTTTACAGCATTATACTGAGCTCATTTGGAAAATCAGAATCAAAGATTTAGTAAAAATTATATTTTGACAATTTTTGAAAAAAAAATCTAAAATTCTAAAAAAATAAAGCAGATAATACGATCTGGTTTGCATAAAAGAAATTTCATTGAATTGTTCAGAAAACAACGAAGATTTTAATCGTTTTTATTTTCGTACATACGGACACGCCATTAGAGTTTTGGGATTGATTCTTAATTGTTCCCAATGATTTTTTAACCATAGGATAATTAAGAGAACTTCCTAAAACTTGCAGCCCATCCTGGGAATTTTCGGAACAACTTGTTGATCGTGAACACTTTAGATTTTCTCACGTACAACGGCTGGATTGATTTTAACTGGGTAAGTGGGACTTCATTCCTTCAGACTGAAAAATTCTATTGGTTCGGCTTCGCTCGAAGCTAAATATAACTAAGCTACACATTTTAAAAATATATAGAGTTTGAGGTGCTTTAATTATGATCGGATTCTTTCTCACTTGTCAAAACATGCAATTTTGAAAATCTGGACAGGAATTGCTTGACTGAGGAAGAAATTACGTCTTCCCTTATAAAAACTAATGGTGGAAAAATGATGCGAGGTTGTAACTTATATTATGCTGGATATAAATAGCAAATTTGAAAAAAACATTTAAAACGCCGTGATATTTACACGTTTCAAAAATAAAAGTGCAAAGCAAAATAGATACGTAAGATAAGAGTAAAATGTTACCATGTATGTTTGTACCCGGGAATTACTCGGGTACTTGCAGGGTTTGTTGAATGAAAATGCTCGACGACATTTACCTGTACTTTTGAAAATACCAAAAATTTTCAATTTGTTAAAATTTGGATTTCCATTAAAAACTGTCCGACATTTTCGGCATTTTCCCTAGGAATTAAGGGTATTCTATTTCAAGTTGTTTAAAAAATCATTTAATGTCATTTATGGCTTATATTTATTAAACGATGAAGAAATTCAAATGTTAATAATAGCAGATGAATGCAACGAATTACATTTTCGTGAATTGGTTGCTTAACAATTTTTGTATAGCGTAAGGATAACCAGTTGGGACGAATTGCTTAATACCAAACTCTCCATAATCAAAAACATGCTTTAAGACTTCGACAACATCTAAATAAATTGCTCCTGACTAAATGTTTTTCTCAAAAATCTTTTAACACAAGTTCAACTACAAAACACTATATTTGAACAGTGTTTGGAAAATATTATATGAATGATTTTAGTCGATCAAAAATTTTCCAGGTGAAATATTGTGGTTTCAGGGCGTAAACATAGGAGCAATATTGAATATTTATTTTACATAGGTTTACAAAGCAAAAATTACTAAACTTGTTCTCACACTTGTGGTGCCTGAGAGGACAATTTTTGATCAAGTTAGACTAAATTAGACTGAAATGCAGCGTCATGAGAGTTTCGTAAGCCAAGCACAGATGCCTCCGCTATTAACATCAAAATTATTAACAATAATCAAATTGATTGCAATCCAAGGAAGGAATGATATTGTTCAAAATTTCATGGATTTCTAAAATTTATTAAATATTTACTTCAATAAATGACCAAAGTGCCATTAATGCCTTTTGGCATTTTCAAATGGTCAACCCTGGATACTTGTTACAACAAGAAATGGATCTGGTTTGCAGCTAACAAATGTATGTTTATTCACAACTTATCGCATAATACGTTCTAAAATAATTTTAATGTTACGCTTTCAATGAAGCTAATTAAACTTAATCTGATGAACATATGTAAAACTTGAAATTCTTCATTGATGAGCTCCATTATATTAGTCGAAAAATAGACTATCTGACTGATTCTTTACGTTTTATTTTTTTATTAGATTCCCAGGAGAAATCATTACGCCAAACTCCACGTCTTAGTAATCCATTCCATTAGGAATCGTTGAAGTGCCCAAAAATAATCGGGTACAGCATGCACGGGTACAGATATTTTGCCACTGATTGAGTACCCATACCCGTACCTGTCCCCCCTTTATTGCCTAATATCCAGAGTACCCTGGTAGTACCCGCCTATTTGTGAGTACGCAACTTCTGTATTCGGGTAGTGCCCATACCTTTACCCGTACCCATTTACCCGAGTATTACCCGTACCCAGTCCGAGCACTGGGTTGAACTGTATACTAAAATGTGCAAATTGTTTTTAGGTAATTTTCTCAAGTGTTCTGTACGCTTGTAAGTCAAAATAAGGTGAACCTCGATTGAGTCTACAAAATGCATTGCAATGCCAGCCAGAGCTAATGTTAGCTGCAGATCAATGTTTTAGAGTGGAGCAGCAAATATAGTTATATGGCGTGAAAGTCAAGGCTTAAATATACCAAGCCACTTTCATTTTCTGAATCATAATCATCTCTGGCAAGAAAGGCGTGTGTTTCTTACTGCCTGCAGCATATGCATAATTTGTTGTAATTTAAATAATTTAAAGTGTTACAATTTCATTGAAAATTTCTGACAGGAACATATGTATGAAGCTGACGAACTGCGATAGATCCTGTAGTAAGGAATTTTAAATCAGAGTTCGATTTCCAATCAACCTTGAGCAAGGTAGGCAAACTTTTGGAATTGTAGGTACATTCGCCAGAAACCTCCACTCACACAAAATGTCATCACTATCCAGAGTGAACATTAGTTAAAGTAAATTTGAAAAAAAACCAAAAGTTTGAGAAAAAGCACATTTTTGAAAGCGAAATTGGTTGTGAATTCATATGGATTTTCAGTTGCAGTTCAGTTTATTAGTGGTATTTTAAAAAATTTATTTCTCTTTCTTTTTAAATCCAGACGTATAATTGTTTCAAGGAAATTTATAATACAACAAATTTTCATCATCGCTCCACCCTCTTTTCAGTCTCCAACAGATCTCTTGTTTCAGCTCCATCTTTTAAGGGCTACACTTATTTCGAAACGGCAGTTCTGGACATTCCTACGTCTACACATAATCGGAACTCTTTCAGCAAAAGACCTAAAGACGATTGTATTTGAAGATATCAGGATATTTTGAAAACCATGTGTGCAATCTGGGTAGCTTATTTATTTCCTGGATATGAAAATGTTTTTCAGATCGGGCCGATCGGGGATCGGATTCTCAAAATTTCATGGAATTTCTCAGCGTAATTACATGACAGAGTCACAGTGTCTGCCACAGGGGTGGTAAACATCCTAATAAGTCCTCCAATGTATTTCCTTTGGTGTTTTCTGAGCAATATGCGTTAAATTCCAGGGATCTTTAGAAAAGGGAATTTGGAAAAGTTTACGGAACGAGTGGAATAACATAACCCCTGCCATGAGAACTGAGGTCATGGAATCTTCAAAACAAAGATTATTTGATTTGGAACACGTAATTAAGATGACAATCATGAATTCTCTACCTGTCGAGTCCGTATTAAATCCTGAATATATGTCCCACTCTGTGCCGTATACTTTTAAAGTATATCATTTTCTGCTACCGGACTCTTAAATTACAATCGCTAGCATGGACTACGACACGAATCCGTTCTGCGGAAGCTGACTGGAGTAGAGAATATGTTAAACGACGTGAAAGCTACAAATTTAAAACAAACGGAATCCTCAATGAATTTTTATTATCTTCCCTTGAAGTTTTGATAACTTTCAATGGATTTCAAAGTGAAGTTTATGGTACAGTTTAGTGTCCTTAATTTTACTTCGTTATGTTATGCAGTGTGATCAATTCTCAAAAATTACCTTCTCAGTCACAAAATAAATATGCAATCTTGTCTAAAATAGGTGCTCCTGAAGCCGCAATATGTGATTTTGAAAATGATACTCGACTCAAATTAATCTGTCTAATATTTTCTAAACACAGTGTTCAAATATATTGTTTTGTAAACGCGTCAGATCGTTGATTAAAAATCGCAAGATATAAAATCCTTCTTTTATGTTGTTTCACTAACCTTTAGTCCTGCATTTAAGTAATGCCGTAATGACTAGCAAACGAAAAAAATATTTTTCGGTTTTCCAGGTCTGAATATGACCATCTGTATTTTGGATCGCTGGTTGTCGGCAGTCGGCTAAGTTGGACCTTTTATCGGTTGTCGGCTGTCGGCCAAGTTGCAAGTCTGACAGACATCTGACGGCTGACGTTGGAATATTTTTGTCGGCTGTCGGCTAGATTAGACAGTTTGTCGGCTATCGGCCGTCTGCCAAGTTGTGTATTTAGCCGACAGATGTCGGATAACTTGTACCGATATTTGTTGGCCGTCGGCTAACTTGGAGCTTCCACTAAATGCATTAATATCTGATATGCGGTAGCGTGAATAAATGTTCGCAGATATTAACAGCGTGATTGAATAGGAAAGAAGTGTTTATTCAGAAAGCGGAATGTGAAGAGTAACGAGGAGAGAGAGTAAGAGTAGTGATAGTGAGTGAGACGCTACTGAGGTAGCATGAGGAAGGAATCCTTTATATAAGGGCACGAGAGTGTGTCTCAGCCTGGCAAAGGTAACGGCTGCAGATGGGTTAGGTTGGAACAGGATGATTCCAGTTCATGCAGGTTCAGACAGGAATGAACAGGTTCGTTCAGGTTAAGACAGGAATGAGCAGGTGTTGGGGAGGATGAAGTGTAACGGAAGAACATAAGAAACATGTATATTTTGTACACACTAAATACTCTTGTGAAAGAGAAAAACCAAACTTCACAACTTTTTTTATGCAATAAATAATTTAATTTGCTTGAACCAGCAAAGGTCGGCATAGTATGGAAATATTATTTGGAACCATGTCAAATACCTCGTTACAGGGATCAGATTTTTGTAAATCTCTTGAAGATCATTTCTGAATTTCCCAGTGGAAACGCATGTATGCCCCTGCAGGGAGGTCCTGAACGATTTAGAAAATCCCTGCTGAGAACAGGTCAACGAATTTCAAAATCCCTGTTGGGAAATATAATTCCCGCGCAAGACGTAGATTTGAAAATACGGTCACACTACGGATTACGTCCTGAAAATAATTAACCTTAATACAAAATATATTTTATCGAAATATAGTAATATATTAAAATTTGAAAATACTTTTGCTAAGACACTACTGTATTTATTCTCCAGGTCTGGCAAAGGTTTTAATACTCAAGTTGTATTCTCGGGTAGCACTTGAAAAATATTGTATTTGTGGTAACTTCCTGTCCATAAACATAAGCGCTACATCGAACATTAAATGTGTTCATCTAATTATTGAAAATTAATATTTCATTTACATTAATATATTAATATTTCAAAATTTCTTCAAAAATTTGCAATATTAATTTGCAAAAGTTTTTTAAAGTTGCAAACACTCGACTTCATTACTGAAGACTTTACGGGGTTTTAAAAAACATGTTTTGACCAGTGACTGTGAATGTTTCAAATTTTGATAATTGCAAAAAATACAGCACAAACATTTTTATAAAAAATGAGGTTTCATTATTAAGGAGTTTTATTTTATAACTTTATTACATATAGATATACATATAAAGTATTTCAAAACGTAACATAGTAAATTTTCAATGTCCTTAGTAAAGCACTAATTTTAGGAGTTAAACATTTTACAACGCAAAAGTTACTTTTTTAGGATTTATTATTCTTGTCTGTTTTAAACGTTTTTGTGTTGCATCTAATAATGTTTATTCGCAAAGCCTTAGAAGTAGGATATACGCCATCATGCATGAGAGCTTCTTACAATAATATAAAATAATATTTTTTTTAATAAAACGGTTTATTTAAATATACTGTTTTTTGATTTAGTATGCAAAATTACTAAATAGCTAAAACGCATATCGTAAAAATCGGGGCTAAAATACCCAATATACCTGGCCTAGGTTGAATATGCCCAAAATATCCAAAGTGCCCAAAATCCCATGACATTTTCAATTTTGAAACCCTGATCATAATACAGAATACGAATGCAAATTAATAATTAAGTAATATTATTTAAGTGAAAAATATTTCGAAATGCTTGATTAAAAAATATTACAGATGCTTAAATGTTTTCAAAGGAATAAATAACTTCAGCGCCCATAATTCTCTAAAGTGCGTGATTATCACAAATTTCATTGCCACTTTTAAATTACCATTGGCTTTTACAGGTGCGTATACCATTAAAAATAGAAACAAAAGATTTTGCCGGAAATCGATTGTGTGATGTGCTAACATTTTTATAAAATATTAAAATGGGAAATTTACTGAAAAAACCATATTCCATTTTATTTTGATATAGTCATCATTTAATCGTCAACTGCTAATAATATTAGTGTCAATGGACCCTAATGTTAGTCCTCAAGACCACAAACATAAATTACATGCTGCTATAGTTGTATAGATTTTATATCACAATAGTCATATGTCAAGAAAATGGTGTACATTAGAATTTTCACTTTAAGTAAATAAAGCTAAAATTGGTGCAGGACAACTAATAGGGGCTGGCATTCTTTAATTTATTACCACAGGTTTTATTTGCACATTCGTTGCAACTATATGCTTTTATTTTGTGTCTATCCTAATTACCTTACTGGATTTTCCTTTGGAATGCCTTGTGTGGCGTCATTGTTAAAATGTTTAAAAAATATCTAAGTGACAAATATGTATAAACAAAAATTTATTTTACTATAATAAAAATCCCCAGCATTGTATTTCACTTCTCGTATTTTCCAGGCATTTGTGATTTACTAGACTGTAAGGAATCTGGTGCGATTAAAGTACGGTAATTATTTTCGGGGTATTTGTCAAAACATCCCCAAGAAATTACAGTTACGAAATTTACAATTCCAAGGTTTGTAAATACAGTACAGACCTTCTTAAGAGCTACAAATATCATTTCGGCGAGTAACTATCCACGTGAACTACATTTAACAAAATTGCACTTGAGTCATCCACACACAATTTACAACTCTTTCCTTTATAGATCGTCACGATGTATTTTAGGGATTCACTCTTATTAACTAAAGAGATGAGACTGCCCAGACCACCAAAAGATTGTCATGATCATCTGCAGTTAGGCAAATGATGCTATTGCTAGGAAATATATAGACTGGCGTCAAAACATAATTAATTTTCGCATTTGAAAATTAATATTTCATTTACATTGAAATATAGATATTTCAAAATGTCTTCTTCAAATTCTCATTTTTTCAATATTTATTTGTATTTAAGGTTGCAAACGCCCAACGCCAATGTAGACTACTTTACGGGGTTTTAAAAGAATGTTTGAAATTTTGATAAAATTAAAAAATACAACACAAACATTTCTATAAAAAACGAAGTTAATTTATTTCAGAATTTTGCAGTTTATAACTTTATAACATACAAAATATTTCAAAACTTGGAGCTTGTAAGTTTTTATTTCCAAAAGTAAAACACTAATTTTAGGAGTTAAATATTTTGCAATGGAAACATTTCTTTTTGAGGATGAGCAGTATTTAAACTAGGCAAATCATGCCTGATCTACGTGTTTTTGTGTTTTATATTAGCAATAATGTTTGTAAGTATACGTCATCATGCATGCGAACGAGATGTTATAATAATAAAAAAATAATAGCTTGTTTTCATAAAATTGTCTCTTTAAACATGATGTCTTGTGATTTAGTATGTAAAATTAGTGGATAGCTAAAGCTCATAAAGTCATTGGTCCTCACAAATATAAAACTGAATGCTGCCTTAGTGGTTTCGACTTTATGTCAGAAAATACATGTGCGTCAAAACAGGGGTGCACATTGGAATTTCCCTTTATACTAAATAAAGCTGAAATTGCTGCAGTACAATCAAAAGGATCACAGAAGATGCTTCACTTTGTAACTATAGATTTTATTAAAAGTTGCAGTTGAAATATAAAATTAGTCGAAAGACGCAGTCAAACTTCACTTCTCAAACTGTTAAGATATCTTAATAAAGGTACTCGTTCTAGTATGACTGGATTGCGAATATTATTGATTCAAGGCACAGCAAATTTGTATGCTCAACGTATTGTAAAAAACCTTTTATACAAATTCTTGAGTTAGACGTGTTTAAATTTAATTTGGTCAAAGAAGTAAGAACCCTCGCAAATCTTCATTTAAACAAACCGTTGCATTTTCTCATGTAACTCTTTTGTTCATTATGTATATACTTTTTCAGTCAAACGCTACTAAAAAAAATTTGAGCGGTTTCAAATGATTAATTGGTTTTAATTTTCGTTTATTTTTAGAACGCATAATTGACAGTGATAATACTCACAGGATTGCTCTTCGTAAAAGGTGGTTTTTAGGGTGGCGTCAGCCCCCTATTAAACTAGCCATGTCCGTACTTCCGCACGATTAGGTAAAAACCGCTGGTCCGATTTCAATGAACTTTTTTGTGGACATTACTTGTGTCAAAAGTAAGACCAAGTTCGCAGTTGGTAGAAATCGGCTGGATAGTTTTTGAGAAAATAGTTATTGATATTTTTGACTTCAAGTCAAATCACAGTTATCTCCAAAACTACTGAATGTATATCAATGAATTTTTTTGTGAATATTGCTTATGCAAATAGTAATAGCTGTTGTTCATGTTGTTGAAATCGGCCTTGTATTTTAGTTTAAAAAAAGTCTTGAAATTTTGAACTTCAAGTCAAATGACAGCTATCTCTAAAACTCGTTGGAATCCCTTTTTTGTAGTTATTTTTATAAAGTATCAAAATATTAGAATCCCTCGTAAAGTGATATGACGGAAGTGCTATTAACTGCTAACGCTTTGATACGTAACGCAAAATAAACGGTGATTATATCAACCTATTTTACTCTAAACATACATTTCGCGTAACAACTACCGACCAGCGAAAATTACAGCAACTAGCGAGGCAGTAGCGCTTTGCTTCTGTTTGCAATCGATTCATCGATTGCAGTTTTGGATTTTTCTTTATTTGGTTCCGTCAAAATAAATTTTGCTTTAAATCTCCCGATTTTCAAAGTTATGCAAAATACTTTGTCCGTGTCTCAAAAATACATATGGGAAAAAGTCAAAATATAAAATAATTTAAAAAATCGACTTTACTATACTATTGTCAGCTGAATTGATTTTCAAATTTGTTGGCGTGTTTCACTGAAATTTTGTCGGAAAACAGGGATTTTTAGTTTGGTTTTATTTCACAGGGAATTGATGTCTTGCAGGGAAATTATTTTTGCCAATAGGGTTTTTGAAAATCGTTGATCTTTTTTAGCAGAGATTTTTGAAATAATTGAGGACCCCCCTGCAGGGACACATACCTCGGCAAAAATTTCGAACTCGAACTCGCACTCAGTTAAACGTGTGCAAGGTCTCTAAGCCAGGAACTAACTGAGGCACTGAACTCTATGTAATTCTTTGCCTCAAACTCGAACTCGGAGGCTCGTTTATTACCTTTTGGAACTCAGCCTCGAACTCACCTAAACCTCAATTTCCAGTTTCGTAAAGCAAGTATACTGCCATTTAAATACACCAATTCAATTAAAAACATTTTTTGACCAAAAATTAATTCCGTAAATCCCCTTAACAAATTCAAAAATCCCTGTTGAAAATAAATTATTTCCCTTGATCACCTCAGCAAATTCAAAAATCCCTGTTGACAAAAACGTTTTTCAGTAAAGCACCTCATTTCTTTGCTGAAAACATTTTTTCACTGTGAAGATTCTTCCCGTCTTCCCACATAAATCCGACCCCTGGTCGCTGGTATTCACAGACACAATACTTCACAACCGATTCAAGAAGAATTGATCTATTCAGTAAGAGCTCTGCTAGACCCAGAAAATAGATACAGTGGCGTCGAATGTATTTTCAAATTTTTATATTTTGCTTTATTTCGATAAAGTAAATTTTGCTTCAGGATTAACTCTATTCAGGACGAAATCCGTAGTTTGACTGGTATTTGGGAACATTCTTAAATTATCAAAAAGCTCATCGAGTGAGCATTTAGCATTATAATAGGAATAAAAATACCAGCAAAACAATGTCCTGTATTTTTTGCTGCAACTATCTCACATCCTACTGAGTGGATACGAACTCTAACCAGGATCTTACCGGAATTAATTTGTGATTACTAGTATAAAAAATAGTGGCTTAAATTAGCAAATATATGAGTCATATTTCAATATCTCATTTTTGCTTACACAGTACAGATTTTTCAGCAAATTTATAGCCACTGTAAGTTAAGGCCACAGCTTACATTTTAAGTATATTGCAGATAAGTTCAAAAGGAAATATATGCCCTACAAATATTTAAATTTTCTTAACCGTACTGGATGTTTTTTCGGGGTATTTTCAACACATTTCCCATAAATCACACAGCCCAAGCGTTTTTAAGGGTTACCTGCGTTAATCATTTCAGTTGTTTATTATCAACCGAAATTATATTTAAAAATAATCGTTTCGCTATTATTTAAGGCTATCGCGTCTGCTAAAGTCATCTCTCCTTACCCTCTTTACAGAATTATGTTGAGCTCATTTGGAAAATCATTTGGAAGATTTTAAAAAAATGAAATTTCGACAATTTTTGAGACATTTTCGAAAATTTAAAAAAATAGGAAATACTATCTGGTTTGTGTAAAAGAATCATTGAAAAGCTCGAGAGAAAACAAAGAATGTATTCGTTTTTATTTTCGTACGTACGAACACGCTATTAGAGATTTGGGGTTGATTTTAATTGTTCTCAACGATTTTTGAACCAAAGGATAATTTAAAGAACTTCCTAAAACTTGCAGCCCTTCTGGGAATTTTCGGAACGACTTGTGGATCTTGAACACTTTAGAGTATCTCACATACAAGGGCTGGATTGCTTTTTACTTTAAGTGGGACTTCATTCCTTCAGACTGCAAAAGCCAGTGGTTCGTATTTGCTCAAAGGTAAATATAGCGAAGCTGGACAATTTAAAAAATAAATTTAAATTTCGCACAATTATTACTGTTAAAAATTTGATTTCTTGATCAAAAATTCTGGCTTGGGTGCACATTTTTGCGAAAGTTATGTCAATAGTTTTTAGTTTCCCGGAACAAGGCAAATATAATTGGAACAAATTTTGTGCAGAAAATGAGAAAATTTAAAACTCCTTGATGTTTCACTTGACTGGGTTTGGGGGCATTTACGTTTTAAAAAAGATGGTATCCGCAACTTTCAAAATGTTGCTAATTCGTCAAACATTTTGAAGCATTGTTTTTTAGGTTTTTTCCCGTTACCAATTAAATGTTAATATAAATTTACTTTTACCAAACAACTATTTTTTTGTTAGTAAGAAGTTAGACTATAAAATCAATTTCAGTTCAATTTAATCTCAATTTTAAAACTCGTAAACAACTACTTCAACTATTGACACTGCTCTTTGATTAATTGAAAATTTTTATTTGTCTACTTGTTTCATAAATAATAAATTACAGTTTACCACTTACAATTCAATTAAAAATTAAATTTCAACAATTACAACTAAATAATTGACTTGAGTTGTGAGGAGCCCTAATTATGACCGGATTTTGAAAATCTGGGAAGTAATTGCTTGACTGGGAGAACTAATAGTACAAAAAAGGTTCTATTTTAACTTATGTTATTCGGGATTTAAGTAGCAAGGAATTCACCTTAAAATTTAAAGAACATACAAAGCGCCGTGATAGTTAAATATTTTAAAAGTAAAAGTGCAAAACAAAATAGAAACGTTAGATAAGAGTAAAGCGTTACCTTGTATGATGCTCTACAAAAAATTAATGCAAAAAGAAACAATTTAAACTCAGTTCTCCAAAAGAGTGTAGCAAAAATTCCTTTTCTGAAATTTTAATTATTCTACGTTTCTAGGACCGAGTATTTTGTTGATTTCCCCTGGATACTGCGTTGTTCGTCATCACAAACAAAATTGAGTTTTTTTGGAGGATACTTCAGATTGTTATAGTCGTGTATTTTGCTTTGAAGCAGATATTAATTTTGGAGCTGAGAAGATATCCCAAATTGTGACAAAACTTCAGGAACGTGTGGATAAGACCTGAAGTTTTTCCACGTCCAAGAATGTTCGATTGTTTTTTTGTGCCATGAAAAAATATCCCAGTTTGTGACAAAATTACACTTCATAATAATTTACCAATTGAATTGCTTTCAATTTAATTTGCTCCAAATCAAAATTTTTTTGGCCTCTTTTATAAGGCTAGGGACAAACAGGGTTTAGTTGAACTGTATACTAAAATTCGCAAATTTTTGTAAGTAATTTTTACAAGTGTTTTGTATGCTTGTCAGTCAAAATCAAGTGAACCTCGAAAAAGACTACAAAATGCGATGCAATACCAGGCAGAGATTATGTTAGCTTCATTCTAATCTTTTAGGGTGAAGCACAAATATAGTTATATGGCGTGAAAGTCAAGATTTAAATATACCAAGCCTTTTTCATTTTTTTAATCAGAATCGTCTAAGGTAGGAAAGGTGTGTTTCTAACTGCCTGCAGCATATGCATAATTTATTGTAATGTTAATTAATTTAAAGTGTTACTATTTCATTAAAAATTTCCCTCGTGAACATATGAAGCTGACGAATTGTTAAAAAATTTTAGTGTTCCATTTCCAACCAACCTTGAACAAGGTGGGGCGAACTTTTGGAAAGGTGGATACATTCGCCAGAAACGTCCACTCACACAAAACGGCATCCATATCTAGGGTTAACAATAGTTTCAGTCAATTTTTAAATTAACCCAAAATTTTGAGGAGCTAAAAGTGCATTTAAAAAAGTAAAGCTAGAAAATAAAATAGAACAAAAAAAAGCTAAAATAAATAGCTAATAAAATAAGAAACTTGTTTTAAATTAATGTTGATTTTCAGTTACAATTGAGTTTTTTACTGGTATATTTTAAAATTTATTTCCGATGAAAACCCTGACATGAAATTGTTTCAAGGAAATTTATAATACAACACATTTTCATCATCGCTCCACACTCTTTTCAGTCTCTAAGAGATCTCTTGTTCCAGGTCCGTATTTTAAGGGTTACATTTATATATAATTACATACTCCAATATTTTTCTACGTCTAATTTTTTTATACAAACGTATTTAAGTCTTATACATTCCCACTGTACTTCAAACTAGGACATCAACATTCAGAGGTCCCCGCTGGCGAATATGTGCATTTTGGTTTAGTGAAAAACATAAAACATGAACAAATAAACATTTATGGTCTGCTGATTTCAAGAATTTCAAACGAGCAGTTGTTGACAATCCTTCCAAAACGTCTACCAATATTTGGAACCCTGTCTGCCAAAGACTAAACAATTATTTTTTGTGAAGATATCAGGTTATTTTGAAGACCACGCGTTTAATCCGGGTAGCTTATTTATGTCCTGGCTTTGAAAATATTTTTCAGATCGGGGGCCCGATTTCAAAAATTTCCCGGAATTTTTCAGCGTCACTAAATTACAGAGTCACAGTATCGGCCACAGGGATAGTAAATATCCAAAGAAGTCATTAAATGTATTTTCTATTGTATTTTTTGAGCAATCCTTATTCAATTCCAGAGCCCTTCAAAAAATGCAATTTTGGGAAAGTTTACGGACCGAGCGAAATAACATAACACCTGCCATGCGCACTGAAGTCATGGAATATTCAAAACAACGATTCCTTGAGTTCGAAAACGTAATGAAGCTGGCAATCAAGAATTCGCTACCTTTCCAGTCCGTATTAAATCTTTAATACCCCGTTCTGTGCTATGTTCTTTACAAAGCTTCTCATCTTACGCTACTGGACATTTCCATACTTTGCTTACATCCAAAAATATCCTCAACTCTACAATTCAAATTTTTTCTGAGGTGAAGAATATTTGAAACGGCGTGAAAGCTCTAAATTTAAAACAAACACAGTCCTCAATACATTTTTCCTGTCTTCCCTTCAAGCTATGTTAATTTTCAATGGATTTCAAAGTAAAGTTTATGCTAAAATTTAATTTACTTAATTTTAGTTTATTCTGTTATGCTGTTTGAGCAGTTCCCATTGTAAGTTTTAAACATTTTCATATAAACCACATTGTGGCAATTGGGGTTAAGCAAATTTGTTACCGCTGTTAGGGCAAAAAGCATGAAAAAGACCAAAGCTCAGGAAAAATTATGGTGATAATTTGAGAAATTGTGCGTTGAGTTCATAGGAGTTTTTCATAACTCGTCAACTTTTGAAAATGGGAGTTTCTTATGTAATTTAACACAGGAAATTTTAGAGAAGGCAGGAGGTCACTCCTGCCTCTTGTAGTAAGGAGTTTTAAACCAGGGTTCGATTTCCAACGAACCTTGAGGCAGGTAGGGCGAAATTTTGGAATTGGAAATACATTCGTCAGAAACCTCCACTCACACAAATCCAGAGTTAACATTAGGTTAAGTAAGTTTGAATTAGCCCAAAAATTTGAGAAAAAGCACATTTTTAAAAGCGAAATTTGTTTTGAATTCATACGGATTTTCAGTTACAGTTCAGTTTTTCCCTGGTATTTTTTAAAATTTATTTCCCTTTCCTTTTAAATCCTGACGTGCAATTGTTTAATAATTTAAACCCCTGCCATGAGAGCTTAGGTCATGAAATCTTCAAAACAAAGATTCCTTGATTTTGCAAACATAATTAAGCTGACAATCAGGAATCCACTGCCATTCGAGTCCGTATTGAATCTTGAATAAGCCACTCAGTGCAATGTGCTTTACAAAGTATGTATATCATTTTCTGCTACTGGACACTTCCATTACATTCGCTAACATTGATTATGACACAAAACTATCTTGTTCAAGCTACATCTGGAGTAGAGAATATTTTAAACGACGTGAAAGCTCTGACTTTAAAACAAACGGAATATTTAATGCATTTTTCCTGTCTTCCCTTGAATGTTCGATAACTTTCACTGGGTTTCGAAGTGAAGTTTATGCTACAATTTAATATCCTTAATTTTACTACATTATGTTATGCTGTTTGATCAATTCTCACTATTAGTTTTAAAAATGGTCTTATAAATCACATTGGGGTTAATCCAATTTGGTACCTCTGCTAGGGCATAAAGCATTAAAAACAGCAAAGCTTAGAAAAAATTGTGGTGCTAACTTGAGAAATTGTGTAATGAGTTCGTATGAGTTTTAATGCGTTACATTTCTGCAAGTATATTTTTCACGTCTATTTGTTATTAAATCCAAAAACACAACTTTGGAGAACATAATTTTGATGAAGCAAATACGTCAACAGATATTTTTGGCGGTATTTTTGTGTAAGTATGTATGCTTCAATAGCGCTCAGAATATTTTTAAAAAACAACTATGTTTTTCATTTAAAAATGCGATTTCTTTTGCAGAATTTATTTATGGATATTTATATTAACACCCAGAAACTTAAGTAGGTATGCAAATTCACAGATTTAGTGTGCCTTCAAACAGTAAAATTCTAAATTATTCAAACGGTGCGAAAGCTATATTTCGTCAAAATTATTTTTTATTCAAAGGTACTGATTTTTACGATGGGATTTGTAATTTTTAAATAACAGCAGACAATTCAGATGAGCAAATATATGGCAAATATCTGGACGTTGTTCGGACCATTTAATATTACAATTTAACGTTGTAATAACGGTCAGCAGAACATTGACTAGGGCAAAATCCGGGATAGATCACCTTGGGCGGCTCAAATTTGTGGGTAAGCCCAAACGTGGAAGTTAAGAAATTTTAAATAATTATGTTGGCTTTTTTGGCATCTGCCAATCGCTGTTGTCTTTTGTGCTAAAACTTTACCGGCAGGGCAGCCGGATTTAAATAACACGATTTTTTTAAAAATAAATCCCTGATCAAATTTGAACATTCCTGTAATAGTTACATCCAAGAATAATTCCGTCCTAATGTTTGAATTCCTACTGATTCTGCATAAATCTTATTAAAAGCAAACTCTGTTTTAAAGTTGTGTTTTTCATTATTCTTCAAACTGTGAAGCTGACTGCCAACTTTTAAGATTACAGACCTACAAATTGTTTAGTGATAAATTGATACCATTAATTTACTCATACATGTATCTTTAGTGTGCCTAGAAATGTGTTGAAACAAGAATTTATTTTTATTTTTATTGAACAAATTTTGGGGGGTTAAAATTTTGTCCAAAAATAAATAATTTTTTTTTGAGAAAACTCCTAACATCGCCCGTATTAATTACTGCAACAACAAGTTTTGAACTTGACCTAGCGAAATAATACTATTACAAAAATATAAAACACAATTTCCTAATAATTAAGAATTTCAAAATTTTATAGCCTTGTTTAGGTCCAAAGGAAGACAAACGTTTTTTCCGATTCCAGGGAGTCAGGGAGTAATATCAAGGGTTTTGAGTTAGCGCGAGAAAAGTTGGAAATATTAGGAAGAAATTATGCTACAAAGTAAGAAAAAAAAAGTTTCAAAAAAATCTTAATTTTTACTTCTGCAGTTACATTTACTTCTAAATGAAAGTTGGTATGTAAATTTAAATTGCTAAACCGGTGGTTGCCAAATGTGGATTTATTTGTAAAACGTTGGATGAACGGACAACTAACAATTGCACTCAGTGTTTGGGATTTTTTAATTGAATACAACTTACGCTGTGTTTTCTTCAAGTATACATTCAACTAGCTATCAATAATATTACAATATTTAATAATCAGTAATTTTGGCAACGTTCAAATTTCATATCATAAATTAAAATAATGTAATTTGTAAAATATTCCAATTGTGCTCGAAACTTATCATTTTTTTGCAGCAATTCATGTTCTTGAATTTGTTGATTTAAAAGTAGATATATTTTTATTATTTTTATGGTTACGTTGCACAATCACGTTGATGTTCCCCCGATATTTTGTTTTCTTGTTTCTTATGTAAAATGTTTTCATTGACTGGAGAGTTTATCACAAATTATGAAATTATTCTACAAAACATTTTACAACTGTATAACTCATCGCTTGAGGTTGTCCAACTGAGCACTTTCAAGCATTTGAAATAAGATTGATGTTAAGAAAAATTGAAATTTGAATGGCAATTTGAAAACTTTTCCTTGTATTTTTAGTTTTTAAAACCTTATTCATTTGCGTAGGTAGATGATACTAGACGTAAATGATTCCCTATTAAATTTGCTTCTAAAAATGATTATGGGAGCTGAATTGCCCATGACAAATGGAAACTAGAAATGAATTTATTTGACACCTTTCTCGTTTTTTCCCTCGAACCTCACATATTATATTTTGAAGAACACCAACTTTGCTTGACACTTCTCGACTCCTTCGGCTAAAATATTGACCCCATGCAGTGAATTCTGGAAAATCTGCAACGAAATTTGCAGCTTCTTTGACTTTGGTGAATTTCAATGGACGTAGCAGTCAGGTTTTTAATAATATATTCTGACGCCCTTTAAAGAAAATTCTGAAGACTTTCCAGCGAGCTATGAGGAGGATCTTTATCTCGAGAATTGAGGCCACGAGCCTTAAACGTATAAAACAAGCTCGAGACAAATACTTAGTCCCGAGGAGTAAAACTGAGGAAGAACAAAGAAGCTTAAATTTAGTCGTTTTTTTTGGTTACGGCAGATCTAGCCGTTGTAAAATATTCCCAAATGCTAGGAAAAAAGACTAGAATAATTATAAGTAAATGTCTTCAGGGAGAAATTTTCTCACCCTTGCTGGCTAAGCGTAGGGCACATGTTCACAACACTAAACGTAATGGCCCACTAGAAAACCCATACGAAAGTCCGCGATATTAACTACAAAAGACCGTCAAGTTAAAAGTCTTGAAAAATCACTATTAAGGTGAATTGTTGATTTATAAATCCGTGAAAAAATTTGTATGTAGTCAGTGACCACGCTGTGACCCCAAAAATTGACAAATAAAACACTTGCTTCTAGAAACGAATTTACTGGAAAATTGGAAACTAAATATTTTGTGAGTTACCCTCACAAATGATCTAATTGGGGGCAATTATTATACGCCGCCATTTGCATAATACATTGGTATAATTTCTAATACCTCTCTCTCATCTAAATTCGGGGGAACGAGTGACACATCAAATACTTTTTTCTGCATGGCTCTCGCATAGTAAATAATATGTGACAAGTTAAACCCAATTTTAAAACAAGAACACTTTTGTTAAAAAAGGTTCTGCTAATTTGAATAACTATTATTCCCCCAGTTTGAAGGAAAATTATTTCCAGATTATCCACAATTACATATGTTCCATGACAAGCGTCAATGTTTGCGGGGCCAGGGGTCCTGGACATGATCAAAAGTTGGGAATTTTTATCTTCAACAGCTGTATATTTTAACATATGGAGGCTTTTGAGTTGAATAGGATCTTTTTAGTTCAAAAATTACGATCTCAGGATGTAAATGTGAGGGAAAATTTAAGCAAAAATGAATACTTATTTGTATTACAGCTTTTTACTTACCTCCACTCGTTGTCACAGTTATCCTTAACCTGTCTCTTTTCATCAGAATTCTAACGGGTTGGATGTGCTTTGAAGCAGATATTAATTTTGGAGCTGAGAAGAAATCCCAAATTATGCGAAAAATTCAGGAGCACAGGGATAAGACCAAAAATTTTTTTCACAGCCAACAATGTTGGGCTATCACGTAAAAGTATTTTTGTACCATCGAAAAATATCACAATAGGTGCTTATGTTTGCAAAGAATTTTCAGTTACAATCATGTGACCGTCTCCTATTATTTTATGTCTGACATTTTGAGACCACCGGAAATAAGAAGCAAATGTATTAAAGACATAAAGCAAGTCAGTGGTGGAAGAACAGTTAACTGGCGTGAAAGTAAGGGTATAAATGTATCAAATTGTTTTTATTTTCTAAATCAGCATCGTCCCTTGTAGGATTCTCTGCCTTGAAATTGTTACTATCGAAATAAATTAATTTCAAAAATTTCCAAAACAATTTACGAAGTGGGGATTTTATTTTTTTAACACAGCATCCCCTTTTCTGGTCTAATGGCAGAAAAATTGTTATTAAAATCTGTAGATACTAAAAATTACAACTTTTCAAAATAAATGATAATTTTCAAAATGACATTGAATTTACAAAACGAGTTAGTTGTGAAAAACATTTTAGCAACTATTTCCCTTGTTTGTGTTGCATTTTCATCAAAATTTATTCCATCTGGAGATGTTTATAATCGCTGACCTGCTCCTCAGAAATCATGTTAATCCCAACAGAACAGGTACATACCTGGCGTAGAAGTTATGGATTTAAAATATGTTGGCTTTTACTGTCATCTTTCAATCAATGTCTTCTTTTGTACTAAAGATTTGCCAGCAGGTCGGCCGGATTTAAGTCCCAGGATTATTTGCAAGTAAGTCACTGATTGGACTGGAGTATTCCCGTGTTAATTAAACCCAAGAATATTTTCAAGTTTGAAATCATACTGATTTTGAGATTTTGAGAAACACATTTTAAGCCGGTTAAACAAAACGTTACAAAAAATGCGAAAGGCGATTTGCTATTATTTGATGATTTCATAATTTTAACTCCTTATTTGGTCCAAAAGGAGACCAATAAGTTATCCAACTACACAAATAACAATTATTGCAAACTTTTAGAATAATTGTGAGTTTCTGGAATAATCTTTAATTCCAATCAAAGATTGTGTTGTCAAAATCGATTGCCAAACACAACCTTGCCGTTTGCCCTACAGCCAACGTTTTTGATTCCGAAATACTTTTTTTTCTAAAATTTGAACACCAGGTGGCATAAATAAAATTGCAAAAAGTATTTGAAAAAATCATCACTGATTAATTTATCCTGGGGGGCACAAGTCTCCGATTATTTGTCTTGTTTTCGACTGGAAAAAATGATGAAAGTGATGAATTCGAACTGACTGACTAAAATCCATCTAGGTTTCCCAGGTTTTATTCAAAAACATGTTCCTGTACATTTGTTTACTGTGGAAGAAGGTTCGACTTCAAATTTGAAACTAAATTAGAAAATATGATTCGAAAATTTGATTCGTTATTATTTCAAACTTAATTATTTGTACGTAAATTTCTTTTGCTGGGATCTTTTGCGAGCATTTGATTTCTAATATGAAACCCTGTAAGTTTGTATACAGTTGGCATATTAAAACATCGTTTCATAAAAATCGATCGAAACAGTTGTTTTACTTGTTAAAATCACGTATATTTGTTTCGTATGAGAAGCATAAGTAATTCAGCAAAAATTTATATTTAAAATTGGAATTCGTTTTGATTGCAAGTCTTGTTGCGTATTTTTGTATCCTTGCGCCTGGAGTATATCAAGACAGGTTTTAAACTTTTCCTTACTGATTATTTTCTTAATTTTTGGAAAAATGGGAGTTAAATTTCCATTCTTTGAAATTTTAAAAATTAGGGATGTTCTAAATTTTAGTTTTTCTACAAAATCGATGCCTCACACACTTGACTACTGTACTGATAATTCTTGATCTTGTACAATAAAATTAACAGTTTGGATAATCTTGCAGAATGATTTGAAAAAAGGCAGAATCTCTGAATAAGTTTTACTTTGGTACATGAGCAAAAGGGAGATAATAATTTATTGGGATCTTTATCCAGCAGCACCTGTTTTTTAAGAAAATATTCCGCAGTGGTTTTTAATATTTAAGTAATTTAACATGCCAAGTTTTCCTTGGAGATGCTTAACTTAACGTAATGACAGTAAATATTCCATGCTACAAATTAACCAATTTCAAAGCTCAAGTACATTTAAATTCTTTAATTTAATTGTCTCTTTCTCAGTGAGCATTTTCTGTCGAAACAAAATTGAACCCATGTGTTTTAATGTGTGCCTCAAAAATGCCAAGTTTCTAAGACGTTAACATCCTACACTACGGAAGAAGTTATATTTAAACTTAAAGTTTATGCGATACAAAATAAGTTGAGTTGCGGAGACAAGATTGAAATAATCAGAACAAATTTTATTACAAAAATTGTTTACAATTAATAGTACTTTTTATAATTTTATTTAAAAATAAGGTAATACGCTTAAATTCTAAAATTTCAAGGAAATCGGGGCACCTCGTTTTAAAACGATTCAGCTAAAACGCCAAATTGTTTTTTAAAGCACAATTCTGCATCCGTCATCAAAAATAATAAAATGTGAAAGTTGGTATGGTACTCCTACCCATATTTAAATGAAAGTGGCAACTACAGGAAAATCATTTCTGGCGACATGTTCCTCATACATGCCCTGTTCATCAACATTTAAAAAAACTAATATGTATGTAAAACATTTAATTTCTCAAGGGGAAAAAAGTTCAGGAATAATTTTTGAGCGAAGGGACATCTTTTTGTCAATTGGGATTTGTAAATATTTTTATAAGGGATTTCAGAAATTCCCACCAGAGACATCAGATTCAGCTGGAAAAATCGAAAATCATCTTCCAGGGAGAATTTGCTAAATTCCGACAGCTGGTTTCCCCCTAAAATTTGAGTGCGGAATGTTTGTCTAAAACTGTAGAGTTTCCACGCCGTTTGAAACAATATTTGTCTTATTCCTGGAGCTTAAAATAACTTTGACTCGTTTGCGGCCCATATTGTGATTATGCAGAAAAAAAGATGTAAATTGAGCTTTGCAAGTCCAATACCATGTTAGAACAGTCCTGGTATCTCCGTAAAAATTTTGACCTGGAAATATTGAATAAACCGTACATATTTTTGACCAGACATTTTCTCGCTCAAAAGGAACGCTCTGAGACCTTACTTCCCATCGGAAATAATTGTCCACGGGTGATATGTTTTAAACGATTTAGAAAATTTTAATTTAAACCGCTTAAGAACTAGACATTCGAAAAAACATAAGGTTTCGAAGTACTTTCGAAAAATAGAATAATTTTCTTATCTCAAGTAGCATTGAGTAATAGCTCAATGAAAATCGTTTAAATGCTCTTAAAAATAAAATATTTTCAATGTTAATATTGAAATCCTAAAGAATTCCAAATGCTACAGTAAATTAGAAGCACGAAGGCGGTAATATTTAAAAATATGACGGCAGCACAAAATATTTGTATGCAGATATTTACATAGCTTGCACGCCAGAGAAATATTCTTTGCTGACTAATCGGACAACCTCACGAATCCAGATTGGATTGTGATCTAACTGTTAGACCTAGGTGAAATTTAACGAGTATAACAATTGCTGCACGTAAAATGATTTGGATATCAATTTTAGTTTTTATTCTAGAAAATTAAAGGCAACTGGAAGCTTAATTTAAAAAAAATATTATACACGGTAAAATAAAGCTATCATTTCCCCCTTGGTCTACCGTTTTAAAAATAAATCTAACCTCCATTAGTTTAATATCAACATGTGTTCCCGATGTTGTATTTCCGCTGTCAGTGGTTTTCTCAAAACTATAATTTTAATTTTACAATTAGTAGTATTACATTTATTAGGTTAGTAGTATAATTACACTGCAATTTAAACAAAATTAACCAAGATTTCTAGAATTTGCTGAAATTACAATTTTACGAACCGTATTTTACCGTTACTTACAAGTATCACCTTATTTTAGTATTATGATATTAATGGTTAACATTGGCTCAGATTTCACTAATAATTATATGTACGGGGGGCTAGACACTCATCGTACCCCTAAGCAGGGAAGGTACTGATGTCAATACAAAATTACACACACACATTGATACAATGTATGTATTATTCGTTACTAAAGACCGAGCCTGCGGTCTGGTGGTGTAGCGAATCTGCAAGGTAGCAGAAGAGCCGGCTTTCGACTCTAGCTCACCCCAACATAATTTCAGGTCCTTTCTATCTTTCCCTTTACACTATCGGTATGCAAATGAGGTTTGGAGGTATGTTGCGCATTCTTGGAAGAGTAGCAGTAGTTGTAGTGTGTGCCGTACACCGATAATGATTCGTAAGATGAATCGGTGTATATGTACATACTGCGAATGCTGACATTCGGATAAGATTGTGTCCTTGGCATATCCCTTATCTCCTCCCTTATCTGCATATCTTCTCTCTCTACCTGTAGCTTACATTCACTCTCTCTCTATAGCTAAGTCTGCGTATGTGTGTTGTGATATACATGCTTGCGAGGCTGCGGGGATGCTGTGTGTTACACCGGGTATATGCATGAAACTGTATGTTATATAGCGGACCGCATACGTAGCGGAGGCCTTTGTCTCTACCTTCGGTAATTAGGCATATGATGACGAGTTAGCATACAGGTCTGCGGTTAAGTAAAGTGTGGAATGGACGGACGTCCCACTTCACAATATGTAGCTAATGGGCCTGAATGGCTCCAAGTTGTGAAATTATAAAGAGAATAAAGGAGGTAAAGAAAACTCTGTAAGACCTTACGGTAAATCGGAGTATAAACCCCACATTTTTATTATTCGTTACTATTAGTTAGTGTATTATTTGTCGTTCGTAGTTCCTGACAACACAATTATGGGCATTGAAAAATAAAATGAATTGTAATGATACAACAACCACAATGTTCTGAATAATTTTTATGAACAGCAGATCGTGCATGAAAATAAATTGCACGTTCGTGCTTGTATTTTACAAACCAGAATTTACCCAACATTGAGTACAATTTTTACCGGTAATTACCCTAAATCGGACGTATTGACGGGTTTGACACCTTTTTGAAAATTCAAAATAAGTCCCAACACACGACCTCATAAAGATAATTATTTTTTTTTAAATATTTGAAAAACTAACAATTATAGCACTTTTGTCTTCCAAATATCGCTAGTTTAATAAAAACAACTTTTTCCCACTTCCTTGAGTGACAATTTGTGAGTTCTTCATAAAGTTATCCAAAAAATAGAACTGGTGGAATATTCGAACAAAGGCGATTTGACTTCAGTGATAATTATTATTCCGTATACCTGTTCAGCAGAAGTTCTTCAGGCATTGATAAATGTTAAACTTGGTGAAAGTTGTAAAGTTTCAGGAAACAATTTCTTTGAATTTACATTTCCATGTAGTCCACCCGCTTATTATTGGTATTAAAATAAACTTATTTAATTATAAACTATCATAACTTAATTTATTGTTAAATAAATTTTTTCTTGCTGAATTATCTCAAAACCAAATTTTGCTTACTAGGAATTCATATCAATAGTATTCTTTATTATTTTTCTGATCAAAACTTTGTTCAGGATCTCTTTACCGCAACGAAAGAATTAAGTGTTGGAAATAAAAAGAAGGGATTCAAAATGTTTTTCCAACACTATGCCAGTAGAGTTTTTCATTGATAATTTGGCGCACTCTAAATCTCCAATAACAGTAATTTAAAATCCTGCAGAAAGTATTCAATGTACTTCAATTTACGGAAAGGACTTCAAAAGTCTTGTTGACGTGAAAGATACTATTTAAATTTCCTTTCATTGTCAATTCCTCAATTCCTCATTCCAAATCTTCCTTTAAAGTAAAGTTTACCGCCGAAAAGGTGAACTTATTGAGAGAATTTCAACAGAGCTTTCATTTAATTTTTAACAAGTTTTTCAAACCTACCGTGACACCGTGAGTAACAAGTTTTTGAGAATTACTTCAAAAGTACAAAATAAACTACGACAAAAAATCCATTCAAAGTCAAAGATGCGATGAAGCAGAAATTTCGGAATTTTATTACCTAATGTGATGATAAATTGACGGCCTCCCAGAATCTCAGATTTTGTGAGAGTATGAGGGTTTTTTAGCTAGTTAATGGATCATAGTGAGAATCTTCAGAGTCATTTTCACTTCAACTTTCAATTCCATCGAATTCAAAAATAAAATAGTTTCGTGTTTTTGTGTTAGTGGTATTAATTATCAAGGCAATTTGGAATTGTTTTTCGCAAACAGTTTCCATGTATGCTTTAAAAGTAAACAGGTTATTCAAATTTACATTGAAAACAGTTCTGCAGAATTTCTAAATTTTGAAAATGTTGTTTTAGTGTCATATTTTAAAAAAATGGTTTGTCTCTCGCTTTTATGAAAGTTTTCTGAGCTTTTGACGGATCCAGGGTTACAAATAACAATAATAAAAAAGATGTGGCAAACAGCGTGAATTACCATATGACCAATCTTTTCAAATATGAACAAGGTTGTCAGAAACATAATAAGGCCACATTCAACCATTAATATAATTTTGTATGAGTCATTTCATTTTAAAAATAAAAACCTATAACAATTTAGATGATTTTTCCCCTAGCTACTGTGAATTTTGTTCCTTGAAGTTTCGCATCTCGAAATTCGCTGTAAGACTATTATTCTACAGAATTTCAGTCCCATTTAGCGAAGAAATAAAATTAAAAATCATTCTACTTTTACTTTTCAAACATTCAGCATCCACTAATATTGAGTCTTGTGCTACTCACAAAAATATTTCAATTGACGTGGAAGTTACCGATTATAATAATTTGGTTCTGAATTTACCGCACCATTTTCGACCTTTTCGATTTATTCAGCAATACTTCTTATTCTTGATGTAACTTCTAAATTACTTCTGGCTAATTTTGTAACAAGCTAATTTCAGCTCCCTTCGATTTTTTAACTTGTGAAGCTAATTTGCCTCCAAAAGGGTTACATGTTGAGTGAGACAGGTACAACCTCCTTAATAAATATTTTTCAAAAGTTTTGAAATCCTTTTCTTAATTTTTTAAATACCTTCCAGAATTTTCGAAATAATTTTCAGGATTTTCGAAATATTTTTCAGAATTTTTGAAACATTTTTCAGAACTTTCGAATTAGAAATACTGCAATATTTTAACGCTGATTTTGGCAGGACGACACAGAATATATTGTTACATGTTTTACATATAAAAAAGTACAGTGCTAACTAAAATTGTCAGGTTAACCTTACCCTCAAGTAACAAGTTTTTGAGCGTTACTACAAAAGTACAGAATAAACTCCTTTCAATAGCAATCATAAATTGACGGCCTCTTGGAATCTCAGCAGTATGTGAGCATTTGTGCTAGTAAAAGACTCTCAGGGAGAATCTTCAGAGCACCTTTTATATATATAAACAAATCAAATTGAAAAATTCTAATTTTCTTCATATTAGTGCGTAAGTGGTAATATTTATTAAGAGAATTTGAATAGCTTTTTCACAAACAGTTCCCACATTTTGTCTAAAATTAAACGGGTTATTCAAATTTCCATTGAAAATAGTTCTGTAGAATTTCTAAATTTTGAAAAGAGCTAAAAGTTATTTTAACGCCGCATTTAAAAAATTGTTTTTCCCTCGTTTTTACGAAAGTTTTGTGAGCTTTCGACGGATCCAGGATTACAATTAACAATAAAAAAAGTTAAGCTGTGTTAAACAGTTCTATAGAAATATTTGACATGGCATCTTGAATTGTTTTTTTCGGATTTTGGATCTGCTTTTATTTTAATTCGATCTTATGATTTCAGAGCTGGAACCGTAAATACTAAACAGGTTTCAAGAATAAAGTTGTAAGACTGGAATTTGGTAATTCAATTTGTCAAATTTTCACGTCATGTCCCTCCTTTACTTATCCCTCTAAACCCCATCTTTGGTATAGACTTATACTTATGCTCATTTATAAGCAATGTAATTCAACAATATAATATCTTACTTATCTTATCTTGAAAGTTTTGACGGCCACCTGGAAACTCAGATTTGAAGTGAGTACGTGGGTAGTTTTGCTAATAAAAGAGTCACAATGAGAATATTCAGGGTATCTTATATAAAAAATGCAATTCAAAAATTTAATAATTTCTTCCAATTAGCGCGAGAGTGGCAATAATTATCAAATCAATATGAATAGTTTTTTTCACATAAAGTTTCCACGTTTTGTCTAAAACTAAACACGTCTTTCAATTTTCTTCTGAACACAGCTTCAAAAATTTTTTTAATTTTGAAAAGATTTAAAAGTTATTTAACGCCTTTAAAAAATCATTTGTCCCTCGCTTTTATGGAAGTTTTCTGAGCTTTCGACGGATCCATGGTTGTAATAACAAATAAACACAATATAATAAGATGGGACAAACAGCAACATGACTATAATCTTTTTTTAATCGGATCAAGAAAACGTACAATAGTACAACTTAGCTCTGCCGGGTATTATGTTACCTGGTATTGATAGTTCATCAGAGTTCAAGCTAGATCCATCTTATATCGTAAGAAATGCTTGTTTTTAAATTATTGGAGATTTTGGTTGTTTTTATCAACGCCCGGGTATCGTTCTACCCGGGTAGGGCCGTATGGGAACTACAACAATAACTTATTTATATAGACAACGTGCTTGAAAATTAAAAACAATACATTGATTTGTGGCAAATTTTAAACGATTGGTCATTCCGGGCATCATGATGCCCGCTTCGGATGCCGGGGTGAAACATTAGTTACCAAAATTAGAATCGGGATTTGATTTTAAGCACAAAAGCATTTTATTTGGGACAAATCGGCATACGACAACTCTAGTAATGCATTTCTAAGCAGCCAAAACCAGGCCTGGTATCATGTTACCCGATCGGTTTAAAAAAATTAATTTAAGCTCCTAGTATGCCAGTGAACAAGTTTGCGTCAATTCCGAGCCTCTAAAGCCCGCATTTAAGAAATAGCCTGGGGCGTACCACCTCCCTTCATCTCGGGACGTCAATGGGGCTCAATCCTGCCAGCAGTTGCTCAGGTCTGGTTGTCATCTATTTCTCCTTTTAGGATTTACAGTCTCCTAAAATGTGAAGTAAGCAAAGGGTTACGATCCCTGTCCAGAGGTGTGGAAAATACATGAAATTAATTATTGAAATACAAAATACAAATACACTTTCAGAAAGGTTAAAATACAAATATAAACTACAAATACCGGGTGTAACGTAGTTAAGATACAATATAAAATACAAATATCCAGAGTCATTTGGGCAAGATACAAAATAAAATACTTTCCTTCCAACAAAAAGAGAAAATATGAAATAAAATACCGTATTTGAAATACGAAATACATATTGAAAATACTCACATATTTATCTCAAAGCACATATCTGATTGTGAGATGTATCTAGTTTTTTCTCATTTTGTATAATTCGGCCAAATAATCCGATATTTAAAAATAAATCAACTTAATAAAGGTAACTGCATGTTATTAGTATTTATAGAGTTGTGCATTTGTGTGTAGCAAAGTAAATTAACATGGCCCTAGGTACAGAATATTTTTCCTTTAAACAAATAACCTTATAACTCCTGGGTAATGTATTTATATTCGCGTCACTAATTTAGCTAGCTTTGTAATTCTCAGATACATTGAATTTTATGTATTTATACAGTAATTTCTTCAAACCCGTCCAACAGGTTTCAAAAACTCGTTTAAAATATTTATTTGAGCATGTTTTAGAGTAACCTTAACAATTGCCAGAGTCATGTATTTTAAAACTATATTTTGTATTTGAAATACTGACTGGGTAAATTTTTCGAAGATAAATAAATACAAAATATTATCACGTTCGTAATCTTCAAAATACGAAATATAAAATACAGTAGACATGTTGGTGCTGACAAAATACGAAATGCAAAATACCTTAAACAATTTACGGCTAGAAAAATACCAAATACGAAATACTAAATGTATTTCAAATACTATTTCAAATACAATATTTCAAAATATTCCACACCTCTGTCCCTGTCATAGTTTCATTAAAAACAATTTTATTTTCTCTTACAATATTTCACGTTTTCAATTTCCACAGAAGACATTTGCAGAAAATAAGATTTCACGTCGACCAAAAAATACATTCAGTGGCGTCAAAGCATTTAGTTTTAGTTTTAGCACATTTTTGAAATACAATATTGCCAGGACTCCAAGGAATGTAAAAAGTGGCTATTTATTTGAAAGTTTGAATAAACGTTTAAAACGTTATCGTTAGATTCATTAATACTAAATCACTCATTTGATAATTCCTTTCCAGTCAGCGAACAAGATCTCAAGATATAAATGATGCTCGTATCTGCCAGATTCTATGTCACACTAACAAGTAAACGTTTTTTGGTGCCCCCTTTAGATTTTCGAAATTCCACCAAAACTGGTTTGCCTGAGTAATACTTGAAGTCACAACTGCCACCCAAAATATCCTTGGTAGTTTTTAAAAAACTTTTAGCGCGAAACCAATGAAAATCTCCGAAATTCAAAAATGGAATTCTGAAGGGGACACCAAAAAATTTTCACTTGTAATAATTTTTATTTAAAAGAAGAAGGAAATTAAGACCTGTGATTTACTCTTGTTGTATATAAATTTTTCCCAATTTTTTTGTAATATCCAATCCCGTGAAACTCAAAAGAAGATATTGATAAATCAAACTTGTTTTATAATTAAAATTGCAATACGAGACATTTTACTAACTTATTACTGGAGTTTGTAATTATTAAAGTTCAGTTAAAAATAGTTATTTAAACTTAACTTCAAGTAACGCTCGTACTCAAAGTCAGATTTAACTTTACATATAGTTCAAACTCCACCTCTCAGGCAACACTCGAACTCAAACTCGGATTGATCATGCAAGATCATTGTCACTGCAAGACTTGTATCTTTTGATTGGGAAGTGGTAAGTAATACTATATTTTGCAAAGCTATAGTGACGCTTAAATAATTAATATAGTTAACCACATTATTTGATTAATAACAATTGCTATAATGTTGAAACTCCTGATAAATGAATTCAAGAGTGTGAAAGATTGTTTTTTCCAAATTTATTACTTGACGTGCATGATTGGCGAGACTGTTAATATATTATGTGTCAATGAACTCTATAGTTAGTCCTCAAGATCAAAAATATGAATTAAATGCTGCTTTAGTTGTTTAGTTCTCATTTCAAAATGTGCATTTGCGTCAGGAAATGGGTGTACATGGGAATTTTATTTTATAGTAAATAAAGCAGAATTTGCTGAAGACAATTCGAAAGAATTATCGCGTTGCTTCATTTGTTACAGCAGATTTTATTTTGACATTCGTTACAACTAAACTGCCGAAAAATTATCTAGTATTGCAACAATTAAACTTTCCGAGTAAAATACGTTGTGTGGCGTTAGTGTTAAAATATTTACAAACATATTTTGGGGACAATTATTATAAATAGCAATTTTATTGTGTTACAATTCAAACCACCAAGAATACACTTCATTTCTCGTATTTGCAAGCAATCGTCATTTAATACTGAATTGCATCAAATGTTAGAAAATAATTTTGAATTCGTAGGAGAAATGTAATTTTAAAAGGTGGACGTCTTCAACAAAATTCGTGGCTTTTTTCCACTTCCCTGAGGAATTAACTTTAAAAGGTTTTGTGTTAGTGTAATGAGAAAATTTGGAAAAGTTAAAAAGAAATTGTGCTAGCAAATGAGCAAATGTAATTTCTTGTCGTTTTACTTATACCAGAACCATCGTTATAACGCCTTAATAACGTTGCACGTACCACAATCTCTACAAGGTTAATATCCTGAAGGTGCGTACAACTTTTCGCTTAAACCTGGGTTTTGAACCCCAATAATTTGTAAGGCGTGAAAGCTAAAACACTTTGGAATCAAATAGGCAACAATGATAATTAACAAATTAATTGTATGTGTGACAAACGAAGTTAAAGAAAATATTTTGTCTTTGCACGGAATCGTTATGACGAAAATCTTCAAAACATCATATTTTGCTCGGTTCATTGCTCTGTTTGCTGACGCTGTTCGGAAAAATTAAACATTACAATTTAACGCTGTAATAAATTTGTATGGACTAAACATTTTTACCTGGTCAGCGTAACCTCATCTATAACTTTCAATAACAGACGTCTAGAGACAATATCTTGTGTGGCGTGAAAGCTACAACATTTTGGAAACAAGTAGGCAACAATTATTTTAATAATTACGAATTTGTTATTGATATGTGTGACGAACAAAGCTCCATCAAATATTTTTACAGTGCACAGAATGGTACTTGCAGAAATCTTTAGAAATTTTCCGTTTTGCTCTGTTTATTGATGATTGTGACCGGATTATTTCTCATTTATCAAAACAACATTTTTAAAATCTGGAAAAGAATTACTTGACAGCGTGCGAGTAATATAGTTTACTTCGGTGACAGTTTTAGGGGCTAGTGATGCAAGCAGGTTGAGACAGTAACTGAAATATGTTTTTCAGAAATTAAATCCCACAATTTGAAAAAATGTGTTCCATTCAAGGCCACAGTAAATTTGGTAACCTTCACATTTTCGATGATGTTACCTTTGCTAAGAAAATAATGTCAGCTGTAAAATATTAAAATTAGCCTCGAAATTTGTCATTTGCAGCAATTCATGTTTTTGAATGTTTTGCATGGAAAGTTTATATTGAAATCCTGATGTTGCACAATTGTGTTGATTTTTCTCCAACATTCTATTTTCCTGTTTCATATAATTATTACATTAAGTTTTTCCATTAAATTGTGAATTTATCACGAGATAAATAGTGTGCTACAAATTCAATGTATGTTACTGGAAATATTTGCAATTGTTTCAATATCCAAATGTTTGGAGATTTAAAATTTAAAAAATTTAAAAACTAGAGTGCTTTGCCTATGCTTTAAGCTATTTTTAAGAATCACATTGATTAAATAATACCGAATTCCCAGGAAAAGTTTTGTTCAAAAAGTGTCTCACCCTAAAAACTTTCCATTATAATTGTAAGTTTTAAAACCGAATTCGTTCAAGAAGGTAGATGATACTATACTCAAATGAATCCCAATTAAAGTTTCTGCAAAGTACATTTCCCTGAAAAAATCTATGAACCCCGGGCTGTCCATGAAAAATTGAAGATCAGAAATTCCTTCATTCTGAATTTTTTTCGCTTTTGAACTTGAAGCTGAATTTCATTGATCTAAAGCCCCTTGAAGGAACTTCTGAAGGCAGCGAACTAAGTTGACGATCTTTATCTCGAAAATTGAGACTACGAGTCTTAATTGTATAAAACAAGCATCAGCCAAATTTTTAGTCAGACTGAAAATAAGAGAGACCCGAAAAACAAATAAATTTGAATTTTGACGTTTTTTAATGAAAGATTAGGCCCGTGTAAAATACTTTCAAATGCTAGATTAAAAGACGAGAATTCCTACTTTTCCTATGAAAGTCCACAAAGTTACCTACAAAAGGCTTTCAAATCAAGCGTTAATTTAAAAAGTAAACGACCAGTTATTCAACAAACATTATTCTCATGACGAAGTCTATATGTTTGTTAACGTTTCTCGTCGGCAGTTTTCAATATTACACACATTGAACAATACTAGTGTTCTGATATTGTAGCAAAAATTAATAAAACTTGTTAAATACCGTTATTAACCGTTAAACCAAATTAATTTTGATTGAAAACCGTTATAACCAATAACAGTGTTATAAAATATCGAAAACAAAAACAATAAAGGGAAAAAATTGACAATAACGTTTTACTAACTAACGAAAAACGTATCTTTCGGTTATCCAGGTCTGGTACGGATACACACACAGTCAGTGCATCTGGCTTATGTATGTATCTTGCATGTGCCTAAAAGTGTCTTCATAAGTTTGTAAAAAAATAAATAAATTTGATATTATAAATAAATGTTTTTGAGAAAACCCCAAACGTTTACCAGCTTTAATTTCTACAACGAGTTTTGAGACAGCGAAATAAAACGTTACAAAATATGTGAAAAGCAATTTTCGCATTTGAGAATTTCGTAATTTTAATCCCTTATTTTGCCCCAAAAGGAGACCAAGGTGCAACCAACTCCGCATTAACATTTGCCCTAGAGCCAACGTTTTTGATTCCGAAATACTTTTTTTTTCTCGAAAATTTCAGCACCTATGTGGCATAAATAAAATTGTAAAGATATATTTGTAAAAATTCATCGTGGATTAATTTATCTTGAGGGGGTCCAAGTCTCAGATTATTTGTTTTTGGAAAGAAAATATTCTGAAATTGATAAATTTTAATACACTGCCCAAATTCCAAGATTTCGAAATTTTGGTTGAAATGATTTTAGATTTTAAGCTATTGCTTATTAAGCATTTAAATCAGGTTTTGCATTTTTTATGAAGATTACATAGAACTATTTCCCCAGTATCGGTCTTCAAGATGAAATTATGACATGTTCAACAGCTCCTCCGATCATCTTTCTGACTCGTTGTGAATGTTATTCCGGTAATTTTTGTCGTACAATATATATATAAATATATATAAAAATATATAAAATTATTTTTGTATAGGAAATGTTTTAGGAAATTAATTTGTTTATAATCTTTTGCGAGCCAATTTCCTATATAGTGGTTTCCTCTTTAACAGCATTCCCTTTATATTAGCGGGGGGTATTTTGATATCCCTTATTAACCACTGTATAGAAAATTCGCTGTAATTTCTAATATGAAATCCTGTAAGTTTGTATACAGCTGGTATATTAAAAAACGTTTCGTAAAAACGTTCGATCGAAACATTTTGGGTAGGACATAATTGTTTCAGTGTTGTTATAATCGCGTGTTTTCGTTTCGTATGAGAATTGAAAGTAAATCCGGAAAATTTATAATAAAAATGGGAAGTTAATTTTCTTGTAAACCTTGCTTCGTACTTTTGTATGGAGTAAAATGGCAAATGTGATATACTTTTGCTCGCTTATTATTTTATTAAATTAACGGCGGAAAACGATGTAGCTTCATTGAAATCCGACCCCTGGTTTCACCTTTGAAACAATTTGAGTGCGGAATGTTTGTTTAAAAATGTAGAGCTTCCACGCCGCTTGAAACACGGTTCACGTCATTCACTATCATGCTGTAGTTGAAAATGGACTTGTCACCATATTGTAATCATGCAGATAAAAACAAAGTAAATTGAGCTTCACGTGTTTTGGTTTTTCCCTATGCATTAAATCATTTGTCTTCTTTGAACCCGCAAATGTAGGCTTACACTAGAATTAATTAGCGTAAAAGTCCAATAAGTTGTTAGAACAGTCCTGGTATTTCCGTAACAAATTTTGATCTGGAAATTTTGGAGAAACGGTAAATATGTTTGACAAGAAATTTTCTCGCCCAAAAGGAATGCTCTGAGACCTTACAACACACCTGAAATTATTGTCCAAGTGCGATGCTTTTAAACGATCTAGAAAATTTTAATTTATACCGCTTAAGAATTGGACATTTGAAAAAACATAAGGTTTCAAAGTACTTTCAAAAAATTTTAATAAATTTGTTATCTCAAGTCGCATAGAGCAATAGCTCATTGAAAGCCATTTAAATGCTCTTAAAAATAAAATATAGTCAATGTTAATATTGAAATCCTGAGGATGTTACAGGTATCGATGCAGATTACTTTAATATTGATACAGTGGTCATGGAAGTGGACCATAGTCAATATTTATGAAACTAGATAAATAAAATTTAAAATATCTTTACGAGGTGAAATTTTACAGGGTTTTGAACAAGCTATCTAATTGACCCGATTGTTCAGAATTCTGTGCACTGCCTGAAAAAATAGAGCAACTTTGAAGAAATGCAGCTTGCGGAGTGAAAACTTGATACATGAAAATGAGGAATTTTTTAGTTTTCTTTTTTTTGCAATGGACGACTGGACATCTGTAAAAGTAATTATTCAGAACGATCGGCGTGTGTCCGGTTTAACGGTGCATATTATTTATACTTTATGTATAAATGTTGGGGAAAATGAATCCGGAAGAACATTTGTTGGAAAATGGGAGAGTAAAATATTTGATTACCATCGGTCTTTTGTAGGGGTGTAGATGCGAAAACGTTTTAAGGATTATTGTACTAACAAGGTAAGATTTTGAGACGGTACACGTGGATTCAAATGAAGCATAGTTGATCATGTCGACATAGTAAATCATATCGACTAAATACATACGGATGCGCCAGGGTGGAGGGATTACTTTGAGGGAATTTTGTTGAAGGACGTATAAATATGCACATTAAAAATTTAATTTCCTTGAACTTGTAAACATGAAAATTTCATTCAATTTCAAAAATTGAAAATCCTAATAGAATTTAACATTGAGTTTTTTTGAAAAGACAGGTCCCCTGTCGTATTATTTTAAATTTTGAGATTTTGGTGACGTGTCCTAAGAGAACGGCTCAAAATGCACTCCGCTAGTAGCAATTATGGTATCCTGAACGTCAGCGCAACGTAAAAATTTGACGTCAATTGGTCACCTCAACGTCACGTACGGATGTTCATGTGAGGAACAAATGTACGCTTTTTTAACGTTACGGCTACCAGTTTGAGGACCGTTTGATGAATGTTTAAAATCAACGTTGCACAGACGTAAGCTCGTAACGTATTGTCGACGGGAATTATTTACTGCTTTATGACTATTATCTGTGTATGTCCAATATTTTTTTAAATTAAATAAATGATTAATTTTAAAGAAATAAATGTTTATTACATACATACATAGTTTTATTGTAATTTAATTTTTTCATTTGTATATTCACCTATAACTAATAAGTAATAAACAAAGTAGATTTGCCCACCCTGAAAAAATAGGGGTCAAGTGAATAGTTCCACCAAGCCATTTTGATAATTAGGGCCAGGGTAAAAATTACATTAATAATATCCGTTGGAATGACTACACAGAAGTCACATCAAAATTGTCTTCCTCTTAAACAAGTGAGTTTGGAACAGGAATTTGGTGGGTTCCCCGGCGCTTAGTATGGTTGATCCAATTTTGAACGTAGCCTTCAATTAATTTGTCCAATTTGTACTATTTTCTCCAACCGTCTGAACACGTCCTAAAATATAATGCGCATATAAGTACAAACCATTTTCATATAAATTTTATATTGTGTATTATAGATATTAGCTACTAAGATAAAAATAACTTAATAGAATTAAAAACCACAATTCTGGGAAGTTGTTTAATTCCCATTTTGGAAACAACATAAACCATTCTTGACCACTCCTTTCCTAATTTGTATGTATGTATTTAACATTTTAGTTCCTACACTTACGTTAATATAGCTAATTTCAATTTTTAACCCGGATGAGACCAAGGAGCCTACAATTACTGGAACTGATATGATGGAAACATTTTCAAATGTGTCCGGTTTTAGTGCACGTAGTTATACATACCCACGTGGGCAATTTGTTTTAGTAAATTATGTAACAGATGGTAACGTACGCGATACGTCAAATCTTAACGTAAAGTACGGACGTTTACAGAACGTTTCCATAACCACTGCAATTCTTCGTCCAGAAAATACGCTGTTGCAACGTTGCCTCTACTGTCAGATTGTTCCTTCAACATTTACGTTTGGTCCCGAAACGTCTATTGACATTCGTTACCTTAATCTGACGTTTATGCTACCAAGCTCTTCTACTAGGGTCGAGTTACATGAGTTTCGAAAGTACTAAAATTTGTACTATGCTTTGAATCCACGTGAACCATCCAAAAATCTCACCTTGTAAGAACTCCCAATCTTTCTTCAATTCTTAATTTTTTTAAACTATTTTTTAATTTTTTATTTAATAATTAAATAATTTATTTTTAAAATTATCGTTACAACTCAAGTCCCATACAGTTTTGAAATCCTGTACTAGCCTATTTATTGTGTTCGAAGTAACGAGTTCTGTAGTGAGCTAAAATCGATTAACTGGCATGAAAATTAAGGTATGTATTTCAAAAAGTCTCCCTGTTATTGTCACGTTTAATCTTTGCTTTCTATAATATTATTTTTAAAAAACGACTGCAAAATAAGCTTATCTGAAGAAATTTAACGAAGAAGTTGTTGATCCTAGAAGTTTAATCGTCGGAAATTTCAAATAAATCGAACAATATTTGGCAGTTTTCTTGGCACCCACAAGCAAAATCCGGAGCTCAAAAGCTTAATAATTAAATTTTGTGTTAAACATCTTTGTTACTTTCGCGTACGTTGGGATTTTTGTTAATAAAATGGACACAAAGAAAATCTCCAACGGTAGATTCAAATTCGACAATTTATTTTATTGTTTTAAATCATATACAATCATTTTTGGTATGAAAATTATTAATTAAACAAGGTAGGTTTACCGAATAGTAATGCATAGCATACGAGATATGCAATTACTAATACAACCTATTATTGTTAATTTAATGGGAGAGTAAAGGAGTAAATCCTTCCTATGTTTAGCCAGCTTTCTTTTGCATAGAATCGTTTTGTATTTTAACAATAGATTAAAAAACTTATCTTCTAGAATTTCAATTAAAATTCTGTCAAATAAAATCTTTAAAATGTCTTGCAGTCAAGAAAAAATAACCGGAGATATTGATTTTATTTGGTGCAAAATTATGTCGTGCTGTAAATCCTTCGGGTTTAGTGTTAAAACAAGTGAACATGAATTTTTGTCAGTGAAGATTCCGAAGTTACCTTTTTAATTAAATACTGTTAAGTCACGAATGTTTGAGCCAGCGGCATGATTCCGAAAATATGGTTGATAATTGGCTGTATACTGCTAGAAAACAAGAAACAATTTGGTACGAAAATGGTTAAGCAAATTCTGTAACACAATTATCATTTTTTGAAATCCATTGCCATTCACAAAGGAGACTACAGGATCTTCGATTGTGGGACGCGACGACAGACACTTGAAAATGTTTGCTTGCAATTCTGGATCTTTGTTGGACCCTCAATTCCAGGATTTGAGTTTTTCAAGACAATCCAATACTAAAGTAAGTGTGCAAGAGTGTGTTAATAATTATATTCTATCAAACCCTATTAATGAGCACTTTCGTGTAAAACGTGCATTTGAATGCTGTATTTTTACAGTTGCGCAAAAAATGCAAAACTAAGGTTTGTAACGTTTTACCTAAAATGGTAAAACTCCAATTTGTCCATTTTCCTTGTACCAACAAATGAAATCACAAGCAGAAAATAACATTGGATAAGCTTGAGAAGAAACTTTAGGGGAAAATTACTTAATTAGATTTTCAATAAAGCATCAATACTAGAACTTATAGGTTTTCACGTACCTATGACACTACGAAATGGAAATGTTTTTAAAATGTGGGAGAGCTCCAAATATTTTACTGAGTACGTACTTTCAAACAATATTTCAAAAGAATTAGCTCTAATTAATAAAACCAATACGTTGAGGAAAATTATGACATGTGGGTCAAATTCCGTACAATGTTTGGCGATTTCAATTAAGTAGGCCAATTTTATGCCATTAAACCTTTAAATTTTTTACGTAATTGTAGTAAAACATTATTAAGCATTTGATATTTAAAATTAGATGGATGTGGAAATGAATTATAAAAGAACATTATATCCGGGATTTTTAGGTGTGGATTTACACTTATATAAGATAAAAATTATCGCTCAATTAAGAGATTAGCACCTGAGAGAGAGTTCAGGATATTTGTAAAAGCAAAAAAGCTAGAAGTTGCAAGTTATAAGATGTGCAGGATATGCGGGAGTGCTAAAGAATCGTGCACCATTTTTTGATGAAATGTCCTGGTATGGATAATGTAAGAGAAAAGTGTTTTGGGGATATTAGATGTACCCTAAGCATACAACCGTTAAGCTATACAGATCTCCTAGCCAGTAATGATATAGGTGTCTTAAATAAAATCATTTACTTTGTAATAGAATTAAGCAAAATTATACATAATTTAAATTAGGAAAGCGGACAAATGTCCTGCAAATTGTCTGTCGAAACGTTGCTAATGTTTTTGTTTTGTGTATGAGCACGCTCGAGAACACAATAAATACATACAAACATACATACATACATACATACATACATACATACATACATACATACATACATACATACATACATACAAATGAATTCTAAATTCAGTATGCGATTTACTAAACAGGGTTCTGTGAACTTTCATACACAGGTTCACGAAACACCAAAAAAACTAGTTGCAATATTTTAAAATCGTTAGCTTCTCAGTCAGTGTCGTCTTTTGACGCGTAATTGTCACAATGTGCTTCTAATTCTACTCTAGCCGGCATAGTTACGTGAAGCAATTTAGCATTTAGGAAAAAATTAAAACCCTTTAATAAATCTCATTATAAGTTAAAATTGAGAAAACTAAGTTTCAAACTTACTATTTAGTCTCTCTGAGAGTTGATCTCAACGAAACTTTGCTGACTACAGTGGGAACTATTTTACATGGCGTGGAAGTTCCATATTTTTATGAAATGCTGATGTCTTGAATGTGTTTAACAAATTTTTCATCTGCTTTAATTTAATTTTAATTTATTTATTTAAGGTCTTATAGGATTTCGCCCATGTCCCTACTACTTTTAAAACGTTAAGCACAAATTTTGCGAATTCGCATACCAGCAGGAATCCATGAGGTTTCCAGTGCAGTCGATTCAATATACCATGCATTATTTCACGCTACGTGAAAGTATTAAACTGTTTAAAAATAACTTCAGTCAATACTTTATTTCTCCGTATAGTCATTAGATAAGCCGGTCCGGACGCTTCTTGCATACACAGTACACCCTAATTGTACGTGATAAATTGTGTCAGATACAAGCAAACGGGGAATCCGAACTTTTTTAATTCAAGTCGGGTAAATTGCAAGTGGAGGTTGAGAAATTATACTTGCATCAAAATATCTTGCAAGTGCTAGAGCTCAGGAAATACCTGAACTCGAACGTGTAAATGCATTATTTCAAGTATTTTGACTCTCAATAAAACGATTTTTCAAATACCCCCTCGGTTCAGTCATACGTTTTCCTGGGAACAAGTAGATTTGGCACTCATAATGAAAACGTTACCGAATCATTAAGCATATGCATTACACACACCGCAATTTTTTGAGGATAAGGACTAGTCGAGGACAGGGTTCGAATATTTGTAAATTTCCCTGGAAGATGATATCTGAATTTCCTTGCTGAGTATTATCTCCCTGTTTCCAACGATTTCAAAATCTCTGTTAGCCATCAAAAATTCACTACAAGGCGTGAAATCAATGCCAAATTATGGGAATCAATCTAAAAAGCCGTTTGAATAACACATTTTACTGAAACACCCCAGCAAATTTAAAAATACCTGCCAAGAAAAGGCCAACGATTTTAAAATCCTCTGATTGTAAAAATAAATCCCTTACCTTTGAGATTTTCACTTCCAGAAATATTTTTCCCTGGGAAGAATCTTCCCGTCTTTCCATAAAAATCCGACCCGTGGGCGAGGGTTCAGTTTGCTTTCGGATTCACACTTTATAGTACCGAAATTGTAAGTACAAATCATTGTTTATATAAAAATGAGTTCCTCGTGTTCACAAATTGTAGAATTAACAGAAAATGGTTATTCTGCAAAACGGGAGATTGAGAGGAATACGTTCAATTGCCCATCACCAATTTAAATTATTGGAAAGAGAGAATCGTTTTGAATGTAATTATTGCAAGTAAGAACTTATAATTTTTAAATATAGGAATTTTATAAATGGTGTTCGCTTCTACAAATATCGTCTGTCAATGTTTTCAGACACTATTCGTACTTGTCCTTGCCTTAAGGGATGTTTGAAATTTAAGTAACGTGACGCTTATCGCAAGTTGAGAACTACCGCTGAATACCTGGGGAGGCGTAATAATAAAAGCTGCAGCAATCAACTTGTTTGTATTTATGTAGAATGCATGTGACCACCGCACTATAACTTCTGAATGGCAATCTTTTGTGTAATTAAAATATTCACCACCATTTGTTTCGCAAAATGTAATTTTTGTTGTTACAGAAATTACGGCCTGAAGTTTTATACAGTCAACTATCGCTACAAGGGATGTCAATGGACCGGTAAAATCTGTGCCTTATAAGCATAGGGTTTAAATAGGAATTGGGACTGTAAATCCTGATCCCTTATTTCCAGAAACCCCTTATAAGGGTATCCCTTATAGTGAGAGTTGACTGTATTTTAAAATTACTTGAAATGCTTGAAATTCAAGTTCGGGTTCAAGTTTTGGTTACACAATTTTGAAATTGAATTGCAGGTACTATTTCAAGTTCAGGTACCTCAAAATAGACTTGGTTAAAATTACTTGAATGGTCAAGTACTTGATAAGATTCAAATTACCAAGTTCGCGTCCATACAAATTTATACTTGCTATTTCAAGTGCAGGTCAAGTACAAATTTTGACCCTGAATTTAGTTGACCCGAGCGTAGCTCTAATTGTGGTATCCGCGACGTTGGCATTCGATGATCAAACAAAAGCTGGCAGTAAATATATGTACTTATTATATGGGGTGAGCCAATCCAATGACAATGTGGTCAACAATGTTAAGACGTTCGTAAAAATATTTCAAAACGCTGTTTAAAGACATCCATGTAAATTCATTTGAGTGAAATGTCGCCTTCATGGTTCAATAAGTTACTGTAAAATTACTCGCATCCAGGGTTGGCAAGTGGCAAGAAAAATGGCTTGGCTGTTATTGGTTAAAATCCGGTTCTTACCGGCTTGGTTCAATTGCTTGGGTTGGTATAAAATGGCCGTAATTAATATTATCCAAATAAATCCACTGTCCAATAAAAACCGGTTTTAACCAAAACGTACCAACAGTTTGGCTAATATTACGCATGCATGAACACAGGGTTGGCAAGTGGTCAGAAATGGTCTGGTTATTATTGGTTAAAATCCGGTTCTAACCGGCCCGGACCTTTTGTATAGGTTGATATAAAATGGCCAAAACTATTACTATCCAAATAAGTTCATTGTCCCATAAAAACCGGCTGTTACCATTTGTTGCCACTGGCTTGGCCTTTATTTATAAAAACCGGTTTTTTGCCAGCCCTGCTCGCATGTTACAATAGGAGGTTTTTAAAAAACCTTTTTAATATTTTAATAATTTCAAAACTTCAAAATATTCTATCGAAGCAAAGCATTTAGGACAAGTCATAGATAGTAATTTTTTAATAAATTTAATAATCGGTTTAATATCCAATTGGTTCAAATGTATTAGTGCCATTTATGTGCAAATAAATACAATATATCAGAAATTAAAAACCCAGCAGTTAGTGTTGTCTGGTTCATATTGCGCATATTAATTGTCTCTTTGAAAAATAGTCAAACAACTTGATATGTAATTATAATGAATTCTAGGGGTAAATAACCTTCAACCATTGTTGTCCTTAAAATGTAATGGGAACTTTAATACGGATAACGTTTTGTATTGATTTATTCAAACAAAATATTTCGAGTCAGATATTCATTAACAGGCTGTAGTGATCAAAAAATTATTATTCAAAACGTTTTGTTTTTGTTATAAATTTGAATGGAATATTACAAATTAATAGTCATGAGTGAATGGAGACTTGAAGTATTTATTATAGTAGCTGTGTAGGTATAATTATATAAAAATATTTTATGTAATAGGTTATTCAGGGAAAGTCTTCTCCAGCAGAATATGAAGTTCGTATTATATTTTCAAATGAATGAATCATTGACGCCGTACAAGGGATTTAGTCGTAAAACCAGAACATATTTGAAACAGTTTGAAGGATTTCGAAAACACATATTGTGGAGACAAGTCAGGCTGACACTTTACCAATTAAGGACAGGTGTGATACGCACGCCTCTCTTGCCTCCGATAGGCTTATTCTTGTTACCATAGAGTGGCCGTCAACCAAAGATTGTCTCTGGATTTGTAATGAGTGAGTCAACCATCGAGTTTCAATTTCTTAGTCATGTTGCAAGATATTTACATTTCATATGCATACACGCTTTTATTTCACGCTGAAACGCATGAAAAATTATAGGCCACTCGCAGGCAAGTGAGGTGTGCGTAACACACCTGTCCTTAATTGGTAAAGTGTCAGCCTGGCTTGTCTCGGCAGTAAGTAGTAATTTGTGGAAATCAGAAGGTCAAGTCTTTGCGCCAGTAAATGGAAATTTTCATTTTGAGTAACTGACTTGTTTTCAAGTCCCAAATGAAACAGATTCCTTGAAAATTTCGATACGCAACTATAATTTAAATTCCATTGTTTCTCCCCAAGTTTGAGATGTTGGAGTTGTTTGCCAAGCATTGTTTACATTATAGTTTGCTCCAATAATTCCAGTCCTATCAGGGTTACGATGCATAATTTGAAATTAAGGTAATGGAATAACATGGAGTGTTTTAATTAGTGAATTGAAGAAGTGATAAGTGATATTGCTGAATGACACTGCAGAGTATTTGTATTTTTCATCATCATTACCTTTATGTTATTAATTTTTAAAAATGTGTAACTACTTCAAGCAACATTTATACGGTTAGACTAGAGCACTTGAGAATTGCTTCCAAAACAACGACTAACATTGGTATATAAAGATGCAATATTATGGAAAGGAGTAATTCGTTCCGATGCTGACTGCGTTGTAATTTTAAATTTAAATACCATAAAAGTAGCTCAAGGCTTTTATAAACAATAATAAGTGTCAATTAATCAATGATTTTATAATCATTTCCATGCAACATACAAACTCCATGTAAATAATATACTTATGACACTGTCTGTTACTCTGTCAGTAGAATCTGTTGTATCATGTTTGGCTCGAACTGTTACTTTAAATAAATTTATTTTTGTGTGACATCAGCTTCAGTTGTATTATTAAGTTTAATCCAGTCTGAATTTAATTGGCACTCAGTGCTAAACTGGCAAGTAATACTGAATAATTAACCCACTTTAATCCAACACACACACGAAAAATCTTTGAATATTTGTAAAAGCTCTAAAAGTTCAAAGGTGTTTGAACATAGTCATTTCGTAATGTTACCTGGACAGCACATTTCAAACTTTTCGAGCATAAATAGCGGAAATAGTCAAATCAGCATGCCAATCCAATTTCTAGGCCAAAGTTTTGATACCGTAAAAATTACGTAACGTGGCGTTGAAACTACAATGGTTTTCTCGTGCACTTATGGCTTATGAACTTATGACTTGAATATTTAGGACTTTATACATTATTCTTACATCTGAATCGAATTTTAAATAAACTTGGAAGCTGCAAAGCCAAATATTAAATCAATTTTAAAAATTAAAGTGCGAAAATGCATTTCGGAATTCAGCTTTATGTACAGTGCAATCAGCATCCAGTCATAGTTGACATCCAATTGCAGAGAGATCAGACTTTGGAATTGGAAAAACCCAAAAATGTCAAATTTCTGAGTTGCCAATATGTCATTGATTAACTAACTGTTGGTTAAATTGGATGTGGAGCTCAGTGTAATTCTAACATTCCCTATCAAATATTTAAAACATGACACCTGCTACAGTAATTTTTATAGCTGTCCCTTTTATTTACATTGAGGTATAATCTGACAAATACAATCAACAATCGTTGTTTTATTGCTTTACTGTGGATATTATAAATATTGTTAGGCATGAATACATGGTCACAGGAGAAATAGTTTGTAAGTAGTTTTTAAGAAGTGAATTTGTCACTTGTAATAAAGTTTTAATAAGCGTCAAAGGTCAAATCTTTAGTTGCGTCTAGAGAGGGAAAAATCCCGGACGAGGGAATTCTCATGCTCTCATTTTAAGAAGTGTTAACTCTTAAGCAGTGATGTGAATATGCGAATGACGTAATGCATTACTTATGCGCAAGCCAATGTGTGTGCAAACGTTACTTTGAGACTCTCAGTCTTAAACGGAGAGTTATTCCTTACTTATGTTTTTGAATCCGTTGAGATTCAGTTCTTGTATCCTAATTTAGATTTGAAGTTATTTTTGGTTAGAAGATTTTAAGTTCTTTCCGTTTCATTTCCTTGAATAAATAATCATACTTCGGGTTATTTATTTCAAAATTGCAAGTGTGACAAGTGAGTTCATTTATTGATTTCATCTCAATAATTCATAATCAGCACGATAAATAATTAAATAGCTTTGGTGATTGGAAGTCAAATAGTGAGTGACCCCAACCTACGTTGACAATATTAGTAGACAGTATGCGTTCGAGTATTCTTGTAATTCTTTCATTTTTTACTATATACAGAACATCTGTGTATATGTATGGGACATTTACCTATAGAAACGTACATTTAGAAGGCACATGAATATTTAACTTGGCGTGGAAGTTACAAATGTTTAACGCTGACTTCGTAATTTAAATTAATTAAGTCTTGTAATTTTTAATTTGGCAGAATATTTCAATTAACGAAAATGAGGTTAAACTAAACATAATGTGTTTAAATCAATTAAGACGAACCTGGCAATAATTATTAATACTCAACTGGGTTTGATTTAAAAATTCATAGTATTTTATAAATTCAATAGAATGAGACTCAATCATTGTTTTGAGTGCACTTTTTGCTGTTAAAATTATTCAAAACGTGTACGGCGTAGCGTATGTAATTTGGAGCTGAACGTTTCATTAGAAAAACAGTTATCCATGGCTATAGTAGCTGGAGTGTAATTTTAACCTCGAAGGTTTCCAGTAACCTGGCTTAAGTAAACGTTTCAGGAAATTCGTGGAAGTTCAAAAACAGCAAATGTTTTTTTAATATTTCGCTCAATCTCAAAATGAGATGTAGTTTTAAAAACAAGATTATTTTTTATTTAAGAACTGTGAAATCTTTTACAGTCACATTACGATCCTGAATATCCAACTCATGTGGTTTGCTTGGAAGAGTGGCTTCATATTGTTAAGGCTAAACTTACGTCACGGCAAGAAATCATATGAAAGGATTCTGAGTACAGGTGTACTTAGAATGGGGCTGACTTCCTCGTCAAGGAGCCCCTATAGAAACTCTCTATGAGAGACGCTCAACCGAGCCCACCAATAATAACGCAACAAGGGATCTCCCAAGCTCCCCAAGGAGATGAAACCTGTGCTAAAGGTAGACAAATTAAGAAGGTGAGATCTCCAGAGGAGGAGAACTCTTGAGCATATATAAACATCTTCTAACACAGAGGTGCAAGTCGATCCCACGGAGCTCTAAAAATATCTTCTCCCAAGCCCTCGCCACGAGTGTAAATCTAAAAAGTTCCAATCTCAACTCTAACCCAAGTGCCAATATAAACTCTGAAATAAATTCTTTTTTTGAGACTCAAGTTACCCCATCATGAACTAACACTCTGTTCACACTCTAACTAAAAGAGACACTTTTCCTCTCATGATGAGAAGACGGAAGAGACGCAAGCCCAACCACCACATGTGTTCCCTTTCTTAAAAGTTCACTCTCTTCCTAAATAAGACTCTTTTCCACAACGCTCCAAAGTGTGCCATATATTACACATGAAGATACATTCGTCACCCCTGCTCATCGCTGCCTCACCAGTTCCCCTTCCCATTTCACGAGACTTGGCTGAGTGACTGCACGGTATGTATATGTGACCATATTATGTTGTACGTATAAAATACTGTATATTTTTTCCTTAATATTTTTCTCAGTAGTTAGACCCCATAGGTTTGAGGTCTTCCTCCTCAAAATTCAATTCAATTTATGTTAGGTGATTTGAGGAAGGTCTCCACTATGGAAGACATTTGCTTGTATCGTAAGCACGAGTTACAATAAGAGTCAGTTAGGTTACTTAAAGTAATATTACATTTTGATCTAGGAATATTTACAGTTCCTAATTCTTGAACACCTTAGAATAAAAGATCTGCGGACATTTAATCATACAGTTTGAATAACTACAATTTACAGGTACTTTGTGTAGAGTATTAACTCTAGATGTACATAAGGGAATCCTACCTCCCTACCCAAGGTAGAGACAGTTTACCATTCAGATTGGAACCTAGAATAATTATGAATGCTTAATAGTGGAATTCAATAAAGTTAATGCCGTGTGAAAATATATGAACAGAATCATTAACAATAATTCTTCTCATTTATTTTATTTATTTATTCTCACAACAAATCTCATTTCATTTTACTCATTTGTGTTCCTGGCTACGATTCCGACGGATGCCTCAACCTTGCCAATACTCATGTTCCCAAATCCACTACACACTCCCAATTATTTTAGATTTTTATACCCTTGTTTCCGTTTTAGCCTCCGTATGATTGGTTATTTCTTGAGGCGAAGTAATCAAGTAAACAATATTTCTTGATCCTCATACTGCAGTATTAACATATTTTATATTATTTATATCTTGTATACACATATTATGTATATATCAGACCTGGATAACCGAAAAATAAGGTTTCCGTTAGTTCGTCATACGTTATTGTAATTGTTTTTCTGTTTTGGTTTTTGTTTACCGTTATTTTAAAATACCGCTATCGGTTACAACGGTTTTCAAGCAAAATGAATTCGGTTAAAACGGTTAATAACGGTATTCAGCAAATATTTTTAATGCTATTTTTAAATTTATTTGATTAAACTAATAATACATGTATTATTCAAACATTTCAAAACCACGGAACTTCATAACAGTATCATTCAAAATCCCTGGTTCGAAGGTATAAAACGGCGTTCAGTACCTCATCCTTCATACTGCTTCGTCTTTTAGATAGAACAAATACTAAGGCAGAAAACAGGGGTTCAACACTCACTTGAGTCCCAGGAACCTAAATAATTACTCTAGCTATATATATCTCATTGAAGTCGGAGCAATACTGGCCCACTATTCCAATAGATCAGACTTCTCGCACTTTTTATTGTTTTCACTCGAACGTTTATCATATAATGCGTTATATCATACTGTTGGTTATTGAATCAAAGTGTTTAGGATATTTTTTCAACTGTTGTTAGTTGTTAACTATCAGTACTTTTTTAAATATCATAAGTTCCGAAAATTGCTAATTGAGAAAATTGCAATCAATAAGCATGAGATTAGTTGACTGTACAAAACGGAAAACAGTAACTAATACATAAAAGGGAGTCTATCATGAGACAGATATTGATAAACATCATAATTGCAAGTCTTGTAAATAATTGAATGATATTTTGTAGTAAAGTGTAATAATTATTGATGATGGTGTTGAGCCATTGCTGGGATCAAGACACACATCCATACAGCAATTACAATAAACTTACGTCTGCAACTTGTAAGTTCCAGACGTCAGAATGTTGTAACCTGATCTGAGTTTTAAAATTTATAGACAGCACATACATGAGCTTACATTATTTGCAGAGGCTAACGCTGCATATCCATGCAAGTGTTGGAATGTATGGGTTTATGAGGCTCCAGTCACGTTAGTGCTCTCAGTTATTATAGCTAGAGTTTCACTAAGTGTTTATAATTTACAGACAATGTACATGAGCATACATTATTTATAGACGCTAACGCTGCAATTCATGCAAGTGGCGAAATGATTTAGTTTCATAGATCCATGCTCTCGTTATTGCTGAGTTATTACAGAAGAGTGTGAGTCAAAAGTTAACAGAGAATCTATTTAAAAATTTGTTTTGGAAGAATAATTTTGAGTTAAAATGTGTAGCAAAGTTTTGAAAGTTGTTAAAAGCGACGAGTTTGGAACCATCCCAGAGAAGGGGTCACAGTATGCAGCTGGATTAGATCTGAAAAGGTAAACATTTTTAAGGAAAGATTTTTGCTCAGGATAGGTATCAATTTTTAAGGGAATATTTTTGCTCATTAAATGTGATAATTTTTAATGGAATATTTTTGCTCATTAAATGTGACAATTTTTAATGGAATATTTTTGCTCATTAAATGTGACAATTTTTAAGGGAATATTTTTGCTCAAGAAAGCTGACAATTTTTCAGGAAATATTTTTGCTCCGGAGAGGTGACAATTTTTCAGGGAATATTTTTCCTCCGGAGAGGTGACAATTTTTCAGGGAATATTTTTGCTCCGGAGAGGTGACAATTTTGAAGGGGATATTTTGCTCAAGAAAGATAACCATTTTTAAGAGGATATTTTTGCTCTGGAAAGTTAACAATTTTCTAGGCGGTATTTTTATTCAAGAAAGGCGTTTGTTTTGAAGGGAAATATTTTTGCTCCTGAAAGGTAACAATTTTTAAGGGAATATTTTTGCCCAGGGAAGGGCGGGAATATGTATTTTAAAGTCATATTTTTAATTTCCAATAGATAAAAACAAAATTAAGTGGATATTCTTGTCTGGGAAAAGGTAGCAATGTTGACGAAAATATTTTTGCACCGATTAAGGTGAAATGTTTAAGTGTACCTCTCGCGGGAAATTTGTTTTAGAAACTAGTTGAGAACCTCAGGCTTTAGTAAACATTGAGATTGCGTGTTTTCCCGAACGGGCATAATTTGGTAACAATGTGGATGCGTTTCTTAAGAATTGCAACTACTGTTTATCAGTATGTCGTATTTGGAAAAACTGCATCTGAGTGTTATGGAAGGCGCAAACTAGTTGAGAACCTCAGGCTTTAGTAATCATTGAGATTGCATGTTTTCCCGAACGGGCATAATTTGGTAATAATGTGGATGCGTTTCTTAAGAATTGCAACTACTGTTTATCAGTATGTCGTATTTGGAAAAATTGCATCTGAGTGTTATGAAAGGCGGAAACTAGTTGAGAACCTTACGCTTTAGTAAACATTGAGATTGCGTGTTTTCCCGAACGGGCATAATTTGGTAACAATGTGGATGCGTTTCTTAAGAATTGCAACTACTGTTTATCAGTATGTCGTATTTGGAAAAACGGCATCTGAGTGTTATGGAAGGCGCAAACTAGTTGAGAACCTCAGACTTTAGTAATCATTGAGATTGCGTGTTTTCCCGAACGGGCATAATTTGGTAACAATGTGGATGCGTTTCTTAAGAATTGCGACTACTGTTTATCAGTATGTCGTATCTGGAAAAATTGCAGCTGAGTGTTATGAAAGGCGGAAACTAGTTGAGAACCTTACGCTTTAGTAATCATTGAGATTGCGTGTTTTCCCGAACGGGCATGGATGAGTGGAAAGTTTCAAAACATAGTTCTAAAGAAAGTGTTTACTGTGCCATTGATGCTTGGGAAAATTTGAGGTATAGGTTAAACATCCTTTTATAATGCTAGTTTAAGTTTGCATTAACGCAGTGCACAAAGCATTACCGTCCGAGCTCATGACCGATGCTTAATTTCGAGTGGTCTGAAAATCCAGCTGCCGAAGGGTACGTTTGGGAGAATATCCCCACGGTCTGGGCCAGCTGCAAAAAACGGGTTGGACGTTGGAGGTAAGTCTACAAATATCGTTATAGTATTTGATACTGTTTCTAAGGATGCGATTTCGCTTGGTATATGTTTACTTTATTTTTTAAAAGGTGGAATCATTGATGAAGATTACAGAGGTATTGTGTATGTGATCCTTTTCAACCATTCCAGCGAAGACTTCATTATTCACAGGGGTGACAGGATTGCGCAATTAATAATTTGTCCCTACGAGAATGTGATGGTACAGGAGGTTGAGGTAATGATTATTTTGTTAGCATGCACTGTAAATACGATTATAATTATAAATCTATTTGTTTAAATTCACTTTGCATATACAATTGTATTTACTTGAACTCTGATTTTTTGTGCAGGTGCTTGATGATACTGTAAGAGGTGCAGCCGGGCTGGGTTCAACTGGTATTTGAGACCAAGCTGCTATACAATATCGTTACAGGCTTATGAAATTGTGCATGCTTATGATAAAAAATGTTAATGCGATTACATTGCTAACATGCTGTGAATAAACAGAGATATGATTACATTTCCTATTGAACTACTTACGTTTGCTAATGATATTCGTTTTATACAATTTATGTGATAATTTTATTTACTAAACTCATAGTTTTTGATTTAAGGTGAACATACATTGAAACTATATAATAGTGCAATTTTCATGTTTCAATGAATAATTCAAAGCCTACTCTGCTTCAGAATCTGAAGAAAGAATTGTTGTAGTATCCATTTTTTTATCCATCTCGGGATGTGTAAAGACGATCTCGAACATCTTTTGAGCAGCTATACCTAGATTTCGCAATCCTTGCTCCTTCAGGTTCATCCAGCTATCTTTATACTCACCATTTTTTCGACGGATCCCAACGTACCACGTTCCGTTCTTCCATTTGCTGTGTTCAAGGTACATCTTTGGTGCGAATTGTACACTTAGTGCTTTGCTGTTGCCACATTCTGGAGAATTGTCACTCACTAAATCAATCAGCTCCACCCCCTCCTTGCTGGCGCAACCCTTAACTGAATCTTGAGCTTAGATATTCAGAAATATTATTTGCTTACTTAATATTACTATCTTCATAAAGCACATGCACCACAACATATATTGCATTTTAAAACTCACATTTTTTGGACTTCCCCCTTCTCGAAATACCACTCATCTTACGTCTTGCCTTCGGTGGTTTCTCGACTACATCAGACACAGATGAAGAACTTGCTCGCTTTTGTGGGGAGTATTCACCCATCACCTGCCGGACAATCTCTGCAATTTGGGCTGCATCCTGTCGTGAATTAGATTGAGACTTCCATACCGTTTCAACAGGACCAGACACAGGAGTGGGTAAAGATAAGTTGTGTACTCTCAAAATGTCAGAATAGTTAGGACATTCACCTTTCTCACTCTCATCTACAAAGTACACAAATATTTTTATACTATTAAATTACATATTACATTCATGTATATATTTAAATTCAAATGAAATTGAAATAAAACTAATGATTAATACATACCAGTGTAAGCGTCTCCTTGACCATCTTGGAAGACTTGAGTACTGCTCTCCATGCTGAACAATGTTGGCTCAGATTAGAGTTGTAATCTTAGTAAGTGGAAACTCTATAATGAATTATATAGTAGAATTTACGGCAATTTATATGAATAATATTTGCTATCTCAGCCTATTAAAAAAGCATTATTACCTTTATATTGTTAATGCTAACTGCTTATCCACATAGATGTCAGAGTAATTTATAATATAAGCAAGAATGTAGAAATCTGTCGATAGGAATAGTTAACTAAGCTAATTCTATATCCGGTTTTCATCTATATCATCAATTTTGGGAGTATATAAAGCAACTAAATAGTAGTAGAACAGCTTCTTGCAAGCTAACGGTTACATTGTCAAATACAGCTATTGTTTTTCGGTTTTTGAAATACATGTAAATATTTTGCTGTATTTCATTAAAATGAATTCGCAAGTAAGCACTTGGCATAAATGCTGTGCTTGCAGTAAAGTTTTTGAAACTCAAGCAGTATCTGGCTCTTCATATTAGAAATCATCATGGTCAGCTACTTAAGCGTGTATCTATATCTCAGGTATATTATATATGTTTTGCAATTATATAAAAGTGTTCGAAATTGTCATTTTAGTTTTTAGTGTTAATATTACTGATTTTAAATTTTAAAAGGGAATGCAGCAGTGTAGCTTTTGCGCGAAAGTGTTTATGTGTCAGAAATCTCTTCAAGTTCACCTCCAGCTCAAACATTCAAGAGCCTTTGAATACTCACCGTACTCAAAGCACCTGACAGTAAGTGGAATTACACGTCTTTTAATTTGACTACATCTTCTTTCATATGTTGTAGGGATTAGCAAAATCTTTACAAACAGCTTATTAATTTATTTTCAGAACGCTTTTACATCTAGCACGGGGTTTGTTTGCAAGTTATGTCATAAAACTTGTTTAGATTTTCAACTTCTTAGAAATCATATAGCTAGTGCTCATCATGCTAAGTTTAGTAAGTAATCTCCAAGAAAGCACTTTATATGTAATTTTTGTGGGAAAGTCTTCGTTTCTCATAAGTGGCTTGAAGTTCATATAGCAGACTCACACCACTGTAGTATTTGCAGCAAATTTTACCCAAGTAAATCAATTCTTAACAAGCATGCTAGTGAGCATATTAATGATATACAACAAGGTGGTAATATATCAAACGATATCCCAAGTACTTATTTTAGCGTTTTTTCGCAACGAGGTCGTTTTCGTATTTACAAATATCGTGAATGCGAAAACGCTACTAATACTATGCTATACTTTAATGACAAGTCAGATAACATTTTAAAAGTAATTCGTCAATGCATGTCTGAGATAGGTCCAATAAAGTTACAGATTAGGATGCAAGGTTCAATTTTTTAGAGACAGTAACCTATCAGCACCTGAGACTTTCACAACATTTTTGAATGGCTACATGAGAATAATGTTAAATGTCTCAGAGGTGAAGTCAATTCTTAGTGAGATATATTCTCAACTATCTATACATGTTGATTGGTTTGAAAAGTTTGGAGGCGGATGGAAGTTATATAAAATAAAAGGTTTTGATTTACAGATCAATTAATTTAAGCCTTTAGGTGGTGGTTGCTTTGCTACCATACCAGCAAAAGTATACAACAAAAAGTGTGTAGTTAATGTATACAGTAATGATAATCAGTGCTTTAAATGGGCAGTTTTAGCAAGCTTATTCCCATCCGATTCAAACAAGAATCGAACTTCAACTTATGTCAAGCATAAGCTTATTTGGAAACATGAGTGGTTTCCAACAAATTATAAGCACATTGCTGACTTCAAATGCACCAACAATATTGCTGTAAACTGCTTCTCATGGTCAGATGATGAGGGCTTGATACCAGTTAGAATTTCCCTCAACAATTATAATCATGATTGGCAAACAGTAAATTTGTTAGTACTAAATAATTTTGAAAAGGAATTAACACATTTTGCTGCGATTAATAACTTATCTAAGTTAACAGGAAAGCACAACCATCATAAGAAACTTTTGTGTTTTAATTGCTTGCAGCAATTTTCAAGAACAACAGATTTAGAGGATCATATAGTACTTTGTAAAACATTTAAAACACAGAAAGTTATTCTCCCAAAGGTGGAGGATGGGAAAAAACCAGTGTTGAAGTTTAATCAGTATTCAAAGCAACTAAAAGCAGGGTTTGTCCTTTATGTAGATTTCGAGTGTTTAATAGTACCATTAGATGATACAAGTAATCAGGCAAGTAAGCTAAAAAAAGAGTCAGAGCATGTACCTTGTAGCTTCTCATATGCGTTAGTAAGAGATGATGGATGCCTAATCAAAGAATTTCTGTACCGTGGCGCGGATGCTCTTCAGGTTTTCTACAACCATCTAGTTGTAAGTACAATTTTTATTTGTATAGTATTTATCAACGTTATACAAAATGTAGTATGGTAAAAATTCATCATGTAATTACAATTAGTAATGGTATTACTCTATTTGCTGTAGTGCATTTCTGACATGGTAGCAAAGCTATACCATTATGATGTGGGACCCACATCCAACGATTCTGACTGGGAAAGATTCTGGGCAGAGACTGACTGTCATATTTGTAACAAAAAACTAGAAGACGATAGATGTTCTGATCACTGCCATCGAACAGGTTTGTTGTTTATACATTTTCAAAATTTAAAAGTAAGGATGAAGCAATGTCGAAGAATTACTAACCTCATAATTTAATACTGAGTTATATATTTGTATAATCTTAGGAAAGTTTCGCGGAGTAAGCCACACAGTATGCAACCTGAACTACCAACAGCAAAAGAAAATTCCAGTTATTTTGCATGGTTTTCGTAATTATGACTCACATTTGATGGTTCAAGGGTTAAAGTTTTTTGACGGAAAAATTGATGTAATTCCGAATAATTCAGAACGTTTCTTAAGCCTTATCTCGGATAATTTTTATTTTATTGATAGTTTCCAATTTTTAAATAGCAGTTTAGAAGTGTTGACAAATAATTTGCTACAATATAATATTGGATGTGATCCAGCATTAGATCGTAGAAGAAAGTTAGACCTTATGTACCAAGTTATAAATGAAGAGGAAAAAATAGAATTCCTAATTCGTAAGGGGGTATATTGTTATGACTATATGGACAATGAAAATAAGTTTAAACTTAATTCTTTACCAAAAATAGAGGAATTCTATAATAGACTGAAAAACGAAGAATGTTCAACAGACGATTATAAACATGCTTCACATATATGGGAAGCTTTTAAATGTAAAACCTTAGGAGATTATCATGATGTCTACCTTAGAACAGATGTATTACTTTTAGTTTGTATTTTCGAAAACTTTCGCACTGTAGCTTTAAGCAATTTTAAACTTGATCCAGTTCATTTTTATAGCTTGCCTGGATTAATCTGAGCATGTGGCTTGAAGTCAACTGGCATAGAACTGGAATTGTTAACTGATATTGATATGAATAATTTCATACAAAACGGGATCCGAGGTGGAATGAGTCTAATATCACAGATATGCTCATGCAAATAATCCATATATGGAATCGTTTAATCAAGATGATGAAAAATTATACATAATGTATTTAGATAAAAATTCTCTGTATGGCACAGCCATGTGCGATTATCTACCTGTGTCTGACTTTGAATGGTTAGATAGAGAGTCTATCAGGGATTTCAATGTTGTGGATATAAGTGACGATAATGATTATGGATACATTTTAGAGGTTGACTTAGAATATCCAGATGAGTTGCATGATTTGCATAATAGCTACACTATGGCACCAGAGAGAATGAATGTTACCGAAGATATGATTTCGGAATATCAAAAACATCTATGTTATGATGGAAAGTTTCATGTAAATGAAAAACTTATTGGGCATCTTGGGGCCAGAACTAAGTATGCAGTTCACTATCGTAATTTAAAATTTTATATTAAGCATGGAATGAAGCTTAAAAAAGTACACCGAATTTTAAAATTTAAGCAAAGTGATTGGCTGAAGTCATTTATTTTACTAAATATTAATTTGAGGAAACAAAGCAAATCAGAGTTTGAAAAAAGTTTCTATAAGTTGATTATAAATGCCTTCTTTGGCAAGACTTGTGAAAATGTTCGCAAGCATTGTATTACTAAATTCTCTAAAGATTATGATCAATCGGTTAAGTATGCTTCGGATACACGTTGTAAGCAATGAGATGTTATTGATGAAGACCTTATCATGTTTTCAATGGAGAAAAAATCTGTTCTACTGAATAAGCCTATTTATGTAGGATTTACAATTTTAGAATTAAGTAAAATTTACATGTTTGACTTTCATTATAATGTATGGTTACCAAGTTATAAAGATAAAACTATGCTTCTGGCAAGTGATACGGACTCACTAATGTATCATGTAAAGACAGATGATATTTATGTAGATATGAAGAAAATGGAACATTTATATGATACTAGTGATTATCCAAGCAATCATTTGTTGTATTCACCTAAAAATAAGAAAGAACTCGGGAAAATGAAGGATGAGGCACAGGGTAAGATACTAGAAGAATTTGTAGGACTTTCTAACAAAATGTATTCAATATCTGGTAATGAATTAAGAAAAAAGCGTGCAAAGGCACAAAAAAGTCAGTAATTAATCAATTTTTACACCATGATAAATACTTAGAAGCTTTATACAGCTCTAAAAAAGTTTATACCAACATGGTTCAAATACGTTCCTTTAAACATAAGATTTACAGTGTTAGCATTAAGCATAAACTTAGTTTGAATTGTTTAGACCTTAAGCGTTATATTCTAGACGATGGAATAAGCACACTAGCATTTAATCATTATAGGTTAAGCTCAAAGTAAAATCCATATTATTCAGCATGTATCTGGCCTGTGTAGATAAATCAATGTGTAATCGGTCAATCAGCTCTAATTTTTGAGAATTCTTAATGAGCTCCTTTCTTGATGCATAACCTGTATTTGAATCTGCAATCTTAAATTTGTCTGTGTCTGCATACCATCCAGAGCACTTTGCTTGTGAGGTAAAAAAGTCACTACTATATGATAGGACTTTCTCAAGGTATGCTTTATAAGGATAGCAATTATTTGAAGTGCTGATAACTTTTGAATTAGAAAATAATTCCACTTGACTGAATAGTAAATGCAATATGAGATTAGACGTACTAATATCTTGACTGCTAACTAGATCGCACGCATCGTTTACAACTTGTATAACTAAATACATAAATGAATCTGAAAAATCAAGATACTGGTCTGCATTTCCGACAATCCTGAATTCAATCTTCCCATTTGAATCTGCTGTATTAATTATTGGTTTATAATCTGCGTAAAGACTGAAATCTACAGTACAGTCAGTTAGTGGTAAATTAAACAAATTTACGTTAGAACGTAAGCTCGGATCCGATACAGTATTTATCAAAGCCATTATGATAAGTAATCAAATTTTGTTTTATATTTTTTCTTTTTCGTCTTTTTAGACTTATTTGCTTTTTTACGTTTTTTGGGAATACTGTTTAAACAGTCAATCGTGGTGTTTTTCCGTTTTCGAGATATACCTCCTCCTCGTTGCTTCATTCCCGAGTATACGTTGTTGGCTTCAGCTTGGAGTTTAGATTTTAACTGAGCTCGCTGCTCTAAAATGGCAGCTTTTATACCTTGTTTTCCTTCAATGATGTCACTAGCTGCTTGTATCGCTGCTGTCTTTAAATGTGGTACAACGTGATGTTTAAGTATTGGAAGTATATACCTAATAAATTTTTTGCAAACTCCACCTAATCCACTGCCTTTTTGTATAAATGGTGATGAATATCCTACTTTGGAATTAAGTGTGTGATAAAAGGCACTATGATCAAATGTATAATGAGTCTTCATTACAGTATTTTATTAGCAGGACCTGATGTTCATTGAACAAGGTTACAGTTAGTACTGGCTAAAATACAAAGTATGCATTATTTATACACTTTCATAATGAAATCTTGCTTGGTCCTACATATGCAACATTTCTCTTGAGTTGTCACGCAGTCGATACAATAGGCTAGATGGCGGCAAGGTATCATCAGGTACTCTGCATCTATTAATGTACAAATTTTGCATAACGTTTCTTCAACAACACTCAGAACACCTCTAAATGCTGTAAATTATTCAATTGTAAATATATATATATATACATAATGAAATAAATATGCATGATTAATTATTAATAAAATACCTTCTTTAAATATTGTTTATTTTGAAATTCGTCATCTAGCATATCATAAGTTGAATCCTAGGTAAAATATACTGCAATACATTTCACAAAATTAATCAGAGAAAGTTTTTATATTTACAAATGACTTACTATCATTGACTTTTTCACAGATTCTCCTTCTCGCTTAGCAGTACTAATTCTTGACTTGTTGATAAGTACAAATGGACAAGTTGGAGAGTAAAGTATATGTTCTATGAAAGGGTCATCCTCTGGCTTCCATTCGTTTAGACATATTCCGCAATAATAGCAGCATACACGATCTCCATCCCCGAGCGAGAAAAGCCCAGCATTGGCTAAGAGTTCAGGTTTTATGACATGTGAATGGTCTTTCAAAGAGAAAGAGTCCAGCCGTTTTTGAGGAGGACATAGTTAGGATACCGAATTTGTTTACTGCCCGTTCTCACATAGCAATCATTGGACGAATGCAAATTAAATCTTGAATTCATGATTTATCTATTCCCAGCCAGTTTAGCAATCCAGAAGCTTTGTTTGGTTGAGATGTATTTGGACACTCGCTGGGTGTATTTAGTGTTCCAGATACATTTATAGGTGTCTCTACTGAAACAGGTGCTGTTACGCTTTGTCGATCTGTTGGTTTCTGCGAAAATATTTTATCAATTGGCTGTGATAAATCCTTTCGCATTTTTGGGGATACATATGTTAGAGGTACATTTGTGTTTAACAGAACAACCTTAAAACGTTTAAGCCCTACAGGACCTTCAGGATTTGGAAATGAAAACTTTTGACGAATAACATAATTTACTAAATCCGTAATGTTGGAACTGGGAAGATAATTCCGAGAGTTGTTGAGATATACTCTACCTTTCTGATCCCACCTAATTACTTTTGGGAAAGACTTTAGATAAAGAATAAGAGCTTCTGCATTACTTCGACAATTGTTTGGAATAGATTTTAAAATTATTTTATCTTTTATATCAAAGTCTATGTTCGGTTCAAGTGTTGCTTCACCACCAGTTGTTTTATGTTCTATAGGTTGGTCAGTATTGACAGTTGGTCCAACAATAATCTCATTGAGCTTCCTATTTAAGACTCGGGTATAATCGCTAAATAATGCTAGTTTAATATCATTAGGTATACTGTCTGAATTTAATAAACTTTTAGATTCTGCTTCTTTTTCGCTAAATGTTTTAATTTCAGGGTGTCTAAGTGTTTCAATGTTACAGCTTTTGTAAGCATTTTGAAGCTGTAAATATTCTTCTTCAGGAATTAGCTTCATACTTTTAGACATGTCTACAAATTATTAACAACCACTGATGCTATAATTGAGGATAGGATATGAAACACAGGTTTTATTATATGATTTAAAAATCCACTATTTTTAACTAAGAATTCTTTTTTCTTTTTAAACGAGAGGGATAATCTAGCGAGGTATCTTACCTTATTTCGGTATTTTCTCAAATTTTCTTTTTCTGTTTTTGTGGTGTTCACGTTACCTTTAAGAGTATTCAACGCAATTTCAGTAAGTGCTTTCACATTATCAACACTACATGATCTAAGTAGCTTTTTACGCTTATATGGAGTTGATTTAGCAATTACCTCAAAGAATGTCTTGTTCCTGTTAAGTAGCTCGCTCATTACGTTTATCACCCAACCATAAAGAGAAGTACTTTGCTTTTGCTAGTGCACAATGATAGAACTTTTGATGATTAGGTATTATACAATCCTCAGTCAGAACATATATTTTCGAAAGCTGTGTAATGCTAGGGCAGTCAATTGCACATAAATCTGTTATAACTGATGTTGGGAGTAATGACTGTATAAAACTTTTTTTTGCAAGACCTTTTACAAAAATCTCGTCCTGGGGTTGAAATTCTGATTTAAATATTTCAGTTAAACATCTGTATGGTAAATAGCCTTTAGACCATCGAATTTTATGTAAAACATTTTCACAGTAGTAAACTGAATTTCGATCACGAGGACTTAAACTACTCCATGGAAACGGGGGCTTAAAAAAGAATAGTTTTTTCACAGCACAATCTATAGATGAGTAAGCTAATTCTTTTACGTAAAATTTTCGTCTAACTTGAAACCCTTCAAAATCTTTGACATATTTCATGTCAACTGGGTAAATTTATTACAGAATTTTCATTCGGTAATGTACCACTACGAACACGCAAGTGATCGTGTCCGCGAGAGTGCAAATTAATAAAGAGATAAGAGAATTTTGAAGTAATTTTATAGTAAAAATGGTTTTCCCTGACATTGTGCAACCAGCTACTGTCATGGTAAAAGGTGCATGCAGTACAGGTTCAGCATCATAAAAATCGTTTATCTCCATTGCACTGTCAACTAAAGCAAAATAAAATGACTCGTTGATTTTTTATATTGTTTAGCATGACTATATTTTAATGTTTTTCGAGTGACTAATACAAAAACGTTTAGCGATGAAATAGAACGTAAAACGTTTTAATCTGCAATCAGAGCAATAGTTATAGCATTATAATTTTATAGCAATTGCTGTCTCAGCTTTGAATAATCTTTTATAAAAGTTAATTATTATAGCACTTAAGGTTGGACACTGCATTTCTTATTATGTAATATTTCTAAGTTGTAATGTTACTTCAATTAAGCTGGAGAGAGCAAGCTCATTACCATTTACATCACACAACTTAATATTTATATTTCTAAATGAATGTTTTTGAACTTTAACAAAATATGGGTTCAAAAAAGGAATGTTCTTTGGTAGATTAGAAACCAATGGTTCATTAACACATCTAAGAAACTTTTGCATTTTGTCACCAAATATTTGAGGCTGTATAATATTACAATAAATATACACATTTTCATAATGTATATCTGGAGGATTTATTGCATACATCCTATTTTTTAATAATGGTTGAATAAAGCCTAATTGTAAAGCCAGCTCAGATGGTAACAAAGCAGAAGTATGAGCTGGCACTTCAACCAGAACTCTATTTTTCACAACATGATACTTAAAATTAAACCCAGTAACTAAATTATTAACACAAGTGTTGATTAAGCTTATATAATCCTCAATTGTATTGTTTTCAAAATGAGGAATATCTATTTCAGAAATCGTTACATTGTCATCGTTTTGAAAAACAATCTTCCAGGTGTGATTATTTTTGGGTTTAAAATTCAGATTAATTAAAGCAATCTCATAATCGTTCACTAATGCGTCAATTTGTGTTGGTAGCTAAACTTGGAAATTTGTTGAATGAATATTATTAAAGTAGTCTGCAGAATGACATGAGTTAAACGTAATAAACAGAGACATGTTTGCAACATAGCTTTTTGAATGGTACTGAATACATTAACTGTATGTATTCAATTTTATGCAAAAAGTAGCCATGTTGTTTTTCTTTTTAAGGCGAGCTGATTTTAATGAGTCTTACCTACCTGGATTCGATTCCTTACCATTAGTTAAAACCTAAATCATACTAACTGCACTAAAATCAACTCTCAAACAACTTTATATAAAATAAACTACAAATCATGCAAAAGGTTTCAGAATAACATATACGCTCATTACTCATTCACTAATTATTACTTTACATAATTCCTGTTCATAGAACATACCATTTAATTTATTATTTTCTGCTGTTTTAAGTGTATATGTAGTTGGGAATCCTGGTACAATAGAACTAATTAAGTAAATTTCGTCTGTAAATCGTTTAGTATACCCCTTTTCAAAATTATTTTTAACTTTTAAAACTCTTACATAATCAATTATTTTAAGAGAAGCATTTTTCCAGCGTTTATTAAACATATCTCTGTGTAAATTAGACCATGCATCCATTTCTGTAAATTTTGTTACTTCGGATGGTCTCATTCCCAACCCTCGATGTTTTGTATGGTTATAAGAGTATATAACGTCATCCAATATAACATAGTAACGTTTCGTTTTGAAGTGTGTAAAATATTTGCTTATTCGAGACATCAGTGTTGAATTGAACCTTTCAATAACACACGCTTTAAAAACTGAATAATTACTGAACATAACAATGCTATGTAGTTTTAAAAACTCCTGGAATGAGCCGTTATAGAATTCTAGCCCACGATCCACTTGCAAGTATTTTGGTCTATTCTCTAAAGTAACTATTTTTGAGAACCCTCGAGTAACCTCGTTTTCTTTTTTAAACATTTTGCATACGTGTAGCGACTTGCAACGTCAATTATGCAGAGAATATATTTATAACCATGATTATGGTGAGATAGCTTATCCATCTGTAGTATATCTGCCATAAATAATTTCTGTATGGTGATGAAACTTTTCTTCTTGTGAACCTTTTTCGTGTAAACTTATGCAGTGTATATGCGTTCTGACTATGAAGAAAAGTTTTTATGTTAGTGATAGAAGAGTTTTTGTTCAATTCTTGCAGTCGATTTACCCCGCCAAAAGATCCGGGTGAGTTTGGTGTATAGTATTGCTGAAGGTACATCTTACAAGTAAACATTTTTTGGTGTCCCCTCCAGATTTTCGAAATTAACCTAAAACTAGATTGCTTATACCCTGAGTACAATTTTAACTCTAACCTGCCAACTGAAAAATCCTTCGTACGTTTTTAAAAAACTTGGCGCGAAGTCAATTTGTCCTGAAACTCAAAGC